>JARLTB010000228.1:1127500-1482500 GCA_030141615.1 Unio pictorum
GCATTAGGAACATATTCTGGTCTACAGCATATTACAATAATCAAATGGCATTTAAGATATTTTATTAGGGCTGTGTTTCTAAATTTCATGTCGTACATAAATATGTATAGCTAAAATTACTCCTTTTATGAACTCGAAACCTATTTAGATGCAAAAGTTATGCTTCGAAGGAATGCTTGAAATGATAAATAAGGTTTTTACCTACCATATTGAGAAATCTTTCAGCCTGTAAGGCAAAAGGTAAAAACTTGAGGTCAGAATAGACTATCCGGCTTCTACGTTTAAACACTAGAAATGCTTTAAACGAACTTGATATGTATCCTTCCACACGCACATCAAATAACTTCAAAGTGTTTTGTTTCCGAATCTCACATAACAAAAGTATTACGATTTAGGATCCACATAGGTAAAACATGAATAACCTCAAGTTATGAATATTTAAAAAAAAACTGCAGATAGCTGCAATGAAATTGAATTTATGAATTATGTACTTCATGTTTGTTGTTTGAAACGGCGGACACTTTAAGCAAGGGAAATATAACGCTTTTATCGATTAGAAAAAGGAGGTATTTGGACAACACAAAGTAATATGTTCACTCATGATATGCGGGGTAGAATATATATTGAAAATGTGACCATAAAGACAGGTGACGCATTAAATTACCCCATAACTTAGTGATTATTGAACATGAAAATTATTCTAGAAATTAATTTTCCCAAAAATGAAAAAGCAAGTATATTTTTCTCATAGTTGAATAAACGGATTTGTGGTGTAACTACTGGGCTGGATAACAGATGACTGTTGTAAACAGGGTACAACAATGTTTACAATAAATAGACCTTACAGTGTATGGTCTAAAGCGTAGACGCTAAGTTCACAAAAAGGTAACATCTTAAATTTGGTTAGAGCATGCTTAGACTGTTGTATAAAGTGGTTAAAGCGTTCTTTTCTGAACGTTGTGTACAGCAAGGCACAATGTTTGCTAAGAATATTCTCATATTCTTTAATCTAGGACAAACATCGAACCATTTAGAATTGCTTATGTACGCTAAGTAGACACATTCTAAACGATTGTACACCATTTAATATTACTGAAGTCTAACTTCGATGTCCTTAGTAAAATGCAAGTCTCGTCAGTTAGTTGAAAACGTTGCAAAAACGCTTTACCATAAGATAGCATGTGGATCATAAATATTAGCTAGTTGTACTTTCAATTAATTGAAAGCTGAATGTGCTGCTTTGGTTGTAGCTAAATATATATATATATATATATATATATATATATATATATATATATATATATATATATATATATATATAGAGAGAGAGAGAGAGAGAGAGAGAGAGAGAGAGAGAGAGAGAGAGAGAGAGAGAGAGAGAGATGCAAACTTACCATATTTACGATAGTCTGAAAAAAACAATTCTGGTCTTAAATACTTTACGAAAATGAAAGTTTCAAAAACTTTCTCTCTGTGATAATTATTTCTGCCTCATGTCAGATACTGAATGAGACTTCCGTCTTATAACTGTTAACATTTTGAATGCTCGAAACTATTTTAAATCTTACAAACTTTGCAATGCTAACACATGCCAGACTTCAGTAAGGCAATATTTTAAGTACATACTTAATTATGTGTGTGTGTGATTGTTAATGTCGCTATAACAGGTATCATGTCATATCGCTTCGATGTCTGTAGTGCTAGTGCGCCATTTTATATATAAGGCCAGTACTGGTTTATAGTCAAGGCCAGCACAGGTTTATAGTCAAGGTCAGCACAGACTAGTTACATTATGTCACACGTATTCGCATTATCCAGATTCAGGGTTGACCAATGCTAAAACTAACCTCTTAATGATGTGCGACAATCGCGTCAGCTGTTAGTACCAATTTTTACAAGGCTTTGGTAAGACTTGACTTTGGTTTTAATCTGCTACCTCCCCAATTGGAGGCCTACACTCTAAACCGCTAGGCCACAGGAGCGGTCTTATTATAACATGAGGTGAACATTCAAGCATAATAATAAAAGAAAAGAAACATTCTCCAAAATATTGTTGGTGCGCTAATGACACTGTTTCTCACTGACACTGCTGTAGTCGACTTTAAAACTTGCAACGTATACAATTATTTTTGGATTGCATGTAGTATTTCTCCAAATATGCACAACCTTAAGATCAATACCTTTTGGTGATATACGGTACGATTTTAAACGTATAATAAACGCTAAAGACACCAGTAACAGGTCATTAAAAGCAAACAGTTGTACAACAAATAATTGAAGGCATTCTGGAAAAAGGAAATGTATAAAAGTATTTAGTGCTCATAAAACGTAACCTCCATGAGCCTAATCGAAGATAACATTTGTAACGACGTTCGAGCGTGATGACACCCAAACATATGTGTAAATGTATCGCTTATACTTGTCCGAGGTGCATAATAATTTATCACAAGTCCATGATCCGAGTATAATACATCAATATAAAAATCTAAATCAATATCAAAGTATAATGTATATATATTAACTGTTTATATTATTTTACAACCAACGGCAAATGAATCTTAATTGAAAATTAGAATCTGTTAAAATGTGCATTTAAACTCTATGCAAAATCGCATTTAATTGTACAAATATAAATGAATGCAAGCACGAAACGTTTGACTGGATACAAAAACTTAGCAAGCCATAGATAAATTCTTAGTTTAAACATATTTGTATATTTAATATATTTTGCAAATTGCCTTTTCTGATGATCAGATTATGATCAATGACATAACTATGATTAAGAATTACAGTCTGAAGCCAACGTTGTTTTTTCTTTGCTGTTCATGTTCTTGGTATTGATATTGCTGCTGCCCGTCGTCATGTTATTATCGGTCATGGCAGAAAAGCCCTACAAAATTTAATATAGCTAATGGATATGGCATACACACGAATCATCATTGTTGCGGTGAAAAATACTATGTAAGCATGGAAGCTAGATAATATTCACCGAGGGATTTGTTAAGCAGAAATTTAAATAATTAATAATAACGAGTATTGTTTTAGCTTTTAAATAAACTAAATTAAAAGAATGTTGTTGCTGACGAACACGTTCTTGCATTGCAAAACTGAAATCGATTATGGCTTCTCACCTTCAACTTACATTCAATACAAAAGTCTCTCCTCTCCCATCCCCCCTCTCTCTACTGCACAACTGAAAGCGCTGGTGAAACTTTTATATAATCCTCTGATTATTAATCGAATAGACCGAGCCCTCTTCGATAAAATGGTAATTATCCCCTCCTTGACTCCGCATTGACTTGATAATCCAAGTCATTTTTTCTCTGACATATTTCTGCATTACAAGCTATAGTTGAAATGAAATAATCAGAAAGGTGCTGGACCCATCTATTAAGAATATGTGCTGTACCTAATTATCTTGATTTGTCCTAGAATATGCATCATGTTCCGGTCAAACATATACACACATTTATTTTTTAAAAAGATACTGGTTTACACACCTTGATGCCACGAAAACACTTGTGTGTTCATTAGTACTTTCACGACTGGACTATTGTAACTCAATTCTGTCTGGTTCGTCACAATATTTACTCCAGAAACTTCAAAAAGTTCAAAACACAGCTCCACGGATCATCTTTAGAGTACCTCGATCATAACACACCTCACCACTGCTCTGTACCCTACACTGGCTATCAAATTCGATACAGAATCAAACACAAAATTTGTTCTCTGTGCTATATTTCAATGACAGACTCCAGTCCAACATATCTATCCAGCCTTACCCATGTGTATACACCAGCTAGATCCTTACGCTAATCTTCTGATAATACTTCTGACAATCGTATACTAATTGTTCCCAAGGTGAAAACAAAGTCATATGGACAGCGTTCGTTTGCATACCAGGGCCCGGCGACGTGGAACGAATTGCCCATTGAAATTAGACACAAAGACACAGTGGTCCCTTTTAAGAGTGCTCTCAAGACTCACCTGTTTCGACTTCAGGGACAAACTTAGCGACCTAATCACGTTTTGTATCTTATATATTTTCAGCATGTTTTTATGTTTTCAAATTTCATTGTTTTTGTTATTTGTAGTTCTGTAGTGTAGTCATATCATTATTGATGGTGTAAAGCGCTTAGAGCTTTTAAAGATTAGGCGCTATACAAAGTCCTCATTATTATTATCATTATTATTATTATTATTATAACTTCGGAATCAAGCGGAAACATCCACGAGTGCAGAGTATCTAGAGAATGGACAAGACAGGCTCTTTTAGAACAAAAATTGAATTGATCAGTGAACGAGGATCAAGGGATAGCAGGTTATGAAAATCGAACAAGGAACTGACTTCGATTGTACCACTCGATCCTATGATGATTTAGAACTATCAATAATGGAACGGCTAATTCATTTAAATTTATTTCAAATCTTATTGTAATTTAGTGAAAGTTGTATTTCTAAACCGCGTGTATTTCTAATGAAAGGTAGTTTAATAATTGTGTATGTAATTGATTAAATTGTTTGTTTATCTTTACGAGGGCTCAGAGTTGTTTATTAAATATAACTCCTCAGTTTACCCTATCAATTCTCCTACTCGAACCTGGCAATTATATCGAGGGCGGTCATCTATTAGATAACGAATATTAAAAGGGAGTGGGTTGTAGTTATTATTATTATATGTTGTACAATACCCATTGACAAAGTGGTACTTAACACTTACCCTTTGACAAGTGGGGCTTATACAATACTATACGAATAAGGCTCATAACCCGCGAGTAACCTGACAAAAACCATGGTCAAATTTCAAGTGACAAGTGACTGTATGTTTATGTCTAATTTTTTTTATGAATACATTATTTTTACTGTGAAATGCCTAAATAAACATTCGACACATAATGACGGATACATTACCTTAACTGTCCTAAGGCAATTAGCACAGACAATGAACGGATGGATACTTAAAAGTTACGTTTCTGTATCTTCATACACGGGCCATAGAGATTAGTGCAGCAATATAAACTAATACGTTGATTGCAGGTCTTGATGGGCATATGTTCCCAAGAACGAGTTAAGTAATTTCCAAAAAGGCATGGGAAAGAAATATGAATGATTCCCGCTCAGACTGGAATATCTGCTGCTAAACCTGGCTTTGCTAATGCACAGTGAAAACAAAAATTAGCAAGCTTTATTGTAACAGCAAACTCATTATAAAAAACCCACAACTTAAATGGTTCTGTTCCTCAGTCATATCAGCTGAAACAGATGGACACCTTTCTGGTACGAAGTTGACACTACTGACGTTAAAAGAAAAACAACGGAATAGCGTCAGTTTTTAAGCAGTTTGGCGATTCCAGTAATATGTACAAACTTACAAACTTGAACAAAAGACTAAATGCGGATCTCCATTGTAATTAACATCCCGAAGTAAGCTGATCAGGTGTGGGGAATCGTAATGGTTCTCGAGATTGCCACCAGCTGCTCATGACAAAAGGAATGTTTGCAAACAGTTCTCGGATTTTATTTATTAATTAATTAATTAATTAATTTATTTATTTATCTAGTCGCTCTGTTTGATACATTAAGAATTGTTGAGTTTAAGATGATATCAGATTTTTACCATGTTCCTGATCAATTTGCCGTATTACACGTTATGTTTCCAAGAGAATATGATGGATGAAAATGGCAATGTTGTGAGCAATGTGGCTATTCAGGATGGTGACATTACAGTTTCCTTTTGAGTCCGAGGGTACATTTCGGATGATTTAGCACATTTGAAGTTGTTCGTTGTAAACCAATTATTTCAAGGTTGCAAAGTTTACACTCCAACTAGCTAGTTTCTTTTACCAAAGGCTAATTCGCTGGGTAAATAAACAAATATTCGAATGCCACTTTTCTATTTGATTATTGGCAAAAAAAAGATATTGCAATGGGAATATTAGGAGTATCATTTCAGATTCAGAGAAAAATCTTATCTCAAGCAATCATTGGTGAAACGAGAACGTAGCGGTTTTTCGCTTGTAGCTTGCAACGATGTAATTCACCCTGTGAGGGGGCCCCGAGTGGCCGAATGGTCTAAAGCGCTATCCGTTACGGATCACTGCCATCTCACTGCTGTCTGCGTGAGTTCGAGTCTAAGATTCGGCTAATGTAATTATGTGAGAAAGCTTGCCAGTAGCATCTCGTGGGTCGGTGGTTCTTTCCGGAGTTTTCCGGGTTCTTCCTCCACCATTAATACTGGCCGCCATGTATAGCCTATATTGTGCTGAAAAATGGCGTTAAACCATAAAAACAAAACATAACCCTGTGAGAATTTTATTTCTAGGTTAGGCGACGACTCGATCTAAACAAACGGGGAAAAAATCAAGAACACCATTGATATCGATTTTTACAAGACGTGTTTTAGTTTGTTAGTTTTTGTATTTGCTTGATTTTTTTCCTTAAATGAATTAAGAACATTATTGCAGTGATGCATGAGCACCTGGGTCCAAACACCTATTGCCGGAAGTTTCATTATTTGCAAATAGGAATATTTTGGTGTGAGATAAGTAACTATTGTATGTATTATATTCTTCAGTACCTTCTATAAATTGCCATTTTCTTTAGAGAAAAATGTGACTTAACCTCTTTTCAGTGTAAAAAAAAGTCATTCTATTCACACCACTCCCGGTCACCTTGTGTTTGTCTTTTCAGATACTTTAAGGAATCTCTTGTACTTTGATAGGGTCGTACGTCCTTTCGAGACCCATGGAAACGCCAAAGAGAGGTTGGTGATCGTAAACCAAAGCTTTAGCATGGTGAGATAAGACGGCTATGTTGATTTTGTTTTCTGTACGTCTTGGATTTTACATCTCATTCATTTCAAAGGTCGTCCAAAACCATGGAAATGGGGTGGCGCGAAAGTTTTGTACAAATTTAAATCATTGAGATTGAAGACAGTACGTACTCAAACGAAAACCATTTGTTTTCTCTTTGCTGACGGTATTGTACAAGTTTTAATGTTATTATAGATCTCGCAGAGTGAAAACATTATTGAATCCAATTTTTCTCCCTCTTTTCTTTACAAATATGAAACGAGGCATAAAAAGCAAAATTCATACTATCACTGTTGTAACATTTTAAATGAAAACAATATTGAACATGATTTAAATTTGATGCTTACAAATATAATTCGATGTTTTAAAAAGATCAAATCAAACTTTACTTACATTGCTTTCTTGCTCCTGAGAAAGATGTCCCTGTACTGCGTTGGAGCGTTGCACTTTCTCGTTAGAAATGATTGTCACGTGACTCAAAGCACTTTATTATATATTGCATGTAAGTTTCTGTTTCCGCAGTCATTTTGCGAAACCAAAAACAATCGAATTTTATAAGGAAGCTACCAATGAAACGAGACGTCTCTTACATGTATTGAAAACAAATATAACATCAGTCATGGGTGTGTCTCCTTTTGTCCATAGTTTTATTCGTCAAAATAAAATTAAAAAAAACAAGAGGCGGAGCCGGTGGTGGAGCAGAGGGGAACAGATGTCTCCGGGCGCCAGACTAGTGAAGGGGAGGGGCAAAATGGGGTTTGAAATAGGTTGTATGTGGAATTTTTTTTTTTTTTTTGGGGGGGGGGCGTACAAATGAATCTTGTCCCATGGCTCCAAACACTTGGAGCTACACCTCTGAAACCATATGACTCTAGATAACAGTACTGCATAAATTGTCGTGACAGAAGATTTTTTGTAATTATTATATTCGTTCCACTGTCTAGGGGTTAGTTTCGAGCAAGTTTGCAAATGCTCGCTAAATTCATACACCGTTTGTATATTAGGTTTCGACTATAACTTATATTGTTTGCAACGTTAAATGCTGTTGTACAATTTACATGAACCGACCGGGACAGGCATATTGTGGATGTAGTATATCATTTTCCTCTGGGTAGAGGATATGTAGATGGTGGTAATGGTTTTAGGATTCGAAAGACAATGTCTATGGAAATATAGTATTTGTCTAATTGTGTCTGATATGCAACATGCTTCCTCAATTACACATTTGCATTACTTCTAATGATATCTACCAATTAGGTAACATACAATTTAAAATACCTCCGAAGCAATTGTAATACTTCTATGATAATTAAGTAGTCAATGCGTCATACATGCTCCCGTAAAATATATGAAGCCATTTGCATGTAGCTGGTTCAGGTGGTTTAGACCAAAGAGAATTAGGCACTAGGTTTGACATGAAGTTATAAAGGACGTAAAGAATCATATGTAGTTGACTTATGTCAATGAAATGTTTGAAATGTTTGAGTTTCCAAATCAAACTCTGTTGGGTTGAAATTCTAGATTGCACATCTCAAACATGAGCTTGAAGCTATTCGTCCATTATACGAAATTTAGTTATTTACAAGTAAGACAGAATACATGAGTAACTAAAACCTGTGGATTTTGTGGTACAAGCATATTTAGGCTAATAGATTAGCTATTGCCAATTAATGAATGAGCACATTGAATAGTTAAAGGATATTCTAAGTAAATGTGTCCTCTCAAATCATATCTAAACACAAAATTAAATACGCCCGTTAGACTGATATTACATCAATAACATAATAAATATGTCTGACTAAAATTGTCCCTGCTCCACAAACTAAAGAGGAGAAGCGCATTTCACTACTATTCCTACATGACAATTTGCAAATATTCCACGTCGTAAAAGAACCAGACTTAATCCACCCAAAAGAAAATAACTTTATTCTGTTAAGAACCCACTTGACCTCACTAGCCAATGGAGACTTTTTCCAAACATTTATTATTAATATTATTATTAGTTTGCGTTTCTGTTTTATGGATTTTTATTGTAGATTTAACGATTTGAGTTATACCGCTACGATGTCTGCACTGTGGCAGTTTATAACGATGTCTAGCACTGGAGCATCATGCCGCAGACATTTAGCATGACGTTCCACCCTGTCATATTATCCTGCCACCAAGCCGACCAGTCCTAACACTAACCTCGTAATTCTGAGCGCCTAGAGTGTCAGCTCCTAGTACCTGTGTGTGTGTGTGTGTGTGTGTGTGTGTGTGTGTGTGTGTGCAATTTCTAAAGTAAGCTTCATATTAAAATTGTCGAAATGGCATATAATCCTGTCCGATATATTTGTTCAAAAAGTACAAAAAGATTAATTATATATTATAACAACAATGGAATATAAAAATAAGTTATTTACAAAATGAATATAATATTGTATTCATCAGCACACGACTAACACAAAGTCATTTCCTCATACCCAAAATAGTGTGTGTGTGTGTGTGTGTGTGTTACAGCGAACCCGTCATTACGGCGACAGTTCATTGTCACTGGGTAGTCATTATGGCGACAGTAGCATTAGGGTGACAAAATTTGTGTCACCTTAATGTTTGCTCTCGTGCTGTACATTACTTTTCTGATTTATTCACATACAGAAGTTCATGTAAGTATTATAATATCGCCTTTAACTAGTATTTGATGTTCTTAACTCAAGATATACATCTAGTTATTAAATATTGTTATGCAAAAATTTATAGGTGTGTTAAGGTTGTGTTTAGCCCCACCGTCACTACATAACCATTATGGCGACATTTTAAAAAATGCTTCCACTTTTATCAAAGTCAAGTAATATTTTTCAGATATTTAATGAAATGATTTAAAATAGTAATTAACACTTTGTAATGTGTTTTCTTTAAGATCAAATTCAATGACAACTCATAACACACTCGACTTTTTGAAATGCAGTCGAAGAAACTGCAATAGTTTGTGTTCTATATATACCATTCTTATAACCATTCTTATAATATATTCATGCATTCATGTGACCCTGGGTCAACGCATCCAACACGAGGCTAAGATAGGCACCAATTTCGTTTAATCTCGCAACCATGGCTGCCAGTGTTACAGTTGATACCGGCAACGGAAAAATCGTGGCATTTATTGTTGTGTTCCGTTGTGCAATGGGAATGTTTGAATTCACATAGATTTAAGCTTCCATCATATTCCATCAGTGAAAAAGATGGAGCTTCGTAGAAAATGGATTGTTGCAATACGTCGTGATGCGGGGCCGAATTTTAAGGTAAGTTAAGTAACTAGATCGGTGTTGGTTTGTTTGTATTTACTTGCAACTAAATGATGTAAGAAAGAGAAATCCAAACGCAAAATAGATTCTGTCGATGAAGCAAATGATTGTATGTACGTGTGTTTTATAATGATAGGTTTCTAAAAATGTTACCCCTAGTCCCATTCCACATAACAGGGTCATCGAAAACTGGGCATACTTCACGCAGCGCATTTGTATAAGAAATTATGAATTTACGTATAAGCAGTAAGTGCAGAACAAGTGAACTTTATTACCTCGTTATAAAATAGAAAGTATTAGATGGCACTGATATGTAATCAAACCATAGCTTAGTAACTTTTGTTTTATGCATTTATTTCATCCTCATAGTGTGTATGAGAGAGAGAGAGAGAGAGAGAGAGAGAGAGAGAGAGAGAGAGAGAGAGAGAGAGAGAGAGAGCGTACAGTCGGTGGGAAGCAGCCTCTATTTAATACTCTTGTATAATTTTAAAATTTTAAATTATAATGAAGCTGGTAACTTTGCTAGTTATATTTTTTTATATCTCCATTATAGTTACAAATGTTGATGAAAAGTTACACTATTATGTTATCTTCTTCAGATCCTGTGAGTTGCAAAAGTAAAATTACATATCGAGGAGAGACTGAGGAAAGCAGAAACAGAACCGGAAGAAAAGGAAAGGAAACTGCAAGATTTGAATAAAAAAAACAAACATGAAGAAATTTGGATTGAACAGATTTACAGGTGATGATGAAATGATAGAATTTTACACTTGTTTTCCCATATGAGGTTTTTATAACCTTCTTCAATGGCATCAAACCTACTGCAATTAGAATGATTAGCTTATATTACAGCACCAGGAATGACATCAACATCAGAGGACGGCAAAAAGCAAAGGACCCAGTGGATGAACTTTTCATGTTTTTGTGTAGATGTGGATTTCTGATTGAAGATATGTCTGTTCAGTTTAATATTCACATGTCTTCTTTAAGTCAGAAAATAATCATTTGGACAAATTATTTGGATTTCTTACTGGGAAGTATAAATTTTTGGCCAAGTCATGAGCAGGTTTAAGAAAATATGCCTCTCGAGTTTCAACTGTCCTACCCAGAAACCAGAATTATTATTGACTGCACATAAATATTTACAGAAAGACCCTCATCTCTAGTGCTTACATCAAAGACTTTTTCAAGCTACAAAACTCAACTCCTGGAAAGGTTAGGTAGGGATAGCCGCACATGGTGCAGTCACATTTGTGTCTCCCTTTTACTCTGGATGCACGACTCTGAGTGATGTGGAGATCACAAAGCTGTCAGGGATTAAAGATTCGTTAGAACCATGGGATTAAAATTATGGCAGATAAAGGCTTTGTTTTACACAAAGTTGTCGTTGTTTTAGGCATTGATTGGAATTATTTGACAAGTTCATTCATTTATTTTGAAATGAGCATAAATGCAGATTTTATTTACTGCATTATTAAAAATACTCATTTTATAACTCCAAACTGCAGATGTGACATGAAATAATTATTTGATTCATTTGAAATCCATATTTTGTATGTCTTTCCATTGCATGACTTAATAATATCATTTGTGATGTCATGAAATCTAATTATGTGTTCCTTGTATGATAAATTTAAATTCAGTGTGCTAACATGATGATAATTATATGGCACTCAAGAGGGCCATGAGTGGACGAGTGGTCTAAAGCCTCTCTGTTACAGATCACTGCCATCTCACCTCTGTGTGTTGAGTCTCGTATTTGTCAAATGTGGGTAGGTGAGAAAGCTTGCCAGTAGCTTCTCATGGGTTGGTGGTTCTTTCTAGGGGTTTTCCCAGGTTCTTCCTCAACCATGTATCATGTACTGAGAAATGGCTTTAAACACTAGCAACAACAACAAGCTGCAATATAAATAGGCTAACCTGAATTACATAATACTGATAACTGAGCAGTAGTACCAGTTAACAGTTTTACATTGTTATTTTTGTTATTTGCTGATTGCAGTGTAGTTATATAACATCTACCAGTGATCAGGCTTATGGACAATTCGGACCAAAGACAATTCGGCCCAACTTGGACCGAAAATAAGACATTTCGGCCCAACTTTAAAGACAATTCGGACCAACTCGAAAGACAATTCGGCCCAACCAAAGACAATTCGGCCCAATTTTAAAATACAACTGACAAGTATTTATTTGTAACATATATTTTGACAATTCTTATATAATATGTTTTATAATAAAATTTGGAACATTTTGTGAACAAGATAAATGTTTTCCGAAGTTATAATGGTTAGGAAAAACCGAAGAAAGAAAGTATAGTAGAGCTGTAAGCTTGGTCTCAAAAACTTAATTCTCAAGCAAAACATTAGATGTTCTCGTATTTGAACGTATATGTTACAAATAAATTTAAACAGACAAAATGGTTGAAAACTGCATAATTAGTTATTTTGCGATAATTTGACAAATTTAATTCAGAACATTATTCCGTTTTGCTGTTATATGTTACGAAAAAGACAGATAAATGTGCACAATGAAAGATGCATCTTTACCAAAATTTCTTGTATTTTAAATTTTATTTTGATAATGAATATTCAAAACACCAAAAACATTTTAAGTTGTCAAATTAATACTATTCTAATTATAACAGTTTCCGATTCAAAAAATTAGCGCGAAAGTTTGCAACTGTCATAAGA
Organism: Unio pictorum; assembly: GCA_030141615.1. Lineage (NCBI taxonomy): Eukaryota > Metazoa > Mollusca > Bivalvia > Unionida > Unionidae > Unio > Unio pictorum. The sequence goes on from JARLTB010000228.1 coordinate 1,140,290, forward strand.
TAGACCGAGTCGGGACTGGATTAGTGAAGACACGGAACACAACTGCGTTAATAAGATGTTTATTTTATAAACGCAATTTTAAAAATCAACTCTGACACCAATATTTTACAAAATATAAGAAAAATCTATTTATATAAATGTTCCTAAAATGGAACTATGAATTTCAGTAACGTAATGACAAAATAGAAGTATATGAATGAATTTACAAATATATATATATATATATATATATATATAAAAGGCTTGTATAACGAGATAGATGCAAATATGAAAAGAATGCGTCGTCAATATGACGAGACTAGAATGAAGATATTACATAATTAATACGTCGTCCATATAACGAGACTGCAAAGAAGATATTAAATAAATAATACGTCGTCCATATGACGAGACATATGCAATTGTGAACCCTAAATTCTGAAGCTCTCGTTCATGGAACGAGATTTGTGTAGAATGAAATTATGCAGGTGTCGTTCATATAACGAGACTGCAAAGAAGATATTAAATAAATAACAAAATTATGCAGGTGTCGTTCATATAACGAGACTGCAAAGAAGTTATTAAATAAATAATAAAATTATGCAGGTGTCGTTCATATAACGAGACTGCAAAGAAGTGTTTAAATAATATGTCGTCCATATGACGAGATATATGCAATGGTGAACCCTAAATTCTGAAGTTCTCGTTCATGGAACGAGATTTGTGTAAAATGAAATTATGCAGGTGTCGTTCATATAACGAGACTGCAAAGAAGTGTTTAAATAATATGTCGTCCATATGACGAGATATATGCAATGGTGAACCCTAAATTCTGAAGTTCTCGTTCATGGAACGAGATTTGTGTAGAATGAAATTATGCAGGTGTCGTTCATATAACGAGACTGCAAAGAAGATATTAAATAAATAATAAAATTATGCAGGTGTCGTTCATATAACGAGACTGCAAAGAAGTTATTAAATACATAATAAAATTATGCAGGTGTCGTTCATATAACGAGACTGCAAAGAAAAGTGAAATTATGAGTCGTTCAGATAACGAAACTGATACATGGATGTGAATTACTTGCTTAGATGGTAATAAAAAAATATGGAACACGGATACTACAACTATCATGGCGTCCTTTTGACGTCGAAGATGTATACCGCGCTCTAGTCAATGGTGGTGGAGTCGCCACGCATGGTCCACTCCCACGTCTGTTTGAAAGATCCCTCGGGAGCCCTTTACATTCAACACAGAGACTATGGTCGCGAAGCCTTGGTCCCTCGATTTGAGGACACCAGTACACTCTTCCGAACCATCGTCACCAAAACACAGCGTATACATCACAAGAACCTAAACGTTCTGTGACCTTGACATCACCCAATTATATACAATACCTATATATAACGAAGCATACACAAAGACAGCTTACACAAAAAAACATCATACACAAGGTACCCAACACGGCACCACACACGCAGGCAGCATAGACAAGCCCCACGGTCACCACAACATGGCACCACACACGGACAGCATAGACGGTCACTCATGGTCACCACACGGACACCACAATATGGCACCACACCCGGGCATTACACGGTCACCCCACGGACACCCCACCATGGCACCACACCCTGGCACCAACGGGCCCCACTCAGCTCCGGACCACAGTCACCCACGGTCACCCCACGGACACCACAACATGGCACCGCACCCGGGCACCAGCGGCCCCCACTCAGCTAAAATTAAAACAACCGAACCGTGTAATACATATGACACGGTCAAGTATTCTCACACATATGTAGCGCATGCGCGCACATGAAATAATTATCCATGTACATTTAACGTTAAGCATGCAGCGTATAATTGAACTCAATTATGTTCAGATACAAAAGAACTAATGAAACAAAATATAGTACTTCTGATAAAATGGCATTGCTTAACCTATGTATTTATTCTATAGATTTTATAATAAATACTAAACATCTAATATGTAAAACAATGAATTATATCATAATACAAATAGCAATGAGAACAAAGTTAAATCTATTGTTACCTCTTTTAGCTGATAGATTGCTCCTTTAACGATGGAAGGTTTTCCGACAAGACTGGATCGTAATGTGATTTCTGTCTTATAATTTCGTCCTTATATACCCCTAGCTGTGACAGATATGCGCAGCTAGGTACTTTAAACTGCAGGCAATTTCGCACATGCAGCATGAGCTGAGCGTTCGCTCATTATGTCGAAACAACTAAAAATACCCAAAAAATAATAAACTACCCTCGGTAAGGCTGTACGCAGTAACGAAATCGAGACTAGATTTTTGACCACATATACATATTGAACATAGTCGTATACAATTCCGTGACAACAACGTGTATGCCTTTTTAGTCAATCCAAACATATAACGTATGTATCAGAGACATACGACAAGAGACTGTTCATTAAATCCCTTTTGATCATGAACATATGGCATGAAATTATTACATATATGTTTGCTTAACCATATTAAACATGTACATCCTTCATTGTAGTTATTTATCCTGTATGTGACAGCGGAACATCATTATTCACATGATCATTTCTGATATATTCATTATGACTTATTTTATATTTTATAAGAAGATGAAATGAATAACATTTTTATACTTAATTATGTGCTTTCACGAAACTTAAAAAGAAAAATAACGTATTTTTAAAAATGTTTTGTAACGTAGAATGGTAATGTATGTGTCGTAGTGTAAAACACGGATATATTTTAAAGTTCAAACAACTTAAATTTACACTTTTGTGTGCAATTAAAATGGCCTGAACTTATATACAGTCTCACATATAGAAAGCAATATTTTTAGTAGATGAAAACGAGTCCGCTCACATGTACTGTTTAGGTAGCGTGTATATTGCACATCAGACATTTTGAATATTCAACCCATAAATAATCTAATATAGAATACGGCGTCATTTTAGAGAACGTGACTGCTTTAATGCCTTTGTTTCAGATCTAAGCTGCATTGCATACAAGGAGTTTTCGTCTGACAAGATTCAGTCTTCTTGGGATCTTATATAAATATGTACACCTCTGCATCGGCTATTTTACTTTGACTTAATTCCTTAGGTTCTGGCAACAGTCATAGTTTGTTACTTAGTCGCTCAAATTTTGTATTTTTTGTCTTTCTCTTACGTCTCAAGTTTAAAACATCAAATTTCAGAATACTATATTTTTTGGGCACGTGCAAGAGCCCTGCGCATTATCATCTTAAAACATTTTTCTTTTGTTACTTTTATTCATATCATAACGTGTCAGTGACATTGATTTTTGCCTCATTAGTGAATTTGCACGACATTCTCAATTTAAGTCGTCTGGTCCAATTATCTATATTGATTTCTCAAATAATAATACTTAACAGATAATATTCTACAGAACACGTTTACATTTTTCTAAGAGTAGCGACACCATACATGAGATATTATACTAATATATTTGATATTAGGCTTCAGATTGTAACACTGCTTAATATATGACACACTCGATTGCACATATCTTTATAAAATAGAAACGATATATTGTTACAATTTAGCGACAAGAGTAGAGGCCATGCATACCTCTTGAAAACACTAATCCTACTTTGAGAGGGATACTTCAAAGGATTTCTTATCTTGTAAGCACGGACGTGAAGGAAAACATCCCTTACACTCACAGCACCGGACATGTGGTTCAGGTGAGAATAACTATAACAGTGTGTTAGCTAAAATATTAGCAAATAGTTTCGAATGAAAATGACACGTATTATAAGACATCATGAAAAATAACACCTTTCATTTTTGCAGTAGATATGAAAAAAAGAGATTAATTAAATATCGAGAAAAAATATTAAAAGCACTATCTTTCGGTTTGAAATGTAAAATGAGCAACTTTTCGTCATATACAAAGATAATTATGTTATGACTGCATTTTGGTACTAACTGTATTGTGAATTTTGTTATAAATAACAGAATCATAATATTTGTTTTGAGGAATTTGTTTTCAGTAAATTATGTAGTTTGATTTGGCTGCTTCCCGTGTGTGTGGATGATAGATAATGTGATTTTGGATAGTAAATTATGTGGTTTGATTTGGCTGTTTCCCGTGTGTGTGGATGGTAGATAATGCGATTTTAGATAATAAATTATGTAGTTTGATTTGGCTGCTTCCCGTGTGTGTGGATGGTAGATAATGCGATTTTGGATAATAAATTATGTAGTTTGATTTGGCTGCTTCCCGTGTGTGTGGATGGTAGATAATGTGATTTTGGATGGTAATATGAAAAGTGAGTGCTTAAGATATATATACGCAATCGTCCGTCATGTCGACAAATGATAAAATGTACCCACCCTGAAGGCTATTAATAAATGTAACACCCCCTTTCTGAAAACCCTAGAAAAACAATACATCTTTTGGAAAAATAGTACATGAATTAAAACATCAAATACCAGTAGATATATTCAAAGTAGAAACTAATCAAAGAACTGAAAAAGAACCTTGGAATAATGTACCAATAAAAGTAAATACCTCCCTTGTAGGAAAAGGTAACAAAGTAAATCAACAACAGTACCTAAAAACACTAGCAATGGAAACTATTAACAACCAGTACCAAAATTATATACAAAAATTTACACGGATGGCTCCAAAATTACAAATCCTTTCAAAACAGCTGCAGCCTGGGTCATACCAGAACATAATATCCAAATGGGCAGTCGTCTTCCCGACCACTGTTCCATTTATACAGCTGTATTCTGGGCCATCCTTGAATCTTTAAAATGAAATGGATACATGATAACAAACCAAACAAGACTTTGATTATTAGTGACTCGCTTAGCGTCCTTACTTCCATTAAAAATAATAACACTAAATCTAGGAAAATTTTCCTTAACAAATTAATCAAACCATGAAATTAATCAACTCTCAAAATCTAACAGTCGAGTTGTTATGGATTCCATCCCACATAGACATAAAAGGAAATGAATTAGCAGACCAACTGGCTAAAAATAAACTCTCCGAACCAAATTACATGCCGCTCAAGTATAGTCAGACTGAAATCTACAGTCTGATCTATTCAGTGATTAATCAAACATGGCAAAAGGATTGGGAACTAAACAAACAAGGGAGAACTATACATAACATCATCAAGGAAGTTGATAGAAACATCTTAACGCCTAGGTGCAGCAGTTTTGAACAAACTAAAATAAACAAAATAATTCTAGGAAAAACAAAACTGGCTAACAGCTTTGGTAAATATATAGGACCTTTCCCACACAGCATCAATTGCTTCAGTTGTAACCTACCTGAAGACCTACACCACATATTTAATAACTGTAAAAAGAACCTAAAGGAAAGGAAAATATTTAGATCTAAACAGCTAAACATCTCTGCACCAAGTACATACCCGGAAGTAATCCAATTAAATAACACCAACCCTAAAAAAAACAATTCAAAATATAATAGAATTATTTAGAACATCAGGACTTATTGATAAAATATAAAATGGTCCAAATAACACAATAATCCTGGTTTTTAACCTTATATTTAAAAAATAATCACATCCACATGTGATGCAAAATAACAACGTATAGAACAATATAAAATTAACAAACAAGTGTCTAGGAAACCACCTCTCTTCTGTCTGCTCTTACTACTCTCCCTATATACAGTCTCATTGACAGCATTTATACAACTAAACTAGATTACATATTCAGATTAGAACCCCAACAATCTGGGATATCCTCATGGTCTAAACGTGACCGTTTAAAAAGTCTCCCACTTTATGGCACCAAACAGATATTATGAGGTAGTCTCAAAATCCAAAGACTATCAGGCCCAGCGACACAATGTTGCAATATAAAGATATTTACTCTAAGCCAGATCCTTAAATTAATAACATTATAAGGTAGTCAATTCCCAGACTATCAGGCCCCGCAGCACAAGGCTGCATCATAAACTAATATACAAGAACTAAGGCCTATAACAAGATTTCGATGGTCAAACCTGACCATCTAGCAAGACAGCTCACGCTGCAATAAAAATTTACACAATAACCTTAATTACTCTAAAAACTAAATTTTTTACGTTGCATAACTACTAACGCGATAATAGGCTGTCATATGAAACTGTATACTCAACTTTAATAACAGCACAATGTATTCCAAATTGTTAAGGATGAATGACACCAGCGTGCCAGTTCACAGATCCTTTTCCACCTTTTCCTCGGCCGGACACCAACACCAGCAAAAGACTAGACGTGGAAACCATTTTTCACTAGTCATCATTTGGTGCCATTGCACCTGTAGCACTGCAGCTTCCGATAGGTTGATAAGGTTGAGTGCGTGGCTGTTATATTCCCATTCCCCTAGGTCTCTCATTCATGTCGATAGCCCATGACGACCAAATTAAATAGCATACTTTGTATGCATAAATGCCTGTGGGGATGTGGCACCATTCCTTCCCCACGGGAAAATATAAATCACAACCATATTAATTGGTAGTGTAAAATAGTGAATATATGACCCTTCGTGGCCGGTTTCACTTAAAACCTTAAATATTGATTGACTGATTTGAGCTATCAGGCCCAGCGACACAATGTTGCAATATAAATTTATTTTACTCTAAGTCAGATCCTCAAATTAATATTACTATAAGGTAGTCAAAACCAGACTATCAGGCCCTGCAGCACAAGGCTGCATGATAAACTAAGCTATAAGAACTAAGGCCCATAACATGGATATAGGTGGTCAATACCAGACCATCTAGCCCGGCAGCACACTGCTGCCATAAATTTCTTTCACAATAGCATTAATTAATTTAAATTTGTACGTTGAATAACTACCAACGCGAAAATAGGCTGTCATATGAGGTTGTATACACTATGTTAACAGCACAAAGTATCCCAAATTGTTAGGGAAAAATCGGAAATGATACGATGAAAGGAGGCAAACATCAAGATGGAGGATCAACAATAAGCAAAACATCCAAGAAAGACACAGGGACGGTGTTTTTGTTTCTCTCTTCAATTTGCAGCTGGACGACGATTACTTGTTGAATGCAATTACAGAGCCCTTGTTCAGACAAGATGTAATCCACAAAGACAACCGCCACTTAATATGTGCAACTAATTACCAGCTGGAACTCCTGAGAAAGGCTAAAACATGGTACATCGATGGTACCTTTAAGATCGTGAAGAAACCTTTTTATCAGTTACTAACGGTTCACAGTTTCTTGAAGTCAGGAGAAAATATGAAGCAAGTACCACTTTACGGACTTCCCACAATGAGAAGTAAGAAAAAGATTTGTTCACCTTTCTTTACAGGTTGCATTGAGTTGAGAAAATTGTGCAGATTTAGAAAGATCAGTCTTTTTGGTTTACAAATTACAGGTTGTTCACCAACTAAGCTAGTTAGAAAGAATTAGATTCCTTAATTAGATACAATTTTGGATTGAACATATCTGTCCAATTTAAAAGTTAAAGTAGGAATATATAGAATGTTGCAGTTAAACACATACATTGACCGGTTTGTTTTAAAGAAAAATGCAAAACATAACAATGACCAGATGTGTAGTAGTGTGAGACCCATGACCGACATTGACATTACAGACGGGATGAACATCGAGCAGTTTCTGGATATAAACTCAGAATTTAATGCGGCCACCGGAGGGGTAGATGTGCGGCCAAAAGCACTGAAGTCAAAGCTGAACAAATACTTCAGGACTACAATACAGCATAATGTCTTGCTGGTCTTCCGTCCTGATAGGTGTCAACTACTGGAGAACAGCAGAGTGCCACGCCAGGTGGAAATCTTAGCGACACTACAGGCGATGAAATACTACATTGGAAATATTGAGACTCTCCAGAATGCGGATCTAAACAAATATATGCTGCATCGAAAAGACCTATAAACGCCTTTTATACCCGTAAAGATGCTGGAGGTAAAAAGAGCAAAGGCTATAGTAAGGGAGGTCCCACCATTCGAGAGAGAGGTGGGCCGAAAGACTGTCGAAAAATGCATGTGAACAGACTCCCGCTTGAGATAGACACGTGCGAACTAGTTAGCAAAGCCCAACAAACGTTGAGAGCCAATGTAAACTATCATAAGATGACAACCATTTGGGGCATTGCCCCCACTCAGACTGGAGGCAGAATACAAACAATAGCCAGACAAGAGACTAAAAAAATCCCCTTGTTCTTTTACGTACTGGGCTTTAAACTCAAAGGCTGGTACAGGAGGTGCGAGGACGATCGAAAGTGCTCCAGATGCGGGCAAACCGGTCAAGGCCGATGGGATTGCAAAGAGGGAACACCCAAACCGAACGACAGCCCCAAGACTTATGCAGGTGCCGTTGCGGCACAAGTAATAAATTCTCCACAAAAAAATCCACAAAGCCCACCAACAACAGCGTAGGAAATAAGACAGGAGGAAAGAACAGAACCAATCAAGTGCTGACTGATAAGTGGAGGGATATTCTAAGCCCTAGAAACACAATGGTTAAGACCCCAGGAAAAGAGCCCATTACTACAACAAGAAAACCACAACATATTTGATGTACTGAGTGAAAAGGGAAAGGAGGCAGAAGAAAAGAAAGACATGGGGGATCTACTAGGAATGATACCCTACACAACACCCACACCAATGGCACCAGTGAAAAGGAATCTTAAAAAAGAAGGTTAGTAATATATCAACCTCATCAACAGAAAATATTAAGGACACTAAAGAAAACGTTGCGATAAATATGGTAGAAGAAGAAGAAATAGACAGAGAACAAGCCAAGGAAAAAAAGGAGAACAAAATTAAAGAAGGGAAGAGAATGAAGAGTCTAAGGGAAACGGAGAGAACAGACATGGGGTATCTACTAGAAATGATACCCCTCACAACCCACACCAATGGCACCAATGAAAAGGAATTTTCAAAAAGAAAGTTAGTAATATATCAACCTCATCAACAGAAAATATTAGGGACACTAAAGAAAACGTTGCGATACATTTGGTAGAAGAAGAAGAAATAGACAGAGAACAAGCCAAGGAAAAAAAGGGAGAACAAAAGTAAAGAAGGGAAGAGAATGAACAGTCTAAGGAAAACGGAGAGAACAGACAATGATAGCGCATCCAAAGTGACAAGAGTAACGGGAAACAATACGAACAGAGACACAATATACTCGTCGAACAAGCGATTTTTACCAGTCGCGAACTAGCAATGATACGATATGGGATGACCCGCATTTCCCCAGAAAAAAGTATATGAACACAAATGGATCACACACACACACACAAAGTTAGACAATGCAAAAAAAACAAACAACCATAATCTAAAGAAAAAAAATACGACAACCTGGGATAGACAAAAAGTGGAGGACAAAAACTTTACTGTCTATAAACGTAAATGGGATAAATAGGGACAAATTAGAAAAATTAAAAACATTAGAAACCTATGACATGTTATTATACAGGAGACACATAATGGACTGAAAACTGAGAGGGAAAGAGGTATGGACAGTTTGATAACCACTAACGACTTTATAGGGAAAAATATAAGAGGGGGTGGGGTGGCCGGTTTTATTAAAAATAAAAGAGTGGTTAAATGGGAAAGAATAGAGGAGAGAAACCATTTGAAGGGGAGATTAATACACATTGTAATGGGTGGGATAAACTTTATCAATGTGTACATTCCAAACAAAAGGCACAATAAATTAATTTATTGACAAACTGGCCAAATATTTAGAAAAATACACTATGGGAAATTTGAAACTAGGAGGGATTTAAACTGTGTAGGTGATAACATAGACAGAACAGGACAACTAACAACAGATGACATAAGGTTTAAAGACAAAATGAACACATACTGACGACACAGAAACTGATTGATATACAGGAGACTGCATGTGCACAGGGTAGAATACACATTCGATTACAAAGATAATAAGGGGAGTAGGATAAATACTATTTGGGGGACACTTTTGGGAACAAATAAATATATAAAAGCAGTAAATATAAATTACAAACTTTCGGACTATAAATTAATTAACGTAGAAATAAGGAAAAAAAATAGGATAAAATGGGACAGGGGACAATGGAAAATAAACAACAAGATCTTAGATAAAATAGACTTTGGTCAGGAAATTAAGAAAGAAATAGAAATTTGTACAAATAAAGGGAATTTGTATATAATAAAAGAATTTGACACTTTAAAAGGGAGATTAAAAAATATAGCAACATACTATACAAAATTAAGGATAGGGAAAATAAAATTAGAGAAAGAAGCGATAGAAAATTTAATAAAACATGACAATACAGAATACAAAAAATAAACACCAGAGGAAAAGCTTAATAAAAAGAAAAAGGAAGAACATAAAGGGAGGGAGATTAAAGCGGGAAAATTTACAAAACTATACAAAATTGCAGAGGGTCTATATAAAAGGAAAGAACTAAGAAAATTGGAAGAAGAAAAAATCTTTAGAATCGCTCAATATTAAAGGGGAGAGAATAACAAAAGACAAAATAGAATACTAAAACACATACAAGACTATTACGGAGAACTCTACACATCACAAGAAATAAGTGACAAATTGACGAATATTTACAAGAGATAAAATGCGAGACGATATCCACAGAACATAAAAACATATGTGAAGATTTCGTCACGCAAGAAAACATTATAAGAACAATAGGAAATTAAGAAGGAAACAAATCACCAGGTAGAGATGGCTCTCAGCAAAATAAGGGAAATGAGATAGGGAGGTGTCATGGCGCGGGGGTGATGATTTATATATTTTTGTTGCCCACTGTCACTGGGTTGCATAAATATAATAAGAAATTATATAACCCACCCCTTTTTGTTACTCGTTATCTAAGAGATGACCGCCCTCGATATAATTACCAAGGTTCGAGTAAATATAAGTGGTGAAACTTATAGATGGAAATATATATAGTGATCTGAGCAGATATAATGAGCCAACAAATACGAGCCCCCGTAGAGATAAACAATTTAATCAATTACATAAACAATTGTGAAAATTCCTTTCATTAAGAATATACTCTGCTTTTAGAAATACAACTTCCACCGAATTACAATAAAACTCAAATAGATTTAAATGAACTAGCCGATTTGTTACTGATAGCTTTAGTTCATCATAGGATCGAGTTAAACAATCGAAGTCAACGCAATGTACGATTTCATAATCTGCTAGTCCTCAACTTTCCGCTTCCTCTGTTGCTGTTCAGAACTTTAGATCTCAAAGATGATACTTGCTCTCGGGATATCCGTCTCGGGATACAATCTGAACACGTTAGAATTTTAGCACTGGGCAAAATTTCCTCACATGTATATACGTCTCACTGCACTTCCCTCTCTTTCTTTTTCTCAGCATACGTCTCAGGTTACGTAACATCAATACGTCTAAAAAGCTATTTTCTCCCTTTGTGGTGGTTTCGTCACCCAGCCAGTAGTAGCGGCTTGCCTGGTCCACACCTTTTTACAAATAAATCTCTTTCAAATTCCGCTCATAGCCTGTAGTGAATTTTATCTCTTGTCCTCTCACAGTTAAAACTTCAATTTCAATAAGGGCGATATTAAATCCCATTAATCTTGTGTGAAAACACATCCCTTATTTAACGTGACCAATCAGAATCAAATAGTTTTGCTGCCCTTTCTTTCAGAGTCTCTAAAGTCGGGTCAGCCTGACCTGGCAGTATTAAGTAGCAGAATTTCTGCGGTTTCTCAATTTTGACAACTTTCCCATGAAAATGAATTCTACCATGTCCCTAACAGTCAGTCTGGCTGCTGGATAAACAACGACTCTAATTAGACAAACAGTCACACTATAAAGGAACAATACCATACGCGGCAGTATAGCGATATGATACACGCGTGTCTCCGTAAATCTAATTAATGGTTCTCTGGTCTCAACTAACGTATTCTTGATAGATCGCCAGAAACTTGCCCCTTCACATAGGCCCCTCCTTGAAGAATAAAATCGGTATTTTACTCTCCAAATTTGTGGAGATCTAATCTGGTTCAGTTACACGTCCTCAGGTGACCCCTTCACCTCAGACGTCCCTATTCTACTTAAGCAGTCAACCCCTACATTCTCGCTGCCTTTAATATACCGTACATGAATTTGGTATTGTTGCAGAAATAGTGACCATCTCATTAATCGTCCATTTGTCAACTTAGCTTGAGCCAAATAGGTGAGTGGTTGGTGGTCTGTTTCCAAAATAAGTTTTCGGCCATACAGGTAGCGTTGGAATTTAGATATCTCAAAGATAATAGCCAATCATTCAATCTCAGAGACCGAATAATTACGTTCTGTAGTTGATAATTTCCTGCTACTGTATACAACTTGGAATAAGCATCCGTCATGATCTTGCAATAACAATGCCCCTAAACCTCTATCACAAGCGTCCGTACGTAAGACAAAATCTCGTGTCACATCAGGCAATTTCACTAATTGCGTCTGACGTCAGTCTGTCCTTTAACGTCTGAAAAATGTTCGTTCACATGCGTCTGTCCATAGTAATTTCGTCGGAGCTTTTATCCAAGTCAAGTCAGTCCATGGGCTTGCAATAGCGCCGAAGTTAGCAACATATCGTCGATAATACCCTGCAAATCCCAAGAATGATCGAACTTCCATCTTAGTGGTCGGTCGTACTGCGTCCATATGTTTGTCGACCTTTGAACTATCTGGGGCCAACGTTTCTTCGCTAAGGGTATGACCTAAGTAGGTTAGTTTCCTAAACCCTATATGGCATGTGGTTTCCATGAAGACCCTCATGTGCCAGCCTGAGCACTTCTCTATTTGCTTCGCTACGGGCACCAAAACTTGCTTGAACGTATCGGTCCCTTTCTTGGCGTGCCGATACAAAATACCGCGTTTCGTCGCGAACTTCACCTAGCCGTCTGGCAATTTCCATATGGACCCATCTTTTGCGTACCTTGTTGAGAGACAATCTTCCTTTTGAAGTTTCCCCAACTCACCAGGTAGCAAATTGTCTACGGGCGAAGGCATGGGTCTTAGTGCCTTTGACCCTGACCTTCGCTTCATAGCCCTCGTCTAAACTGACCCGACATGTACAGGGATACACGTCATAAGGTTAGGTTGAGGCAATACATACCCACACCCTAATATTACGTCATGAGACAGTCCCGACATACACGTTGCTTGAATTCGTCCCTTTACGTACGGCGAATCAAGGTCAATGCTAACGACCGGAAGCGAATCCTTCGTCCGTTTAGCAACTGGACTTCAACCGCCTCACCTGTGTAATCTCAAGGCTTGACATACCTTCTATCTACCTAGGCCGGATAACTGCAGCCGGTATCAAACAGTACTGTCGCCTTCTCACCGTTAACCGTAGCTATCGCTGTAGTAGTCAACTGCACTGTTTCTCGATTCTTATCATTATTCGGAGTTACCAAATGTATCGTGGTCGGACGATACTTTCTACAGTCCTTAACAATATGGCCTGGTCTGTTGCAGCCGTAACACACTGGCTCACTTTTCCTCCCCGAGGTATCCTTCTCTAGAGCCTGAGTCTTTCCCGACCCACGGAAATGTCCTTGGCTGAGATTTCCGGCCCTGGCCTCCCACCATTCTGAGCACTTCGTCTCTGGGGTGCCACCTCGGTGGTCCTTCTATGCTCACCGTTTCCAGGTCGGTCGTTACCATTCCAAGTGGCTGGACGCACGTGCGCGCTCTCATAGCGCTGCGCCATCACGCTTATTTCATCCAAGGTTGAGAATTCACGCTCCGCAAAAAACACAATTAAGTCTTTTCATTAAATACTTACGACGTGACCCTTCGAAATTTCCTTACGTATTCCCTCTTACGTTAACGCGGTGCCAGACATTTTTATCCATTTATAAAAAATTACGCGTACTCGACTATGAAATTGCGCGTGTGTTTCGGTAGCCCTCTTCGACGAGTCTCTAAAAAGTTTCCAAAAGGTGGACTAAAATCCTGTACAGAGACATGAACTCGTATGTACAGGTAAATGGGGCGAGAACATGAAAAATTTATATAAAGAGATCAGTGAGACAGGGGTGTCTACTATCTATGCTATTATATATAATAGCGATATAAATTCTAATTATTAAAAAAAAAGACTCAATAAAGTAATAAAAGGGATCAAAGTTCCAAATATCAGAGAAGAGGTTAAAATGCTACAAGATGCAGATGATTGCACTAACTTTGTACAAGACCATAATTCCTATGTAAAACTATTACGGGAATTTGAATTATTTGGAAAAGTATCATTGTCGAAAATAAATCCTGAGAAAATGGAAATCCTACTAATAGGAAACTGGAGAAGTAAACAACACGGATTACCAATCCCAGTAGTTAAAGACAAAGTAAAGGCCCTAGGGATCTATTTTGGAAAGGGCGTGGAAAAACAAAACCTCAAGAAAATCAGGGAAAAAATTAATGAAAATATCAAAACCTGGGCACTTACTCCATTGTGCGTAATGGAACGGGCCCAAGTAACAAAAAAATTATATGAATGTGCACTTAAACTAAATTTTAAAATCAATAGACATAACAATCGAAGATCTAAAAATTTTAGATAATGAAATTATTAAATATTTATCGGGGTTTAAAACGCACTACATAAACAAGGACACATTATATAATGACAGAAAGAGGGTGGAGGCCTGGCCCTCCCAAACCCCGTCCTTATAAAATACACCAACATTCTAAACAGATTTAAGGAAATGAAAGCAGAGCCAAAAATACCTTATCATCTTCTGTACATATATTATTTCGGATTCTCAATGAAACAGAGAAATGACATATAAAAACAATAGGTTATCGAAACTACTAGAAGACCCACGAAAATTAAGATCAATAAAAGAATTAATAAATAAATATAGGGACAATAGAGAACTATGGGAAATATATACAAAAACAGCACACAAATGGCTTACAGATAGCACAATAATTAGGATTAAAAAACAAAGTCGAACATTAACACATAAACATCAATTAGTGCCTGTGAAACTGGGTCAAGTTAGGGTCATTAAAAATACAAAGCCTCTACTTCAAATAAATGCACGACGCGTGGTTGACGGGAGAGGTTGCAGTGAGACGGCATGTGATCTGAGTATCGCCCAAATGTCCACTGTGTACAAATTCACACATCCCCCCCCCCAAAAAAAAAAAAATATGTCATGGTTGAATGTGATAAGAATAGAAAGAAAAGAGTTGACATAACACTAAAAATAAGAACAACTCAATTATGCAAACAAAAAACATACTATATTTAGACGGAAACTTTAGCAACAAATTAGTATACAACATCAAATAGTTTATACTGGAAACTATGAGGGCAAATCATAATTATTGGAACACATAACTAGGGTAGGAGCACAAGGGGGGGGGGAGGACAGGGAACCTTAAGTGGAAAGTACGAGATGAGGAAGTCAAAGGGCTAAATCAAATGATGACGCTACGCGAAGTGGACTGGCCCGTGAAAGAGTCGGGGGAAAAAATCCACTCAGAGAAACATGATGCAGACAACACACTAATACAATAAGTATAGGGTAGCATAGGAGTTTTTAAGTGTTTTCCCACTATGCATGCCCTGAAAGAAAACGAGATAAAAGTCGCTGGTGAGTACTATTCAAAACCAGGCAATCTTGCATTTTCTTTTTCTCTGTGTAGCTCCCGAACTACACAGAGAGCCCTGTTTAAAGGACCAAATAAACGATTAGAAAAAAAATTACGAGCCTAAATATAAATAAATAGAGACGACCAAACTCGAGGCGGTTAATGTACAATTTAAATTTAACAAATGTACGGACCCGTCTCGAACACAGTCGTTCTCAAAAGAAATAAATATAAAAAGGACAAAGATCGACACAATATAATAGTCATTAAAAACAATGTTTTTTAATTTTTTGGTAATTTTTTTCCCAAAAAAATTGACTTAGTACACCGGACTTTGCCAGAAATTCAAAATTCAAAATAAAAAGTAAATGTATTAAATGAGGGGGGGGGGGAGACATCTATCTGGTGCCTCCCAAAAAAAAAAACAAAAAAAAAAAAAACACAGGAGTCTTGCCAACAAGGCTTATATACAAGGTTCGGGTTGGCTTTTGGCAACAAATATTTATTTTACATGGCCCGATTGTAGAATCGGGTCTTTGGCAAAAGTGTGGGAGGAGGCTTAACAAAGGTCAGCTAACACACCAGTTATAGTCTTAGCTCTTCCCCCAATCCACTTATGGGTCTAGCCCATATGGAGTTCAAAACATCAGCTAGATCTTGCAAACGAGGATTTGTGTAAATAATAAATCAACCAGGGCCCAGATATATAACTGGGTCTTATGGGAGTGGATCTTTGCACCCTCTCCCAAACTTCGGCCAACCCAACCCCCAAGCCCCTCCAACTGTGCTGTTCATGGGATACAGTAAGAAATTTGCTATCAATCTTATAAGATTTATAGTCAATACATCTGAGCATAAAATTAAAATAAAATTTGCTTGGTCTGAATGAATAAGTAAATAAACGATATATTTAATCTCGCCGGTGAAAACCTCATAGTTCGTTCCACATAGCGAATTTTTCGTATCTGTAACTCGGCAAATTTAAAATTTAAATGTAACTAAAAGTACCTAATTCGTTTTAAGCACTTTGTGTGACACGAATTGGTAACTTTTAGATGCATTTAATAATACTGACCTGAAAATTAAAAGAGTTTTAAACAATCGATATTCAATATGAAATGAACTTTTTACTTCGTCAATGTTAAAATACACTTAATGAAATATATATTTTATTCACTTGTACCAAGAAAATATCATCTTTATTTTACTATAGACCGTAATAATCTTGATAATTCACTCTATTGGAATACGAATTTTCACTGCTCGTCAATATATATATATATATATATATATATATATATATATATATATATATATATATATATATATATATATATATATTGAGAATATTTTGACCAAGAAATTTGCATATTTTATATGTAAGCAAGTTTGTGTGGTGTTTTTTTTTTTAGGGTTTAACGCCATTTTTCAGCACGCAATAGGCTATACATGGCGGCCAGTATTATTGGAGGAAGAACATGGGGAAAAACCCCGGAAAGAACCACCGACCCACGAGAAGCTACTGGCAAGCCTTCTCACATAACTACAGTAGCCGAATCTTAGACTCGAACCCACGCAGACAGAGGTGAGACGGCAGTAATCCGTAACGGAAAGCGCAATAGACCACCCCTTAAAAACACGTTCGTGGTCTATACGTATATATAATGGCATTACTCATATTATCGAATTGATTTAAAATCCAACAATAGACATGCTATTTTTTTCAAAATCTTGTTTTGTTCACCTTTTTAAGTGCTGTTGTAACTTGCAATGAGATGGAGAAGTATGAGTTCTGGCTATATTTTCTATGTGAATGTACACAAACACATACAGCTCATAAACGGTAGACACTTTTCATTATCACGCGGGATGCTGCAAGAAATGTGCTAATTCAGCCTGTGATAAATATTGGAGCAAACGTTTAGAACATGAAATAAGTACATTTGATTGCTTTTATTGATTAATGGACATATTGCACTAAAATATATTTGTATCAACCCGATTAAACATGCCGGTTATTAACTCAGTTGAAGCATATTTCTAATTGAGGACACTTCAATATATGGGATGGGAGGAGGATTGTTTTCATCTACTCATTGGTACAAAATCTTTTATGAAGACACACGTTTAGAAGGAATTAAAAAAAATAGTGTGGCTTGAAAACAATAGTGCAGCTTCGGTCTTATAGTGTATTAACTGCCTGTGACATTTTTTTTTTAAAAATATAAAAATAAACACGTTTGGAAATGGATGAGCAGACGTTGAGTTTTAAAGGCATATATTTATGATTTTGATAATCTGAAAATATACTGTAATTGTATTCCTTTGTTTTGTTTGTTATAACAATAGGACAGTTACAAATACTGTCGGCTTAATACTGGATTAGACAGAATATGTGTGTGAAGATTATAACACCATAGCGATGCGGATAAACATACGTATTACAGTTGTAAAAGGCATATATTTATTAATCTGATCATCTTAATATATAATTTTAGTTTAATATTTTGTTTGGAATAACAATATTGCACTTAGAAAAAATGTCGCCTTAATGCTGAACTTGATAGAATATGTGTGTGAAGAGTCTGTCGCCATAAGGTTGTTGTGACCATCGCAGTTGTGTGTTGACATTAAGGCGACACGGTATTAAGGCGACACATGTGTGTTTTCATTTGTAAATATTATTTTCTGTTTTAAACATGAATATTTAAGCTTGATAGTCGGAATTATAAATTATTTTGATGAATTCATATACAAATACGTGCTGCAGTTTAATAACACAACATGATGTAATTCTGTCACCCTAATGCTGCTCTGTGACATGTGTCGCCCTAATGCTGGTTACGTACTCATGTGTGTGTGTGTGTGTGTGTGTGTGTGTGCGTATGTTTCTAACTTAGCTTTTTAAAACAATCAGTTATATTGCTATGATGTTTACCTTGTGGCAGTTTAATGATATCTAGCACTGTGACATCAAGCCGCAGACATGTAGCATGATGTCCCACCCTGTCAAATTATCGTCAATCCAGGCCGACCAGTCCTTACACTAATCTTTTAATGCTGAGCGCCAAGCGAGGCACCTGTTAGTATCATTTTGAAAAGTCGTTGGTATGACACGGCTGGGGATTGAACCCACGACCTCCCGCATCTGATACGGACGCTCTAAAAAAAGGCAACCGGAGCGGTGTGGCTATCAGAGATATAAAAAATACAATACAAACTGACAATGGAAACAATGCAGAGAGTTGTTGATAAAAGGTTTGATCTATTGTAGTTTCACTTGTAGTTCCGTGTACTGTGTTGATTCACGGGACAATGGATCGTTTTTATTTCTTAGCTTGGAAAAACCCAACTGATTTTTTTCAAGATTCTAGAGAAATTCCACCCTAAATACTATAAATTCCACCCTAAATACTATAAATTACACCCTAAATACTATAAATTACACCCAAAATACTTCAAATGATAGCTTGTTAATAAGAAAATGGCACCTTTATATATAAAAAATATGAAATCATTAAGTATATATAATATACATCAATGATATTATGTTTGCACTATATTGTAAGTATACAATGAAGAAATATTAGAAGTTTAATGACTGTTTTCTTTATTATGAACTGATAATAAAACATTTGATAAATCATATAGCAAGGATATTGATTTATTAAGTGATTTTGTGACCCAAAAAACGCACATATGTATGTTTGTCACGCTCGCTAAACAATTTTGAATCTCGCGGTGGCATCCAAAGATTTGTCATTCTTTATTTGTAGTGTTAGATTCAAACTTTCTTTCAAGCAGCCTGATCCGACATGTTTACCTTTCTTTACTTTTTATTTTTATGTTGATATTTTATTTTATGACTCCCGGCCTAGGAATGCAATTAAGCTATTAAAACGCACACTCTTGTCTTTATGTGTATTACGGCTGCGAAACAAGGGGTCGCGAGTTTGAATTCGCAGTGGCATCACTCGCATCCAGTCTCTTATAGGACATTAACTGCAAGATTTGTTGTCTTCCTTCTACGATTCCCGGTTGAGCTATTTCCTTTTCAAAATAGAATAAATTTACTTCTAGGATAGAACATAATTTTCTTTCTCGTTACGTCAGATAATATTATGATTCAAATAGACACTAACTGCTAAAATGTTTTCAGTTGGCTGCCCGGAATTCTACCAGATAAATCCTTACATTGTTAAAGCCTTCAAGGCTTAATTTGTTAGCACTGTCAAGGCTGTCGGGCGTTAACAACGTATACTTTTATACTGTACGGTATACGTTATAAGCGTTCAAGGCTTAACATTGTTAACTGCCACTTAGACTGCTATTGCGCATGTGCGACATTTTCTATCAAACATCGGATGATCGGGTCAGTTAATATAACTTTTGCTTTATAAAGAATAGACTTTGACGAATAAACGGGTAATTTCCCAACGAAATTAAACTATCAGTAAATTTACATTTGTAAATAGGATTATAAATACAATAACATAATGGACTAGTTTGTAACTAAGTAGGAGTAAATAAATAAATAATCTGTACATCGGTGTGCTTGATGAAGTATGCTTTATCGGAGACATCACTTTTGACGCACTTAAGAACTTTTTTTTTTCAGAAACGTATAATGTTCATAGTAATAAATCTCATTTCCTTTGGAAAAAAAATTATTTATTTTTGCAAAGTATGGATAACAATAAACAATGATATATCTCCAAGTACTCTTCATTGCATGCTTCCATCGGTTTTTCCGTTAATGTTCTTGTTTTACCTCTTATTTTGACGACCGTTTCAGTCTCAATGAAGATTAGTGAAAACATGTTTTTTATGAATACATTCAGTGAACTTTGAGTTGATGACACTGCGTTAAAACATAACAGCATCAGATCATAAAGGAAACAATTGCTTAACTATGGGCTAATCAACTTAAGCATAGTTGAGGACTGTTTAGCTCTGCTGGAGAAAGACCTCAAGGTCTTAAGGTATGATCTGTTCTTCTTTCAACTCTCTTGGAACATATAGTCTGTGTCCATACATTAGCACAAACTTGCCGTTGCTGCATGTCCTGAAATACATGTTTTATTTTCATAACACATTCTACACATGCATCCCATTTTCTAGCTTTTCCAAATGAAAAAGCATTGCTCTGACATTTAATAAGGATGCAACTCGGGTCAGTAAGGTGTTTGCACTAGAAGATATTTCAGTTATGCCTAGCTTCTTTTAAATTAAAATGTATATTTTACATCCAGTATGGCTACCAAGGCAGCCACCATTAACAGTGACTTAATAGTGAATGTGCCAGACTTGAGATCCAAAGAGTACAGGTTCAAACCCTACCATCGAATCAGCTCGGGTCAGCTGCATATTGTGTGCTCTTGAAGGCAGTTTATTTCAGTTTCCTAAGCACTTAATAACCATGTTATGCCGTCAAAACAAATATACCCCAGAACGTGTAATATGATTGGCCATATCGCACATGACATGTTATCATACTTTTTGGACCTTGATGTTTATTCACATAGCTTAAATTCATATTACCATTATTGGTAAATTAAGTTCAAGTAGTACACATTTTGAAAATACTGCCTGAAGTATCCTCTATTATAATATGTAAGTTCTTTTACAGTCATGAGGATTAGTTAAGCAGTTATTTGGTCATTTATCCATCATGTTTGTACTGATTTCTGAAATGTGTTTCTGGTGGATTTAAACCACTCTAATTTTAGATTATTATTTTTTGTAGTATAATGGTTTTGACAAAGTTCAGAAAACCTCCCAGGAGCAAATATATCTCTCTGCGAGGTGGATCTATGAGGGTCGTATATGAAAGGGATTCACATACATTTGCCAGTCACAACTCGGTTGCAAGTACTTCGCACAATGTGCCTTTAGCAGATAATCATACTGTGCCAGTACAAGAAGGCATGCTGACATCATCTGATCATGATGAAGGAAATAAAGAAATTGAAGGTGAGTCATAATGTTAAAACTGCTTTGCTGTACTGAGTTATTTGATGGAGCTTTTTCTGCCATGGAGATGTAACATACGGTACAGGAAAAGTTGTTTCTATGTTGTAAATTAATTGTTAGACAATGTCATTTGCTCCGCAACATACATTAAAAGGATATATCTGTTTAAAAAAGGGTGTAAAAAGCCATTCATTCATACGTGTAAAAGACAAAAGCATTTATTCAAAGATGATGGGTGAGGTGTAATTCGTGTAAATATTAATTAATCTGGATGTTTTAGCACCACCATTATCTATTGTTATGCCACTAAGAATTCAATGTGTGCGTATGTATATTGCTTATATACCTTTGGTTCGTAAGCACGATTATGTATAAACTGCTTTAAACACAGTTACTGTTAACCTTTTTGTTTTCACCTGCATGTTAATTTTATTCGCTCCCTTTAATAGAAGAGCTGGGATATTGTGATCTTCATGGTTCTACATGTGAAATGTAGCTTAAATTCTCTATATTAGACCCTTCAAACTAGGTGCATACAATTTGGGTCAATAATAGTTATGTTTTTATTCTATGCACACTTTCTTAAATTTTATTCATCCAGGGGCTATTAGTATTTGGGATTTTAGTGAAAATTAACAGTTTGCATGTGCAATAATTGTGATAAAGTGACCAAGATGTCAGCACATATCATACTAGAACACCTTGACCTTTGGCCATGCATTATTACCTTGTGGTCCATCTCAGTAATCTCCCACACCCTCACCACACATAAATTAGCCTCAGAGCCATAATGTAATCAATATAATAAAGTAACATATATATATATATATGTATATATGTACATATAATGTGTGTATATGTGTATATAGCACATGACCTTTCTCATACAGAGGCTGCTCGCACTTATTATACTCTGACATGATGCAAACAACCTGTCCTTCCTAATGGTCTGGGTAAAAAAATTGTGTTTAGACTTCAAATGCATATTTCAACAATTCCAACATAGTTTTCATTTTTTAAGCAATAATTGCTATTTTTGATCTATTTTTGTAGTGTTGTGCGCATAGTCTTGTTATCAAATTTGTCCACAAAATGTAAAATTGGTTGCATGATGTTTTACAGATTTGTCTAGCTTTCCATGATTGTGGTTACACGATAGTTTGCTAAGAAAGAATTTATCAACATTTCCACATAGCTAGTTAACTTAAATTCTTTTCTTTATTTTTAGATCCATGTGCCCAATTGACCACATGCCATAAGCAGAAGTCCAACAGAGTGGAAAATTGGACTGCAATCCAGGATAAACTTTTAAATATTGGAATAGAAGTGACTTTTATTCCTCCTAGCCACACATGCATCTCATGAGGTCAAACGGTTAACCAAATTTCATCGTTGCACGGATTGTGGTACATCAGCGCTATATTGTCATTCTTGTATTGGTATTTTCCACAGCCTGCCTCATCTTCACGCGTTTGAAGCATTTAAGGTATAACGATAAAGGAAAGAAGATTATACAACATACATCTTGCTTAAAGGTTTATTCTCTGCTTATCAGAAATCATTTCAAATACTATATAGCCTTGATAATATGCATTTGTGCGTTTTTTAATTAAAGTTTGTATATTTAGATAGGAATGTGTCTGGATGCAACTGTATATTAACTCTGTTTATGCAAAACTTCGGTTAAGAAAGTTCTAATGATGGAGAAGGTATGATCTTAACAATGGCGATATTGAAATAGCCATGCTGATAGCTGAATGAAGCAGAAAACGTTCAGCAAAGTAAACTTTTTTGTTTTTATTGATATAAAATTTGCTTTGGAAATACAGTCAGGTTCCATTTTGCTTGTTTTCCTCCAAGGATTTATATTTTGTATAACAGATTGTGGTAAGGCATTTGAAGCAATTTTACAGATTATGTCAGCAAAAGAGCAAATTTATTCAACTTTACTGTGCTGACAGGTCATACAACTTGCTTTTTTTTTCACTTTTACATTTTCAAATTGGTTTTTCGAATTAGATTATAATCATTGATTTCTCAATTCCAAGAACGGAACCTTCGTACATGTTCATGTGGATACACCAGTGTGGACACGACCAGACAACCATTCTTGTGTATTCAGCTATCACCAAGATATTGTTGTAATATATGACAAAGGTAATATGTCATAAGATGTTACTATATCAATAGTTAAATGTTTGAATCCTTGGTGATTGTAGAAAGAAGCTGTCACTTTCTGCAGTGGGTGTAGGAGCAATTGATCAATTCAGTATTCACCAGTTAATTTAATCCTAAGATTTGTTCATTGCTAAAAAAAATATCATGTTAGGAGTTTAAGTAACAACATACAGTGATGTATATTTGTTAATTGATACTTGAAATATCCTGAATTTGGACAGTTGGATTTATAAAGTTCTTTAATTTCAATATCAAAATTCATATGGTCACTGAAGTCATTTTTATTGTTTGAAAATCTTTATTCAAGTGATAGAATTCGTATCTTCTAACTAACATAATTAGGTTACTTTTGAAATTAAGTTTTATATTTATGTATTCTGTTCCCCACCCACCCTATGAATACATAATTGAACTTGAATCAAATTTAGTGGATTAAATCATATGCAATTCTGGTAGATTACAGTGCAAGATATGCAGACAGTTCAGTTTCAGCACCCTTCTGCAGTGAACATTTTAGCATTTAACTTAATGGGTGAGTTATAGCTTAGTGATGTGGTTTGCTTTTTCTTTGTTTTTATATCACTTCCAATTTTGTATGATAGAACATTTATTTAAAACGATGCTGTGAAATGTTTTATATGTGTGCCCAAGGTGCTTACTGTTCTTTAATGATGTCTGTATATATGTTTCCTATATAATTTCTATGCCAATAAGTCAATAACAATGCCATGTATCATTAACATATGTTTTGTCTTGCTTTCACTTTGGCATTGATACAGCCTATCATTTTCAGGATCAGCATGTCATTGTTAAAATTCACTGTGACTGAAAATGAAATAGATTTCTGCCCATAAAGATAGTTCTGTGTCAGCAGATCAGATTAAAGATCACCACATTCCTAAATATTACCCTCGATCATTAATTAACTCTTCAAATATATATGCCTATATCGACAGTTTCACCAAAATTAGATCAGCAATGTGCGCTACTGGGTTTCATGATCACCTCATTAGACAGCATGGATTTATTTCGTGATAATACTCATTTGATAGCTGAGTGATATAAACACATATTACAAGTCTAATTAAGATTGAATCAGAAAACTCTCCTCTAGGACATAATAATGTTGAAAACTTTAGGCATATATACTGACACAGATATGAAAGTTTTACAACTTTCAAAGCATTTAACACTGTTGATGCTAACAGTGCCATTAGAAAATGATACCCATATCTTCTGCTTTGTACTAGTTAAATCAAAACCATTGAGTAACAAAAGCTGACTAAATGGTGGAAAATAAGCTAATGAAATACAAACTTCACAGCAAACTCTTTTGTATAAATGATCACAAGCATCTTACAAATACTTAACGACTTTGACACCAAATTTTACACCTGGTAACTATGACAATGTATGTAACATATATAAAACACTTGGAATAGTACACATCTGTAACATCAGATCACTTTCTTGACACCAGTTAAAAAATTATATCATCAACAGTTTGATCGCGCAGATGTTTCACATGAACAAATAGGTGCAATTTAAAGCATCTGGGGTGTTCCTGGAAAGTTAGCCTGGTTCCCTAATTTTACTAATTCTAAGATGGATCCAAATAAAACATACAAACCAATTATCAAGAGTTTTTGCCAACGATTTATGTTTTTGTAAGTTATGCTATTATGCTGTAAGTCTGTATTTTATGTGTAATTTTCATCTGAGAAAATTACAGAATTTATTAAATGATTCAAATCGAGTACAAATTGTTCAATTAATTATAGTTTATCTTTCTTGAAATTCTAACGAGGAAAGGTTTGAGAGCTGGTGATGTGAAGAAAGCACGATCATTCAATTAAATATAGACTAATCTACCTTTATTATATCCTGATTTCTATTTCATATCCCCAAAATGTTTTAAACACAAGTTGAAGTATGTATGCTTCTACAGTTAACCCTTAAAGTGCTGCATTGTTTTGCAGTACAAGGTCACTCAGTGCTGAATTGTTTCAGGGGAGAAAGGAAGAAAACTGCACAGTCTTTAAATTGCATGTATTTCATTAAATATACACTATTTATAGACAAACCCTAGATGAAAAATGATGGTGCGTGTCTATACTTTAAGATTAGCATGAAGACACATGTGTAGGTTTAACATCTTTCCAGGCACAGGTGTAAATACAGGTAAAATAACAAGTAACAATTGTATTTCATCAGTATTTTTGTTTGTTTTTTATGGAAAAGTTCAAATATATTTAAGAAATGTTATATTCTTTAGTAGTCCAACCATGCACATGTTATGTCTGTCACAATGTTATATATAAATTCTGAAAATCACAGGTAAAGGAAGGGTGACAGGTTTGCAAAAATTCACTCCATGAATGTCAGAGGCAAGTTTAAACCCTCTAGTCAGCAATTAATGTTCATGAAAAAATATCAATTGTTATTTATTATATCATCAAACCGAGGTCCATATCTGGTGATTAAACCTCAGCAAAGGCTTTATTATTGTTCAATCATTGGGCTGATTTTGTGTGAAGAGTCACCTTAAATGTTCTCATTGTCTGACAGGTGTAAATTGCTTAGAATATCTTGAAATCTATCCCATACATTTTTTGTTGTTGAAGTATGCGGTTGATATCACATTATCAATAGCCCATTAGGAATCGAGAACAGACATATGTACCAAACATATTGTTTTAATCAATGCGAAAACGTTTTAGATGCTCAGGTCTGACAGGCCGCCATTTCTTCAAGCAACGTTTTTCCTTCAAGTATGCCCCATGAACTCTCTGATCTGCATTACGATTTGTTTGATCTACTATCAGATGCAATAACTCGTCATCTAAGAAAAAGTCTTCAAAAGTCCGTAGTTTCATTATTCACCATCTCAACATTTAATTTTGAATTACCAGTGAATGGGGGTTGACAGGCTCACCATCTGTTTACGTCAAGCGAGCAGGTATATCCGACTCCAGTTCCACGTAAATCACTGGCCCAAAATCATTCATGTGTATTTCCGTCGATACCTCGCTTGCTCCAATAATGTCATTTGTCTCAAATTATTCGAAACCACTATTAGCATCACTATCAGAAGCGAATATTTGTTGCAAGAAATCACCTTCGTATTCAGCGTCGGCCATTTTAGCTTTGCACAAGTACCATGTGTTTAAAAGCGAGCATTTGTAAACTTACATCGTTAATAATATAGTAAAATACTGTAGAATGCTTGTTCCGGGCTTTTTTAAACCAATCAAATATAGTTTTACAGGCATGTATGGCAAGATGAAGTTATTGAATGTGATCATTGTTGCTCACCTAGATAGGGACTATAGTCGCGACATACACTTGTAACGTAGTCGAGCCGACCCTTTGAGATTAGGTAGGGTTTTAAAGAAATAACAAACACGTTTGTTTAAATAAAACTTATATTATAAAAAAAAAACCATCATGATAGATATATATATATGATGAGCAGACAATACACACACAAATGAATCTACTACCCTACTATATGGCGGTAAACATACACTACTGTACAATATATGTATTCATACACAGCTGTACTATATATATATCTGTAGTCGTACTCTACTGTACTATATCTCTATATTCATACACTACTGTATTATATCTATAGTCATACACTACTGCATTATATATATATCTAGTCATACACTACTGTATTATATATCTAGTCATACACTACTGTATTATATATATACAAAACGTAGCATGATATTGACTATTGATACGATATTCGTACCCCACACAACATAGTCAGTAATTCAAATCATAAGGTTTAATTGACTATGACCATACTATTCGTGTCACACACACAAAATATAATCAATAAAAACCAAACAATACTATCCAATTGACTAAACACTCTATTCGTGTTTTACATAAATAGTCAATAAAGCAAACATAGGGTTCTCTTGACTACAAACACGTTATTCGTGTTTTACATAAAGTAGTCAATAAAACCAAACTACGAGTGTTAACATTTCACTTCCCTCCAGTGCGACAGTAGTTCATTGTCCGTCTCCATTCCACCGGTTAACATTGGTCATGAATACACATCTATTCACACGACCGGCGAGCTGAATATAAAAATCGACAATTTTCCAAATAATAAAAATGAATTTACACAATACATAAAAACGAACGTGCTATTCCGAAACTGAACATTCAACTGAAACATTAAACCAAAAAGAATGTATTTAACTCACCCAACTTTTTGGCTCTAATATCCGACAAATGTAACGTTTAGAGGTCTGCTCTAATGTCCACTGTGTCTTAAAAAGACCTTGCACTGTACCTATATAGCAGTCTGCCGTACTTGTAAAAAAGTAATTCGCGTGAAACCTTCATTATACGCGCGGCACGTGCGACTCGCTGTATAGGACAACTCACTTAGAGGAGTATGGTGTACCCTCTACGCCATATCGGATATTGCGTAACGAGCTTAAAAATAATAATTCATGAAATACAGAACGACGATAAACACATTATATAACAAAATTAATGCTTAAAATATAGCTTAGAGGAGTATGGTGTATCCTCTATGCCATATCGGGCATTTCGTAACACACCTCCCCCCTAAAAAAAGTATATTTACTTTAAAAACCACGAAATTACACGATATGGGTAACCAGATAATCAATGTCTACTGAGATAATCCGCACCTACATTTTCCGTACCTTTGATTGCCTCGATTCGGAATCTGTAAGGTTGTAACAACAAGGCCCATCGCATCAACCGTGAATTATTAATCTTTGCCTTATTGAGGTAAAGTAGAGGCTGATGATCTGTTTCCAGATTGAATTCTCGGCCCTGGAGGTAGGTTTGGAATTTATCTATTCCCCACACTACTGCTAAACACTCTTTCTCTATTACCGAGAAATTCTTTTCTCTTGGAAGTAATTTCCTGCTGGCGTAGGCGACTGGGAGCTTGATTCCATATTGTTCCTGTAATAAAACCGCCCCTAGTCCCAACTCTGAAGCATCGGTTATCAAAATGAATGTTTTGTTCAGTTCGGGCAACTTCCTTTTCGATGATATCTTTGGATGCATGTGGCATTGGGTACCCCTTGACTCGAAATGGCTCATGCGATGTAAGTTTAATCCTATGCTCTAGCACATCTGTCTTACCATGTTTGTTCGAGAACACATCGGGATAGTCATTGATGAGATCCTGAGCCTACTTTTTCTGTTTCTCAGTCAGATCGGGACTCATATTGAATACCGTCTTTCCCATGTCGCACTCCAGTAACCCACTCAAATTAAGACCTGGAACTGACTCTTGTTCCTCATCCTCCTCAATGATGGCTACCCCGACCACGTTTAAAATTCCTTGGTCTGGCTTTGCATTTGTCCGATCGTAGTAACGTTTCAATAAATTAGCATGAAACATACGGGATTTTCCACCTACATCGATGGTATAATCCATGCCTCCCTTTTCATCTATGATGGTATATGGACCTTTCCATTGTAACATCAATTTGTTTCTCTCGGTTGGCAGGAGAACCAAAACTCTGTCACCCTTTTTAAATTTTCTATCACGCGCTTTTGAATCATAGTAGCGAGCTGCGC
The DNA here is from genome assembly GCA_030141615.1 of Unio pictorum. Lineage (NCBI taxonomy): Eukaryota > Metazoa > Mollusca > Bivalvia > Unionida > Unionidae > Unio > Unio pictorum. Next base: position 1,169,639 of record JARLTB010000228.1, read on the forward strand.
GACTACTAGCTTGCCTTAACGTTTCATGGGCTATTGCACAAGTCTCTCTCAACTTGTCCTTCAAATCACATACGTACTGATATATCGTTCAAATCTCGTCATCTGTTTCGTCATCTGACCATAATTGTCTCAAAATTTTCATTGGCCCTCGCACCGTTCTTCCGTATAAAAGTTCAAATGATGAAAACCCTAGACTCTCTTGAGGAACCTCTCGATATGCAAATAATACTGCATGGAGATATCTATCCCAATCGTTCGGACGCTCTGCACACATCCGTCGCAACATTTGTTTGAGTGTTCCATTGAACTTCTCAACCAGCCCGTTGCACATTGGGTGATATGGAGTTGTCCATAGTTGTTTGATTGATAGAAGCCTACTAACTTCTGCCATGAGTTCTGATGTGAACTGTGACCCACAGTCCGTCAGAATCTCTTCCGGAATCCCTAATCTACTGAACATCTCTACTAAGGCTTCGGCTACTCGCTCAGTTTCGATGGATGGTAGAGCGACGGCTTCCAGATACCTGGTTGCATAATCAACCATAGTCAAGATGTACCAATTCTTGCGGTCTGTAAGAGGTGATAATGGACCAACAATATCTATCGCCACGCATTTGAATGGAGTTTCAATTAAAAGCATTTTACCGAGAGGTACGCGTTTTACTTTCCCTTTGTACTGCGTTTTCTGACAAATGTCGCATGATCTGCAATACCTAGTTACGTCACCGTGAGCCCCTGGCCAATGAAATTCTGCACATACACGGTCTTTAGTTTTTGTAGAACCCAGGTGACCCCCCATCGTCGACTCGTGTGCTAACTTCAACACATGCGGTCTATAGTTCCGAGGCACTACTACCTGTGTAAACCGTCGACCTTCACGAGTAGTATGCTCCCTATGCAAGACATTATTGAGATATTTGAACCTGTAGCTACCCCCACCTATACATTTCATGACTTCCCTTGACGCGGCTTTATTTTTGATTATTGACAACGACTCGTCTTCATTTTGCTCTTTAATTAGTGTCCTTTTATCTATCATCGGTATGGCATCTGGTACTTTTAATTTTGACAAAGGCTTCTTACTCTTAGATATATGTGACCTAGTTTCAGCAGCCATGGAAGTTGGAACATCTGCCACTGCTTTGCCTGGCACAACGAAATTCGCTACCCTTCTATATTACCTACAATCAGATCATACAGAGGTCGCTTTACACAACATGTTGTCACTGTGCCTGTCAAATAAGGTGTTTCGATATGAACGCATGCAGTCGGCACTTGTACTGCGGTATTATCCATCAATCTGACAGATACCGTTTCCCCAAGGTATTGATCCGGCCTTACCAAACTTTGCTTAACAACTACTGTATTACATCCCGTGTCTCTAAGTACTGAGGCCATAACCCCATTTACTAATCCCTCACACTGTATTGATACGTTTGATGCATTTTGATTGGAGCCACTCTTATTGCTCTCTACACAAGCTGAAGAGCCTACCATATACGATACCCCTACCGCCTTTGGTAAATCCTTTTTACGCTTCGGACATGCGCTAGACATATGACCCCATTCTCCGCAACTGAAACATTGTTTTCTCTGTCTATCTTGACTTCTAGGTCCCCTCTGATCTAACCTAACTAAATCACCCTTTTGGTTTTGAGGTAAACCCCTCCCAAAATTAGTTTTATCTGAATTGACCTGCTTACTTTCCTTAGGACCCCTAGTGTCCCGGACTATCACGTTCATAACCCCTCCGTGCGCATCAGCGAATATATCAGCTTGTTTTGCCATCTCGCTCGACTTATTAATGGTTTTCTCTTTTAAGTATTGGAATAGTTCCTTACTACATACTGCAAGCAACTGATCTCTGACAAGAAAATCACATACTGCTTCGTAAGTTTTTGCGACTCCCCCGCAAGCTAACCAACGGAATAGGTAATTAGATATCCGGTATACAAATTGATCAAAGTTTTCTCCCTTTTCTGGCTTACTAGATCGGAATTTTTCCCTGAAACCCTTTTCAGTAAGTTCAAACCTTTTCAGTAATGCATCCTTTAACAAATCGTAATTAGATGCCTCTGCACTTGGTATCCTTGAGTACACTTCTAAAGCCCTACCTTTCAATAAAGTGCTAAGGTGTAATGCCCAATCTTCTTTTCGGAGCTTTTGCGCAGTAGCATATCTTTCAAATCTCAACAGGTAACTATCTAAGTCATCTTTATATTCTTCAAATGCTGGAAGTTGTGGTTTTTTGAATTTACTCGATTGAAATACCCTATCGTTTTATATATCTAGTCATACACTACTGTATTATATATCTACAAAACGTAGCATGATATTGACTATTGATACGATATTCGTACCCCACACAACATAGTAATTCAAATCATAAGGTTTAATTGACTATGACCATACTATTCGTGTCACACACACAAAATATAATCAATAAAAAACAAACAATACTATCCAATTGACTAAACACTCTATTCGTGTTTTACATAAATAGTCAATAAAGCGAACGTAGGGTTGTCTTGACTACAAACACGCTATTCGTGTTTTACATAAAGTAGTCAATAAAACCAAACTACGAGTGTTAACATTTCACTTCCCTCCGGTGCGACAGTAGTTCATTGTCCGTCTCCATTCCACCGGTTAACATTGGTCTTGAATACACATCTATTCACACGACCGGCGAGCTGAATATAAAAATCGACAATTTTCCAAATAATAAAAATGAATTTACACAATACATAAAAAGAGAACGTGCTATTCCGAAACTGAACATTCAACTGAAACATTAAACCAAAAAGAATGTATTTAACTCACCCAACTTTTTGGCTCTAATATCCGACAAATGTAACGTTTAGAGGTCTGCTCTAATGTCCACTGTGTCTTAAAAAGACCTTGCACTGTACCTATATAGCAGTCTGCCGTACTTGTAAAAAAGTAATTCGCGTGAAACCTTCATTATACGCGCGGCACGTGCGACTCGCTGTATAGGACAACTCACTTAGAGGAGTATGGTGTACCCTCTACGCCATATCGGATATTGCGTAACGAGCTTAAAAATAATAATTCATGAAATACAGAACGACGATAAACACATTATATAACAAAATTAATGCTTAAAATATAGCTTAGAGGAGTATGGTGTATCCTCTATGCCATATCGGGCATTTCGTAACAACACTACGAGACCAAAAACAACAGCGCGACTATAGTCGCGACACGCACTTTAAGGGTTAAGAAAATAAATTATCAAGTTCCCATGTTGGCGTATCAAAATTTTTCCATTTGACAAGTAGTTCTTTTATTTTCCCCCTCTTTCTTTGCTGCAAATTCTGCTGAACCTCATGTATTTTAGCTACAATAAAAAATATAAAAAATTAAGCATTCACTAAATAATTGAGTAAACTCAGTAACTATCAGAGAACATATATGGGATGTTACACGTTTAGTATGAATGATAGATATACTCAACTGGATTTCTAAATATACATACATTTCATCGAAATCCTTTTAACAATCCTGCACTTTATGAGATGTATTGCAACTGTCATACATAAATAACACAGAAGTTTGGATTATTTAATCACTGATTCAAAAGATTATTTTAAGTTGCATATATTTGTGTAATAATATGTTCAACTTTTTTTCTGAGGTCAATCAATTAAATACACATCTAATCACATCTAGAACCAAAATGTTTTTGTGTTTTATGAACAAAAAACGTGCATTTAATGAAGAGTCTAATGACTAAGATTGCACATATTGTGCAAAAACTCAACACGTTATTGCATGGGCAGTGTGTTGTGAGCTTAACAACTGCGATTTTGATAATCAATGTGGAAAACACTTAATGAAGGAATAAATAAAGTTTATTGAAGAATTTTTTTTATAGCTTACATGCTAAGGGCTCGACTACCACTTCATTGGATTCTGATACTTCATTAGACCCAACAGCTTCGAACAAATTGTCAACATCATCTGAAATTGAATTTTGTGTCTGTGTTACTTCAAGACTAATATTCATTTATAAATTCACTTATTACAATCTCCGAGTGAAAGCTATATTCAAAATCGCCACACTATGTTTTGTCAAAATAGAGCATATCAGTACTTTTACCAAAAATATGGGTAACAATAACTTTAACTGGTTGCTAAAAAAACAATTAAATGAATACAGTGTTCAGTAAACATTTAACATATGCTTCTGGGACACATAACTAGTAGGAACACAAATCCTGATACTCTAAAGGTATCAACTTATTCCAAATTGGTTTCAAAACAAAATCTATAATGTTATCTGACTGCAGAAATATGAACTATACAAGCCATTAATACCTTTACTTAATGATGGAATCATGGCTTCATTGTCCAACTGGGAGCCCACACTTCCTTTTCTCACTGCTCCAACTGATTCAGCTCTCCCACCTGAAATTTGTAAAGTACGTATAAACTAGTTTGCAAGTAATACATCAATACATTATTTTGTAGCAGCATACACGATATATGGAATTACTTCTGTGTGTAAAGAAGATTATGTTAAATTGTAACTGGTTCTCAACAGGCTTAGACAAAATGGGAGAGAATATCACATTATAAAACCAAAAAAAAATAATTACATTTGCATTTACTGAATGGTACTGCATAATAAACACAATAGTTTCTGATTTTAAAAAAGTCTGTATTGATATCTTGCTGCAGAAACACAAGTCATTAATAAACTTACTTGGTGAAGGAATGATGGCTTCATTTTCCAACTGTTCAGGCTGAGCTGTTTCAGTTTGAGTTGGCCTACCTGTAATTTTTAAAGTATGTATCATATGGTTTGCAGACTTACCAACTTGTAATTGTTCAAAAAATCACTTAATATTCAACTAAATTAGTTATGACATGCAAAAGCAGAACTTAATGTTTGAATATTAAGACTATCAAAACTGAACATACATTATGAGGAACACATTCATATATTATCTTGCTGCAACATACATCAGACATGGCATTACTCCTGTGTGTAAAGAAGGTTATGGCAAATTGTATTGGCTCACAAGAAAGGGATAAAATACCAAACTTAAAGACCCCTAAAAAAAGCACTGCATTTGCTGAATGCTATATCATAATAAATGTGTTTAAGTTGTTACGGTAACAAAACAGTGGGAGCGCACACTTCCTTTTCTCACTGATCCTGCAGAGCTGTTGCAACTTGTCTAATCTGAATGTATGTGGTTCATTCCATACACATGCAAGACAGTGGCTATATATCCATATGAATATGAAGTTTGCAAGAAGAAAAAATTATCAAGCTTATAATGACGAACAAATCCATTCAATAAACTTCTTACTGACTAGCATGCAAAAATGCTTAAAGTAAATACACTCATTAAAAAAATATATTAGTTTAATCACATCACATTATACATTACATACCTTCATTCCCAAGTACGGGAGTGCTGCTTGGTTGACTATGGAGAAAAATACAAACTATATATATATACCTAGGTCTTATGAATATATATATATATATATATATATATATATATATATATATATATATATATATATATATATATATATGTGTGTGTGTGTAATTGTGATATACAGCTTGTCAAATATTATAATATTAACATAACCATTTTATTTTAAGAACTCTTAACATTACATCATCTACTTAATGTGGTTTTTTTTAAGAATGTACTGCAATCAAAACATCTTCCTTAATGCATAAAATTTCCTGTGCTAAGCTTGAATAATTAAGTTCTTTAATGTAAAACAATGAAGCACTTATAAATGCAACATTTTCTTCCATGTGTTGAAATTTGATTTAGAATGAAAAAAGATTAGACACCTTAATACAATAATCTCAATATCTTTGACACCCATAATGCTCTTGAGTGTCTTCAACCCCATGCAACTAGGACCCCTGTAATGATAAAAAAAATATTTTAACTTGACATTTGTTGATATACTATTCACAAATAATAATACAGATTCTAACAAACATCAAATTGTAGGTACAGGTCTCACTAAAACATTGATAGTATATAGATTGAGCTTTGAGCAAATTAAAAAATAGCATTAGCAATGTTTAAAACAAGTCATTGCTTTTTTAAGTTTTGAAGAAGTTACAGATACAAGTTGACATGAAAGAAGAAATATGTGGACACAAAGATTATATTTTAGTATTGCTTACAAAATAGTGGTCTCTGCTCCATATTCTCTGATAATGTCTTGTGCATCAGGTTATGTGTTCCAAGAAAATGAGCAAAGACTCCTTTCTGGGTAAACCAGCAGCTATAATGAGTTCTGGATTAGCTAAAATTGCCCCAGTGCCCTTAATGGATAGAGTCTCGGGCACTTGACGATTTCTGTTCACTTTTTCTGTATGGAAAATACAAAGTAATGAATAACAAATTCATACAAAACACAGTGACTGATATAAGGACTGCAGTCAGTAGAGTTTATTAAACTAGTAATAGTGAAAGATAAACACAGTGTAGCATATGGATTAAAGCAATATGCAATGATATGAATTCAGCTATTGAATAGCAGAACTGAAAAATATATCCAGTGCATGTATATTAATAAATATAAAACATTACATTTATCAACAGTTATATTTTCCAAATAACTTTTCTATTTTTATGTGTATGATTCACACTTTAAATTACTGATGTACATATGCAGGATACAAGGTAACAATTTCAAATTCTGTCTTTCAGACGGACAAGCATTGCATAATAAATTTTATTTTGATAAATACAACTTTCTCACATCTCAAATTTCAAGCATATCTGAGCTAATGGTTGTCGTAGTGATTTAGTGATTCACCTTTCATTAAAAATCTGTAATTAGTCTGAAATTAATTGGTTTATTGAAACAAATTGACAGGTGCAACTTTAATAGGTTGAAATGTTTAATATGTGTACAGGAAAGTCACTTAAGTAAATGTGTCCGCTACATGACTTAAAAAGAATGAATCTTACCCCAAGAGTCATTGAATTGTTTTCTCACTAAATTAACGGCTTCTCTGTTGTCCGTTTCCTTGTGTATGTTGGTTTCAGATGCTGTAACAGTGAGTAATTATTTAATTGTAAGTGCGATTTTAAACATGTTAAATTAGGCATATGGCATGACATTTTCGATCGACATGTGCAATTCTCAAGTCATCGGTTCTAAAAGACTTAAAGGACTACAAACAACAAGACCATTCATTTTAGTCCTTACACTGGTCAGGGGTTCAATGGAGTACTTATTATGTCATGGCATGGTGTTTATCATATGTTGGTAGAAAATGACACATCCTCATAGTTTACATCCAATTGTGTCATGTTAATGAAGGCTTCGGGACAAGTTTAAATAGCTAGTGACAGCAATGTCATGGGAAAAGTCATCTTTATGCATCATCTCAAACTTCAAAGGAACAATGCTAATGAGATAATAGTAAGATCTTGATGCAAATAAAGTAATGTTACACATGTATATGCCAATCATTAAAAAATATACCTCCTACTGAGTTTCCTATAATATAAATAAACTCACCCTGCATCTGAGATGCTAAACTTTGCCGGATACTCTTCTGACAAAAATAGTCATGGGCCCTGCTACTCCCAAACACACCAGTGCAGCCATCAGTGTCCAGAAAGAGCACACCAACATGAATACCCAGACTACTCAGAACATCACACTAAAGATTTGTATAAAAAATCCATTGTAAGATAGATACTTGTTTATTTCTTTTGTTTGCATTTATATTTGTGATAATTATACTGGAACCATTAGTCACCTGCATTACTAAATAACGTTGATAATAACTTTCTGAAGTACATTTCAAGTTCTTGAAGAATTTACTAAAAGTTTGTTCCTCCTTTTTGTTCAAGTTTACATAGCAATTGAACATGAGCAGCTGACACAAAATTAGATTCTGAGAAGAAAGAAATATATAATTTTCTAACAGGTGATATAGACCAGACAAATAATAAAAATTCTCACAATCAATAAAAATCAACAGCAGATTAATAACTATAATTGGCAATATTACCGAACAAGGTATTATTTATGGAATTAGGTGATGGAAAATGGGGTCAGAAGTTAAATTAGTAAGCTTAAGTTGGTTATACAATTTTTTGTTTCATTCTCACAGACTGGCTTAGCAACTTCAGAGGATGCTTCTTCAACTTTGTCCTGTCTGTAGTTGGTACAACATTGTTTTTAAGAGAAACAGCTTCCTCCTTATACTTCTGCTTCTCTTCTTCCTTCATGCTTTTCCATTCATTTGACCAATTACAAAATGTCTGGCCTGAAGATGAATAGTCTGAAAATGGAGGAAAACCTTGATATATTTGATAAGAAAATTCATGTGCAGATATATCTTGTAAAATTAGTTACAACTGAAAGGAAATTATGAAATAAAAAAATGACATTGCTAGTTGCATTCTCCAAGAAGAATTTACTTGGAATATATAGTTGTTTTTTATGTTAACATAATATAACATCCTAAGCAAATAAAATTAATCATGAACATGCTGAAAAAATTTATTGTTTTTAAAATTTCAGTTTTATACTAAGGTATCTTTGAAATGAAAAACATGCATTGTTATCTTAACAATTATAGGTGAAAGGATAGACAGCCATTAAACTAAAAGTGACTCAATGTGCACTAACTGAAATCAAATTATTTTTCAAAATTGTTTACAACTTTTAAGAACGATGTAAACTGCAATTACAAAGTCTGAAATATTTAGATTGTATTCCTAAACTGGTAAGAAGAAACTAATTAAATCAAACGAAACTGTATACAATGTAGAAACCTATTAAATGTCCTGAAATGGATCATGTACACTGTATAAACGTGTACGTGACTTAAGTCAAATATTAATACTTACGTAATATTACAACACCAGTTTACGGGTGGTGTAGGTGGGTGGATTTAACAGTACATTAGCTTTATAGTACCAACTTAAGAATCTTAGAAAGCAAAGATATAAGATCACATTAAATCAAATAATTATTGAAAGCTAAATTTACAGAAAGAGAATGTTCATCTTGTTTTGACGTGTTTCTACCCTGCCAAAAATATAGCTACAAACAAGTTTTTAAATTAACTCGGGTGTGTGAATTACAAAGTGTTATAATAGGCAGACATGAGAAACAAATTGGTTGTCTTCATCACCTGTTAGTGTGCAACTTTAGGAGAGCAAGTGTCTGCAGGTAAAGAAAAAGCATTTTAGACACGATGACAACAACTTTCATACATACCTAACAAGCATCTAGTAATGATATGCATATACAAAGCAGTACAGAAAGTATACCATCACCATGTTATCAGAACTCTACCAATTTTATGCTGTGATATATACGTATAAGTGATATGTCTACACAACAGGCATACAACACGTTTAGTTAATAAATGCTTCAAATATACAAAGCAAGTAATTCAACAGCAGATTCAATGTATATTTACCAACATTTGTTGTGCTTTTAACACTGTAACGAATGATAATGACCAGAATTAGTTAAATGTATAATGAGAATACTACAGGTGTGATAGATCAAACATGGCTCTGTAAAGGAAATGCAAGGAAGGTAAAAAAATATTTACAAACTGAAAGCGGGCGGGGGAGCCTGAAGCTGTCTGGAAATTATGTTTATTGCCGTTGATGATTATGGAAGTTGCACTGAAATATTAATGATCTTTCAGAAAATGAAAAATGTGTGAGACAAGATAAAGGAATGAATGTTCTGTATTCATCAGATTTTATTTCTGAGGGTGAAAAAATCTATTAATGCATGTTTGGATGAGAAGTTGAATTTTTATATATTTGATTACTTTCCTCATTATCAAACGGTTTTGAGCAGACCACATACCTTGTATAAAAAAAAAAAACATGTCTTTCAGTTAGCACACTTCTGCTCAGTATTGGCATTTTACTTGAGTAAGTTTTGAGATTTGGGCACATGAATAAATATTTGTGTTCCTTTACAACTAAATGGGGCCATGGGTGTCAAAGTGGACTGAAGTGATCGCCAGTTCTGATTGTTGCAGTCACAACTCTGTGTGGGTTAATGTCTCAGCTAAAACTGTTATGTTAGAAATGTACCAGTAGTTTACTGAGGGTTGGTGGTTCTTACTGGCCTTTTTCCAGGTCCTTCCTACACCATTTATACAGACTACAGTTTATATAATTATAGTCTATCTTTGAACTGATAAATGGCTTTAAACCCCAAAACAAGAATGTTCTTGTTGTTGTAGGTTTTAACACCATTTTCCAGCACAAGATATGATATAAATGAAAGCCAGTATTAATGGTGTAGGAAACAAATTGAGAGAGCCTAGACCCATGATAAGCTATGGACAAGCTTTATCACATTGGATGAACCCGAGACCAGAACCCACACATACATCTGAGATGGAAGTGATCCGTAATGGTACGTGCTTTAGACCGGTTTGGCACTTGGAACCCCAAAAGCAACATTGAAACCAGACACTACTTGATACCAAGAAATCTTATAAGATATATGATGAAATAATAATATCTGACATTAGTTAATAGCAACATACATCAATATATAAATATTCATTGATAATTAAAGGAATAGAGTATCGATGCAAATGCACTGAAAACTCAATTTTACAGTGCAATGTGCGCAAAATTAGTGTATTACTCACTAAGACTTTTTCCTTTACAAAAAACGTTGTAGGCAGTCGGACTTTTCATCAGTGGGGCTTTTGGACTCAAAATTCGAGCACCACTGGAACTACGTTTAAGCTTGGCTCTTTTGTTGCCAATCAAATCCTAGAAGTCCAAAAACACATGTTTTAGTATCTTCTCACTGTTAATTATGTTACTGAATGTAGGATAGATGAAAATATCATTCACACTAATGTCATTGTGATTTAATTGAAATATCTTTAATAATTTGAAACTTATAAATTGGAAAAAGAATGTTTACAGAAGCAGAAAGAGACAGACTTACAGACAACTCAAATTATGCATTTCTGAATGTTTTGAGACTGAATATATACTAAGAAATACACAAATTTTGCATATGCACATACCATAAAAAGGACTAATTCTTAAATGATTATGTATATCTAACTTTTCTAAACACAAAATCTTTCATAAAGGAACTTTAAAAAGGGACCTAACTGTGTTTAGCATGTTTCCTATGTGTACATAAACAAAATACAAAATAAATGGATACACACAGAGGCAACATATCCAAATTGGCTTCATAAAGTATATGGACAGTGATCTGAAAAAGATAAAAGGCTGATGTTTATCAAGTCTGAATCTGAGCTAAAACAAAGTTATTTTCTTAAGGAAAAAACATGACTTATCAATTAAAAATTCTGGGTATAAATTTATATTTCATAATGATTTATGTTTTTACTACCTTAACTTGCTGCTCTGTAAGAGCAAGATTGTCAGCAAGTGTACTGACAGTGCCCTTGTATTTCGTGTTGAAGAGTCCATTGTCCCAGGACGACTCGAGGCCCTTTACCTGACTTTCAGTGAAAACTGTCCTTGGTCTTTTGTCATATTGTTCAAAGAGAGGAACTATGTACATGATGGCAGAATCATAAAATGTTCAATAAAATGGAAGTGACACAACATAACATAGGTACATGTATTATCGATATGTAGCTGCTACTGCTTTGAAAAAAAAAACTTTAAAAAACTGGAGCACTGGTATATTGTGTACTAGCAATACACCCGGGTTCAGCTATGGCACATGAGCAATATAAAAAGTTCATAATACCCAATATCTGATCAATTATTGTTTTCATTTTAATAAATGCTTTTAAATTTTAGGTCAAAACTCATTCAGAGAAATATAGTGAGACATTGCCATGCTGTTTTAAGTCAATTGAATGTTAGTGCATGATAACTGTGAAACATTCTCTCCATACTTGTACACATAATGCTGTTTTTTTCAAACATTGATTAAGGATAATCACTCAGCACGACTCTTGGATGTATATGGACCTGTACTTCACTCAACAAGACTCTTGTGTATATATCAACCTGACATCAAATTTTCCATTTATACATAAACATATTTTTTCTTGTAGTCGTAATTTTATATATTTAAATTCATTTTCAAAATATTTTGGTCTTAAACCATTACATTAATTGTTCAGAAAATTTTGGGCAGAGAACATCAAAATCTGTGAATGTGCTGACAATGTATGAATTGTTGTGCAAGTGCATAAAGCCTTTTCTAATGACATGATTACCACTCTGGTGGCCTAGTGGTCAGAACATACGATTAGGATGCGGGATGTCATGGGTTTAATTCCCAGCCAAGTCATACAAAAGATATTAAAAAACAGTACTAAGAGCTTCTTTGCTTGGATAATGTGACTTGGTGGGACATCACACTACATGTCTGCCACATGATGACTCAGTGCTAGACATCACTAAAACCTGCCATAATGCAGACATGGTAGTGATATGACTGAACATTTGTAAAAACTACATCTAAAAAAATCAAAATAAAAATGACATGATTACTCATGTTAGATATTAATTTTCATCAAAGATAACATTGGAATACATATGTATGAAATACATAATATGGTAAAAATAGATTTCGCAGGTTATAATCTTTTCCTGACTATGAGATATTTAAAACAAGACTTTGTTAAGAGTATTGTGTAGGACTCAAAATGGGATTGGGCAATTTTTGTAAAGGTAGACAATGGTACAGCTTGGCATTATAATGAGATAATCATATACATTTAGTTAATCTTTTGTAGTATTCAATATTTGTTCTATCACTTGTCCAAAACAAGTTGTTTCAGAAAATCAACTGTCATACAAATAGTTTTATTTGACCCACAAAGGTCTTAATGTTTTTTACAAAATGCTCATGTCCCTATATTGTATATACATTGATTATTGCTCCAACCTGTTAACACATAGAGAATGGAAAGTAATTTTCTGTTATTCATGCTTTGCCTAACTTATTCTACCGGTATAAAGAATTGACCAAATGGGTATAAAATGCTCAAGACTTATCAATGACTTCTCAAAACAGCTCTTGTGACCAAATGGCTAAAACATGTCTCTGATGCAGGAGGTTGAGGGTTCAAACCCCAGCTGAGTAATACCAAATACTTCTAACAGCAGCAGCTGCTTCACATGATGCTTAGTATTAAAGAAGTTAGTGTTAGGAATCATTCGCCTGGTGTCAAGATAATCTGACTGGGTAGGTCATGATGCTACATGTCTGCAGTGTGCGGCCCCAGTGCTACACATTACTATAAACTGTCACACTGCAGACCACAAGGCAATATAACAGATATTTTTGTTAAATAAAGCTATGCAAAAAATCCAAATAACAAAGACAAAAATGATTTCTCATAAAGGTGCAGTGAAAGAGGGTCACTGGCAACCATACTCCAGATCTCAGCAGCACCATTTTTATTGAAGATAAAGAGATAAAGAAGAATGGGATCAAACAATTAGCAATAACAAATATTAAGCTCTCACATACAGATGCTGGCCAAGCATGAAACTTGAATTAATGTGGACATAGCTGAGGTATCATTGATCTATAAAGGCTTAGGACTTAAACCACTTGGTGACTAAGGGCCCCAGTTGGTTGAAAATTATGCCATAGATACCTTTAAAATGATGCAGAGACATTAGTGCCCAAATAATGAGGCTCCATGACAAACACTCCATGTCTATTTGTTTATACAATCGATGCCCCAAGTTAGCCAAGTTGATTCAGCATAATGGAATGGGCTAGAGTTCGCCCTTTTCTGTTAACAGCGTTGAATAATACATACCGTCATATCGGCCAACAATACATCATTTCTGTAAGCATTGCATCATGTGTTGTTTTTGGCCAAATTGGTATCAAGATGGAACAATGGTTCTTTGATTACCAAAATTGATTTTCAGAAAGTGTAAAAAAAATATCCAACATTTCAACCCTAAATACATTTGAAAATGTGATTTTTAAATCTCAAAATTTCAACTTGTAGCTCACAAAAAATTAATTTTAAAATCATATAAATAAATACATTAGTTTTAAAAGGTGGAAACGTTTACCAAAGAGCAATACTTCTTGTTAATCCACGTTTTTTATTCTGCAAGCAATTGCCCCATGATTACTTTATTGTCTGCTATCCAACTATGTCAAGTTGCTGCTTGAACAGGATCCTTAAGAAATTCCCTGGTGTATAGCGTGTTTCTAAATTCTTAAGTATTCTTTCCCATAAATGAGACATTGCAAACACATTACATCCAATTCATTTGTTGTTTCACTTCAACAAAGGCATTATTTTACGGATTTTTTTTATATCAGTTTTGTTTGCTTAATATATGTGCACTATAGTGTCATTAAACAAATTTTGTAATACAAGTTATAGACTTGACCCAATTACTGAAATTAAATGCTGACATAAATGATCAAAAGTTTCATTATTAGTAGTCTGATATATAAACATAACATGTTTTCAAAGCTCTGCACAGAAAAGGTCAAAATATTATGAGTTATTCAAACGTGTGGTATCCTATGTGTGCAAAGTTAATAATACTTTGGATAGAATATTCTGGTGACAATTGCCTTTTTTCCAATGATTAATATTGCAGTATTTGATTTTGTCTGTTGCTCAACATCGGTATGTGTTTTGCGTCACTCTTGATCACAGAAACCTTGAGTGCATAAAAGTCAGACATCAGTATGTATTATTTAAATGTGCATTGTACACAAATAGTTCATTAGGATTAGGAGATAGTCCTATATACCATACATTGATGCTGATATTTATGTTGTGTGCATCAGTGTCTTAACGCCTAATGCCAGCATGTAGAATGTTTTGATGTAGAATAGCACTCTTAACGAAAATAGAATTTTCAGGAATATCTCACACGTGGCAACTAAAATAAAGATATTTTTCTACAAAGTCAAATATTAACATGGAGCCTAAACGATACAAACAGATGAGAGAAGTATGGAACATCGTTATTTAATGAGGAAATTATAATATATATATATATATATATATATATATATATATATATATATATATATATATATATATATATATATATATATATTTATATATATATATATATATATATATATATATATATATATATATATATATATATAATTAGAGATATTTTATGCATAGAGTTTATTGCCGTAGATTATCAGAAAAAGGGCCATCAGCCAATACTATAGATCAAAAATGTCTATATTGTGTTTTTTTTCCCTGTAACTTGGTACGTGTTTGGAAGATTTTGTGCTAATATATGCAATATTAGGGTGGTCTTGGTGTGTTTAGAGGCTGTATATCTTGAATTGAGACACATCAGTTCCATTCGTAAATATCTTTCAGTTGATGCCACGAAAACACTTGTGTGTTCATTAGTACTTTCAAGACTGGACTATTCTAACTCAATTCTGTATGGTTCATCACAATATTTACTCCAGAAATTTCAAAAAGTTCAAAACACAGCTGCACGGATAATCTTTAGAGTACTTCGATCAGAGCACACCTCACCACTGCTCTGTACCCTACACTGGCTATCAATTCGATACAGAATCAAACACAAAATTTGTTCTCTGTGCTATATTTCAATGAATGACTCCAGTCCAACATAACTATCCAGCCTCACTCATGTGTATACACCAGCTAGATCCGTACGCTCTTCTTCTGATAATGGTATACTCATTGTTCCCAAGGTGAAAACAAAGTCATATGGACAAGGTTGCATACCAGGGCCCGGCGACGTGGAACGAATTGCCCATTGAAATTAGACACAAAGTCACAGTGGTCCCTTTTAAGAGTGCTCTCAAGACTCACCCGTTTCGACTTCAGGGACAAACTTAGCGACCTAATCGTGTTTTGTATCTGATATATTTTCTGCATGTTTTTAGGTTTTCCAATTTCATTGTTTTTGTCATTTGTTGTTCTGTAGTGTAGTCATATCATTATTGAGGGTGTAAAGAGCTTACAGCTTTGAAAGATTAGGCGCTATACAAAGTCCTCATTATTATTTAGAGAGACCACAAACACAACAAAGGAAAATTAATTATATGAACACAAATTAACGGACTAGCCTAGTAAACAACATTGATATATTTACCATTTTCGGAATTTAAATATGGAAAACTGGTATAAGTATAACTGTCAACGTATTTAATATAAATTGTAAGGATATACTGGTCAGAGAGATAAACAAATGGATTAACTTTACTAGTAGTCTGGTTCCCTGACCTCTAGCCACGGTAACGGAGTGGAGAGAGAGGTCAGGGAAACAGACTACGTAACCAAGCAGATCAATCGGATTACTTCGTGACTTTTCATCAGAAATCGTTCAGTTAACCGAATGTTGGCGGAAAAACCCGAAGGTACTCCGATGTATTGGGACGTTAAAATAGCTATTTAAATACGCGGAGGGTGGTGATTTTTATTTTGTTTTCAGGCGATAAGAGATTACAGACCAATCAAAATGATTCCACATTAAAGAAGTAAATAAAGCTAACCAGTGTTTTTTTGTATTATATAAGGTTTACCTGGATTATTTTTATTAAGCTATTTGTATTAAGTCGTGGTACAAATTATAAGCAACACTCTCCATACTCATCTTTTATTGTGTTAATTTCCAACAGTAATTGAATACATTTGTATCGTCTGTTCAATACAAATGCCGCTAGGCTGTTGGATAGAAAATGTCGCATATGCGCAATAGCAGTCTAAGTGGCAGTTAACAATGGTAAGCCTTGAACGCTTATAACGTATACCGTACAGTATAAAAGTATACGTTGTTAACGCCGGAGAGCCTTAACAGTGCTAACAAATTAAGCCTTGAAGGCTTTAACAATGTAGGGATCAGGTGATTAATGTGTTTCTCTACAGATCAGGTTACTGTTACTAACTGAGCAAAGGATAACATGTTCTTGCCTAACATAATCAACCCCAGTCACGATACTGACTAATTCAGGACACATGTACACATACGGTTGACAATACAAATCCGATTGGTCCCTATTGGTACTCTAATTCCTTATACAAATGAATGACGCAAAATAATTACTAATTTGTTGGTATAAACATCTTACAGGCTGTCAAGTGCCAAATTTTTCGTCAGTGAAATTCATTAATTAATTCGTAGGCTAGCCGACAATTAACTGCCTTGGAGTAGAGATGGACGTAGGGATGTTTATGCAACTGGGTCACGCTGTTAGAACTGTTGATAGTGCAAACGGAGTGAGTGTTTGACACGCTTAAAATAGGTGATTTATCACGTAGAGCTGTCAGAGTGATTGGAAACAAATGATAAGGTGATATTTCGACCCTAAGTGGCATTTTTGGCATCTTGATAGACGGTTTTCAAAAGGTCCGTAGGAATAGCATTTATTCCGATTAGTCAAATGTAGAGGGAAGTGGGTGTGTCGAACCCCAGAATCGGGGAAATATATACTACGTATCAAACGAGGTTAGTCAGTCTAAGAAGTACCTCTGCAAGAGAGGCGACAGCATTATTCTGAAATAAAGACTCCGGAGGTTATTTTTTAGAACAGTACCTTCGAAAACAATAGGCTCAGAAAAGACCGCCGAAATCCAAAGGTGAGAAGCGCACCAAAAACACAAGGAAAATAGTTTGTTTGGAAAGAGTGAGAATCAGCGAAGAGTCAAAGGAAAAGAGGGAAAAGAAGTTGGAAAACATAGTTGTGTAATCCCACGTACAGCCAAAGGGCAAGCTCAAGTTAAAACTAACGCAGAAGAAAAAAAAAAACCAGTCGACGAACAAGGTCATTTTGAATCACCCAACAGTCCAATGTTAAATGAACATTCAATTCCATGATGAAATTTACTCTCAGTATTAACGGCTAACTTCATTTATTTTTATTAGTGTTTGGATTTTTATGAATGTATCCATTATTTTAAAGCTTCAGTTTATGTATTTCTGAACTAAGTGTATTCAGAAAGGAAGAAATTGTAATTTACAGTGTCATTCTTTTCTTGATTGTATTTAATTAAATTCGTTATTTTTATCTTACGGGGGCTCGTGTGTCGTCTTTGTTCAAGATAACGTCATCAGATTACTATATCCATTTGAACCGGGCATATTACACCGTAGAGGTCATTCCTTAGATAAACAAGTATTAACGGGAGGCGGGTTCGAGTGTCGTTCTTACAAGTTGCGCAATACCTCTGACCAGCGGCTTGTGCAATATTGTATTAATAACACTTTGTTAACCGACAGTACCTTACACAGGCCTAATCATAAAAAATTAATAGCATACATTATTCTAAAGACATGCAAACGAATAAATGAAATCAATTATATCAAGGCTAATATCAAGAAAATAATGATGAGCGAGTTGGACAACATCTGGAAAAACAAGTATGTCAAGAGTGAGAGGAAAATGAGGCTATACCGAGGTTTTATAGTCCCAATTGCCCTTTACGGGTGCGAAGCTTGGACACTAAGAAGCACTAAGGAGAGGAAACTACTTGTGTTCGAGATGGCGGCGTTCAGAAAGATTCTAGGAGTTCACATTATGGACAGGATTAGAAATGAAGACATCGGAAAGGCTCTTAATCAGACAAAGATAATTGTGCAAAATGTGCACGAGAGACAACACCAATGGCTAGGACACGTGATAAGGATGGATAAGAACAGGATAGCGAATATTGTACTGCACGGTAGAGTAGAAGGAACGGCGAAAGTAGGTAGTCCGAGAACAACATGGATGAAATATGCACTGGCTAGATACGACGTGGGGAAGCGAGTTATAATGAGGACTGCACAGGTGAGAGAAGAATGGCGTTTGTTGTCAACACATGCAAGAGCCCACGTCGATGATGTGCAATAGAAATTGTGCAGAGATATGGCGGAGAAGAAGAGCTATTCTTATTATTATTATTATTATTATTATTATTATTATTATTATTTTGAGCATTATTAATATTTTTATTATTATTATTAGTGTTACAATTATTATTATCATTATTATCATTATAATTATTATTATTATTATTATCATTTTAATTATTATTGTTATTATTATTTTAATATTATTAAATTTATTATTGTTATTGATATTATTATTATTAGTTGTAGTAGTAGTACTAGTATTGTTGTTAATAGTGTTATGATTATTAGATTCTTTGTTTATTATTATAAAATTAGTATTATTAGTAATATTATAATTATTAATAGTATTATTAATTATTATTATTATTATTAATTATTATTATTATTATTATTATTATTATTATTATTATTATTATTATTACTTTGCATGCATTCAAGGACTAACAGGTTTAAAGCCACATAAAAATGTTACTTCCAAGTATTCGTTCTCTCTGTGTAACAGTAATTTATATTTGAAAATGGTTTCCATTGTAGTGTATAGAGAAGGTTACATGTATCAATAATTTATAATTGAAAATGGATTACATTTTAGTGTACCGATACAGTAATTTTTATTTTTATTTTTATGAATATTTTGTTTTTGGTTTTGTTTTGTTTTGTTTATGTTTAGGGTTTAACGCCATTTTTCAGTACATGATAGGCTATACATGGTGGCCAGTATTATTGGTGGAGGAAGAACCCGGGAAAACCCCCGGAAAAAAACACCGACCCACGAGAAGCTACTGGCAAGCTTTCTAACATAACTACATGAGCTGAATCTTAGACTCGATACGGTTACATGTGACAATAATTTATAATTGAAAATGGTTTGCATTTTAGTGTATCGATAAGGTTGGCGTGTATAGCAACACGGTGTAGTGTTAATGTTAAAAAGCAGACAGGTTATTGATATTTATCGAGGAGAGTTTCATATAACATGTTTGCGAATTAAATAATTATAACTTATTTCAAATTTCTCAATTTTTTTTATTTTTGTTATTTTGCTTTGGGGGGTTGTTGTTGTTGTTGTTGTTGTTGTTGACATTAACTTACATTTTCACGTGTTCCACACACGTACCACCCTGTAAGTATGGACTTAGATTCAACATTCCGCGATGTTAATTATACCGCTAGATTGACCTAAAGTGGTTCGAGCGTCCATGTTTAATGCAGGAGGTTTGAGCCCCGCCTGTTCATTCTAAGACGTAAAAATGGTACTAGCAGCTGCTTCGCTTAGCGCTCAGCATTATTTGCTTAGGTTTATGGATGGTCGGCATACTGTCAGGATATTGTGTATGTGGGACATGCTCCTACATGTATTATATATCAACGAATACTAATCGGTATGCAAAAATGCAAACCATTTTCCATTATAAATTATTGTTGCAACTATGACCTAAAAGTATTCAGGATATTTATTCAAGGGTCATGGGTCATGGTAAATCTCGATATATGATCTTTTCTAACTTAATTGCCCGTCTTAGGATGGTAGTCATAAAAGAGTGTTTCAAAATAAAAACAAAACAAAATATACAAAAAAAATGTGATGAGCGAGTTTGAAAGCGAGATCGAATACAAAAATTGAAAATGAAGTAAAATAATAAGAAAAAATGGGATGCTGCGAGTTTCCAACGCGTGATCGCTTGTTTTGTCGTGTGGGACGGGACACACATAAAAAGACAAATGTCGGTGTCGATGTTTGCATATACGATACAATGTTCTATATGTACTTTTTTTAAAAAGTCTGTCTGTGGTGCAGTTTGTTCATAAGGCCCTTGACATGTCCGATTGCTCTTAAAATATGATGTAAGGCGACATACTATCTTGCTATCTCAATAGCCATCATCCGTTTTGCATTTAGTCCAACACTCTTGCTTCCGTACTTTGTTTGATTCGGAACACCGCCTAAAACTTAATTTTCAATCCAGTTCAGTATCTTTTAAAGAATATATTTTGAACAAACTTATAAGCAACAATTTTTCTTTCACTTTTTTATGCAGTCAGAATATCCCCTGAACCGGCATTTCAAAGACATTTATTTTCTATTCACTTATACTTGAGTTTATTTAAAAAGAGAAAAAAAAAACTTTTAATAACTTCCTAAAATGCCACATTTTGCATTTAATTGTATGTTTATGACAAACCAACCCGAAAAGACCTAAATATTTATTTCATTTATTTCAACTTTTTGACCGCTTTTAACACAAATCTTTGTATTTATTTATGAACCAACTGAATCGCACTAGAAATTCCATTTTACGCCTACCTTGCTTAAGGACATTAAAAGTTTAAAGTTGTTGTAATTAGAAAATTTACTTGGAAACATGGTTAGACTGAATATCTGGGCTATGTAATCTACCCTAGTTTATGGGCTATTTATTTTACGGGCTATACAGAGCCTCTGGACAATATGCTGTACGGTAAAACAGTTTTGGGGCTATGTATTGTATAGACTATGCACAGTCTCTAGACTGTGTACTGTACCAGTCAAAAGTATTTGGACTATGTACTGTACGAGTTAAAGCAGTATTTGGCCTATATAGTGAATTGGTAATGCAGTATATGGTCTATGGTACGGGCAAAACAGTTTAGGGGCTTTATTCGGTATGGGATATGCAATCTCTCGACTTACTGGCGAGGTAAAACAGTCTCTGGGATATGTATTGTACGGGTAATGCAGTCTTCGAGATATGTAATGTACGGGCATACCGGGCGAGACATGGCATTCAACCGAACTTCCTTTTGGTTCATTCGTAACACAGTTTTTCAACTTAATATCAAATCAGACGCTTAAGAGAAGTTCAATTATAAAGTTTGGATTTGGTTCATAAATTGGTAAAACGGTCGAAATCCCTGTTTCATGTAATGTTAACTCGTATCGTTTCCTATCACTGTTCTATAAGGAAAAGAATGAGTACGGTGGCTGTTAGTTTATTTTTATTATTTATCTTTTTATGTATTTAACTTGTTCTGTATATTATTATTATTATTAGTAGTAGTAGTAGTGGTAGTGATAGTAGTAGTAGTAGTAGTAGTTTTCATGTACTATTGAAAAACTGGTATAAAATAAAACAAAAGTTTGCTTCCAAATATTAATACCCTTATTTGTTTCTTCTTTATTATTATTATTATTATTATTATTATTATTATTATTATTATTATTATTATTGTGTTTTCATGCACTAAAAGCTGTTTTGAAGTGAAATATTATTTCGGTCTGTTTTACTTGTCACAACATGTTTCTGACGCTACTTCCAAATGTTATATCTGTGTTATACTTGTCAAGTCATGTTACCCAAGCAACTTCCAAATGTTACATTCTGTTTGTTTTTTATGTCTAGAGAACATGCAAACTTTAATTACAAATGTTACATTTTGTCTGTTTTTTATGTCTAGAGAAGAACATGCAAACTCCAATTACAAATGTTACATCTGTCTGTTTTTTATGTCTAGAGAAGAACATGCAAACTCCAATTACAAATGTTACATTCTGTTTGTTTTTTATGTCTAGAGAAGAACATGCAAACTCCAATTACAAATGTTACATTCTGTTTTTTTTTTTTAACGAGCCTGCCCATTCTAATTCCACATGTTACATCGGTCTGTTTTCTTTGTTTAGCGTATACAAACATGTTCAAAGATAAAAATTAAAACTGAGCTAAAGAATAATAATGCAACTGTGTGCCCCTCTTTTCGAACTCGCGATCTCTTGTTTTGCAAGCGGAACTGGACACACAAAAGAAAGACAAATATCAGTGTGGGCGATTATTTTAAATAATATGTTATTCATGTATCAAAAATATCTGCTACTTGTGCATTTAACTAATGAGATCGTTGAGATGTTGGAATTGCCCTTGAAATTAAGTGCAAGTCGACATCCTGTTATATTATCACGATAGCCAGCATCCGTTTTTCATCTAGTCCTACACTCAAGCTTTTGTACTTCGATTCACGGCGCCACTCTAAACAGGACTTTAAAACGGAAACCCTGAAACATTGTATCGAGTCTATAAACACGTGATCCGTCTGGGTCATGTTGTATTAAAAGATAATCATCTTAATAACATTTGTCTTTAAAAAATCATAAGGCTTAGACGAAACGAAACGTTATAATTATGAAGATAATACAGAATAACAACGTTCAATTACACTGAGATACAAAGACACAACCAACCAAAGTAAACACATAAATACAAAAATAAAACCATTCCAAGACCAAACTACCAGGATGCATTGATATTTTACATTTCACTCAGTGTTTGCTTGCATTCTTATTTTCTACTATCGTTGATTTGAAATTGCCAGCATCATAACTTGATCTGTATTTCAATCTGCATTTAGTAATATGTGTTTAATTAATTATTTAGATGGGACTCCCTGGGTCAATATGTTAACTGCTTGCATCATCTGAGCGTGCCAATAAACTTCCTGAAAGTAATAGGTCAAGTCTGGCGGAATCTAGCAATGTATTAAATTCCGAATTCTCTGTACATCTGCTTGGAACTATACAAAGTGTAAATACAGATATTCACAAAATTCGATGCAGAAGCTTGACAAATTAAGTTAAAACAAAAAGTAATTATAGCCTACATTGTTTGAAAGTTATTTTGCTTTGGAAAATTCGAGGATCAAACGTCTCTAATAGATCAATATATGCGAATGACTAAATCTACGATCATGTAAAGATTATACTTAAACGCACATTTGGTTGAAGGAATATTAGAAAGCATGATAGCTACCATTAGAATGCGTCATAGTTAAGAAAAGAATGCCTGACAGCTAACAAGATGATGCCTGATAGCTAACATTAGAATGCGTCATGGTGAACAATAGCAGCAGAGAGTGTGAATCCTACACGATACAGGACAAACGAGAAGGGCTGAAAAGTAGGGAATGTATGCAAAATGTTTCTAACCAACTACTCACATCTGTTTTCGAGCACTAATATATACAAACAAATGCGATTGTAGTGGGCTCGACACAGGTTTGGCCAGATAGTTATGTTGGTTTGGAATGAGTCAGTGAAACGTCGAGGAAAAGCGAGACAGGTGATAGTAAACAATTATGGTGTAACATTTACGTACGATCTGTATAGCCGCCATGCCAATCAAGCCCACTCACGTAGGGCTCTCAGGTAGCTAGCTGCCTGTGATTGCACGATACAGGACAAACGATAGTGGAAGAGATATTTATACGGGCCCTCTCTCAGCTGCCAGTGACTGAGCTAGGCTGCACACGATACAGGACAAGCGAGAAGGATAGAGATAGCGAGGCAGGCAGGCAGGCTGGCCCTCTCTCTCATAACGTTAGTGTGCGCAGGTGTCTTATGGATAATATTTCTAATCAACTACCCACATCTGTTTCCGAGCACTACTATATACAAGAAAATGCGATTTTATTGGGCTCCTATGGGAAAGCAAAATTGTTTCAATAGCATTTAAATAACTCTGACTAGACTCCCACCAAAACCAGAAAACACATTTAACCAACTTATGTCGAGTGATTTTGAACTTGATCATCGTGTGGTATAATTCTTTACTAATTCTTTACTTTGCTCATTAATCATTTTCTTGCTTTACTTTTTCATTTCTTTTCATCTTAACATTTTATTTTTTTTTTTTTCATTGTCGCTTGCGTTTGAATTAAAATTTTGTATTTGTGTTTTTCTTTATTCCCGTAATCTGAATCAAAATGTCTGGACAGAGTGTGCCTAATCTTGAACAAATTTACCGAAAACATTTCGTATGCGACGTGGAGGAGAAAGTGGAGGGGAGGCTTCTGAAAGCCCATAGGGGCCTATGGGTCCAAGCAATAGATCTATCCCACGTCGAGGCCAGTCTAAGGCCAAATGCCCCGACCCTACTGGCTCAACTAGGAGCTAGGGGGTCAATGCAAATACGGTGGAATCTCTCACCTATAATAGGAGAGGGATCTTCTTACTATACCCCAAGGACAACGGTTTTATCCTCCCAATGGGGGATGTAGATATTGACTTTTTTGTGGCTAAGGTGAGACCTGCTCCTCCCCATACACCACATGTTCGAAAGGAAGACAGTAGACGTATTTGTGTCACAGTTCCCTTATGAAATCCCTCTCTCAGTCTTTAAAGAGGGATTCGAACAAAGCATGCGCATAAATGTACTAAACGTCCGACGGAAAACTTACAAGGCGTGCCCTAACGTAAATACAGGGAAGATTGTGGTAAAAGTAAATTCTCGTGATGTAATTGGCATACCTCAATTTTTCAAAGTGTATGGAATTATTGTAAACACATGGTATGCAGGTTGCATACATGTTAGTAAGTGTGACATCTGCAGTAAGACGGGCCACGATAAGTGGACGTGCCCCAAACAACCTGTTAGAGGTGCTTCCAATATCGTTAGAGGACAGCAACCCCAAAATAGACAATCAAACAGTATCAATAACACCAACAACACCAATTTCACTCTTAACTCGGTAAAGACATCACCCAAAAAATCATATGCCAATGTAACAGCTTCAGGGCTTGCAGACAACAAAACCACAAATGGAAAGTGGAGTGAAGACGAAAACGAAAATGAAGATTTCATTCTAGAGAACGATTTGAGGATGTCCGATGATGATCTAATTCCGGATACACAAAGTGTATGGGAGACACCCAGAAGAAAGAAGAAAAGAAAACCCATATCAACATTGGAATTAAAAGAACAAGAATGGTTTTTGATGCATCACCTGAGGACAAATTAGCAGATAGAGAGAAAGTACAGGAAAAAGAGGACGACAGAAAAGAAGACGAGGAAAAAGGGGAAAATAGCAGAACAGAAGAAAGAGAGATGGAAGAAGAAACACAAGAAAAAGAGTAAAACAAGACCAACAAATTAATGAAGAAAATTCAGAAATATATGAAATACTCAAACAGATTACTTTACCTAAACATAAAATTGAAATAAAAATACCTTACTTGAATTGGTAAATCATTTGGAAAAATTGGTCTCAAATAAACTTTTTCTATAAATTTAATTCAATATTTAACTACTTACATGACATCTGTTGGACAAGTGAAGTAGCTTTTAAAAGAAAACTTATTCCTAAAATTCCAAAATGTAACATTTGTAACTGGCGTAAACAGGTCATGATGTCTGAGGATATCTGTCGTGAGGTGTAAATATCCGGAAATCAAGAAGTCTAAATGTCCGAGTGTCGGAGCTGTCTAGAGGTGTAAACGTCCCGGGTAGCATCTAAGTGTTTGGGACCGGTGGTGCTAGTAGGTGCTGGATGCTGTCTGTACGTATAACTGTAGTCAATCCGTGAAGGGCAAGTGGCCAATAAAAGTATTGGGTCAAGCCTAGGTATTCGGAGCTCTGCGGCGATTCAACAGTTGGTAAATCGTACGGTTGTACAGGGTCGAGAAGCATGTGTGTGTTTCAATTGTAGTTGCAATTGAATAAATTGTTATATTTACACGTAGTTACTTTGAATCACAGTAGTATTTCAAGGGATTACATGAATCTCAATAACAGTTAGTAACTTGATTAAATACATGTAGATGTTTGTACTTGTTGTCGCAATCCATACGTGCGATAGTATAGTTTGATGTTTGTATTTGTTATCGCAATTTATACGTGCAATAATATAACTTTTGTAAAGGTTCCATTTTATTAGACATATTTGTGTAGTCCATGAGGTTCCTTGGATCTGTGTTTATTTCGTATTAATATTGATTTTATTTTTGAATTGTGAATGGTTGTGAAGTGTGATCGTGGGTTGAACGCATGAGTTTTTGTGTTGATACATCATTATTTTTCATTAATAATTTATTTCTTAAATTTACATTATCTTTCACATATTGTGTTTGTGTGGTTCATTTAATCCACCATTCACTCGGTAACAATTCTGTTACAGAATAGATACAATTTATATTATTAGAATAGATAAAAGTTTATATTATTACAATAGATACAATTTATAGCATAAATACAATTTATAATATATAAATACAATTTATATTAGTAGAATAGATACAAATTTATCAGTATTTTCATGAACAACCATCATCTTAAAATAATTTCAAGAACATGGCTAAAGCATTTGTTTATATGTTTCCATTTGTTTCTTAACTCCAGCATGTTATAACAAATATATTATTCCAATTTTCTGAAGAAAACAAATATATCACATTAAGGTGGTGCATGTAACCCTAGTTAGGATAAATACTGTTGATAATGAAAATTATTTTCATGTAAATTTGAGTTGGAAGTATTATTTTTAGCAGACCATACTAGACACATAATGATGAATAACGATGCATAACACGCCCATTTTCGCAACATATTTGTAGTCGTTATGTTTATAGAAGTGTTGCTAAAATTTGAATTGGTTAACTTTAACTAGGTTCTTGCCAATTGCAAAAAACAGTTTAGTAAACAAAGACATCCAATTTCAATTCAAGCCATGTTACTCTGCAGCACATTAATTTAAATAGTTAGCACAAGTGGTCGGTATAAATTGAATTTCTGCGTTAAATATTGTCTGATATAAATTATAATTCTAAATGTAACTAATGTTTCTTAAACTGTTCAGTCATTTAACGTATATTGTATTCAAAGTATGTTACTACCAGTTTTAGTTGAAAAGTGACTACTAAAAATAATGTTCCTTTTATGCATGTAATCCTATTCACACGTTCACTCTAATGTAATATTTATAAATTAAATATAATATGCGGGTACTGATTATATTGCATGGATAATACAATGATTCTGTAAATGAGTTTTTCTGAGATGAGAGATCACGTCGTTCTCTGAGACGGTACTAGTCAGCCTTCAAATACGAAAAGAGAAATGTATAACGAGACAGAAAGGAGGAGACCAGATTTGGGTCGCACATTCAAAAGTTGAATCAGCTTTCGAGATATGTTCATAATTATAACCCTTGCATTATATGTTAAAAATGTGATAAAGACATGTAATCACAAAAGTGTGAATAGGCATTGAGAAGGTTTTCATCGGACATAACATGAGCAATATTTTTCACTTTATATTTGCACTGTGTACGATTTTAAAGCTGGTTGTTACATTAACAGTTGCAAATTGGATGTGATATTCCAACTAACAAAATTGTATTCTACAAGAGGCTTTACGCTAAAGTCAGAACAACAGAGTGTATATTATTTGGAAAGGATAATGACAGAAAATGATACATCATTGAAACCATCCCTTCCGTCTAGGCATTAAGGTGATTTACTAAAGTAGACAATCTTTGTATATGGACTCGCATTAATCAAAACTTACTTTTTATGTTTTAATGAGACACTAGATTTCCTTTGGTCGCTGAACTCAACCGGAAGTTACCCTAGTCTTACCTAAATTGCTTATTCTGGCGGGCATGTGTAACCAATGTTGAAATGACGAGAGCCCTTTATAAATTGAAAAAAAAGACAAGTCATAGTGACCTAAATCTATTAATAGCATATGTAGATTATCCGATATGAGGTTATTTATAGGTTTAGCCAAATCCTATTTCTCGAAACTATGAGAGGTAACTCTTCCAAGATATTATTCAAATTACATTTACCATAATGAAATTCCATTAATTTTGAAACATTTAAATATGTAGCGTAACTCTTCCAAGATATTATTCAAATTACATTTACCATAATGACATTCCATTAATTTTGAAACATTTAAATATGTCGCGTAACTCTTCCAAGATATTATTCAAATTACATTTACCATAATGACATTCCATTAATTTTGAAACATTTAAATATGTCTCGTAACTCTTCCAAGATATTATTCAAATTATAATTACCATCATGAGATTCCTTTGATTTTGAAACATTTAAATATGTAACACAAACCTTACATATTCGAGGTCCGGAGAACTTTTGTTATCCTGTCAATTAATTACGCCCAATTCACCTTTGACCTTTTACTTTGCCGCATAGATCATGGCAGCCATACATTTGGAGGTGTCAATTGATCTCAGCGAAACATCAAACAGGGTATTAAATACATTTTAGTTTCAAAATAATATATTCATGTCATTATACAATTATCATTCACTATGAAAAATCTAATTTTAAATGGGAAAAGAAACTGTGTCCTTCCAAATCTGTATTATTAGCTATGAACGAATAGACATTTCAGTTATAGAAGGGATAACAAACATCAAAACAAAATCTTATAAAAAATACAAATTTCAGTTGAGTTGCAACAGATAAGTTTCTTCAAACAAAAACATATTTAATGAAAATGCTAAATCAAAACTATGAAAACTAATTTCGCCATTTGCTCTTAGGATCATTTTTCCAGCTATTAGCCTCAGATAATTATTCCAAGTTGTATCCATATACTATCACAATAAATCATGCAAATAAGGCAGTTGATTTGAAAACCATATCACATCTGCAAAAGGTGGATTATAAATGCTTCTTTTTATTTATGCAAATTGTGCTCTCTTTCATAAAATCGTGTATTGTACTGCCAAAAAATTGAAAATAGTTGATCTGACTATATTTCATTGTCTTGATCATAATCGTCTTCAATGTGTGTACTAAGTATTTAACCTGCCTCATTATCTTTAGGTGTTTTCAAATTATAGTTGCATTGTGTCTGATTTTGAAAGCTGGTTATTCCATTAACAGTTGCAAATTTGATCTGATATGCGAACTAACAAATTGTATTCGACAATAGCCTTTGACCTAAAGTCAGAACAACAGTGTGTATATTATTTGGAAAGGATCATCACAGAAAATGATACATCATTGAATGTCAAAAGAAACCATCTAGGTTTTAAGGTTATTTACTAAAGTAGATGATCTTTATATATGGATTCTCATTAATCAGATCTAACTTCATCTGTTTCTTGTTAATATGAGAAACATGCCACTAGATTTCCGTTGGTCGCTGGTCTCAACCGGGAGTTACCCTATTCTTTCCGCCATCACTAAATCACTTATTCCGGCCATCACGTGTAACCAATGTTGAAATATAATCAACGAAAACTTAAAACAAGAAAGCGTTAACAAGTCAGTTAACTACGTCTATTAATAGCATATGTGGATTAACCGATAAATGGTTAGTTATAGGTTTAGTCAAATCCTATTTCAAGAAAATAAGAGAACAAAACTCTTCCAAGATATTATTTTAATTTTATTTATCATCTCGACATTAGATTAATTCTGAAACCTTTACATAATTTGCAAATACCTAACATATTCGAGGTCCGGATAACTTGGGTTATCCTTTCAATTAATTATGCCCAATTCACATTTGACCTTTAATTTTGCTGCACACATCGTGGCAGCCATACCTTTTCATCAATCAATTGATCCAAGCGCAATATCAAACAGTATATTATAAAAAATGTGTTTCAAAATAGTATATTCATTTCATTATAAAATCGTCATTCACTATGTAAAATAACAGCGGAGAGGGTGAACCCACCTCTTTTTCAAACCAAAAAAAAGCCTCTATAAAGAGATGGTGAACCGACCTAATTTTCAAACAAAAATAAGGCCTCTACATAGAGAGGTTGAATGAATAGTTGGATTTAAAGTGAAACCGGCCACTAGGGTCATATGGAATCACATCACAATTAATACTTCCAGTTCAGTACGAACGTAGTTCTAGTCTATTTTTAGAACATTTTTTCCGCTCTCATTTTGGTGGTGATAGAAGAGTTATATTGATACATGTTTGGTATGGATTTAAAGCTAATTGTTTATTCTTGAGAATAGGATCTCTGATAGTGGTTGTCTGTGTGTATTTCGGCGCTAGTGCACATAGAGTAATAAGGCCTTGTTGATGATCCGGAAATGAAATCTGTGTTCTGTGTACATGCTGTTCTGTTTACAGTGCAGCCGCTCAAAAAAATGCCGATGAACCACTAACAAGAATTTCACCGTGAAGTCATCTTTGGATGTATTTTAGATTAACATATAATTTGTATTGATTGTCACACTCTGGAAAGGTCAGTGCTGATAAATATATGTAGAGAACATATAGTAAAATTAATTGTGGTGTATGGCCATGTTCACTATTTTGCACTGCTATTTATTTATATGGCAGTGACTTAAATTATGCAGGAAGATGGAATGGTGCCACATCTTCCAGGCGCTTATGCGCACAGAGTGCGCTTTTTAATTTGGTCGTCATATCATACCCATAAAAAGGGGCTAATGATATGAATGTTAGACCTGGGTGAGTGGGAATAGAACCATCACGCACTCAACCTATCAACCAATCGAAAGTACGTACCTTGCTAGGGGTGCAATTGCACCAATAATGACTAGAGAGATTTGGTTCTCTCATGTTGTCATGATGGAGGTGTCCGGCGGAGGAAAAGGCGGAAAAGGTCGCAGAAGGTGGCGCCACTGATGTCCTGGATGATACACGAGCACTGTCGACAGCCTTGAAACGCCCTAGCCATACTTATTCGTCAATTTGCTTCCGCATTTTTCCCTATCAATTTGGAATTCTTTGTGCTGTTTTGTGTGGAATATATAACCCCATATGACAACCGTTTGCATTGTTATATATGCATGATGTTATTAAGTTACTGCAAGGCCTGATAGTTTTGGGGTTAACTATCTTTATATTGTATGAATATGGGGTTCATTTTCTAAATTAGCATATTTTTGGTTGCATCCTTGTGTTGCTGGGCCTGATAGTCTTGGGTTTGAGACTACCTTATAAGATCTAATTTGGGGTCATAACCTATGTATATATGATGAGGGTTTTAGTTGCAACATTGTGTCGCTGAACTTGATAGTCTTGGTTTGAGACTACCTCATACGCTCTAGTTGTGACCATAGTTAGGGGCGCGTGTTAGTGGTTGTACTTTAACCACAGCGGTATCGCGTTTTCTTAAGAGCCTATAATACCTTCGTAATATTAAACTCAGTTATAAGATGTTAGCAATGGGGTTATATAGAAGGAATACTTTAGAAGCATAAGATAAGAAAAGAGGTAAGACGTTTGCCTTACTGATTGTATAACTGGTAGTTAATGTAATTTTTGATGTTTATACCTTTATGTATTTCTTTTATTTTCGGTTTTTTTATTGTTCTTTGTTATTTTACCATTCCATTAGGTTTGGTTGCTCTGGAGCCGCCATGGGAACGTTATACTCAGCGTAGTGTAGGTGAGCTCTCTTAAGATTAAATCGTCCCTTTTGGCCCCGTACGCTTCCCTCCCCTTAGAACAGTATTATTTTATATGCATATTTAGATACCAGTAAAACATTCGTTTCATTTATGGATGATATGGTGTTATACTTATATTCTTTCCATTAGCCCTGTAGTTCTAAGAAATCCAATTATATTATAGTATGTTCTTTGGGGTTTTTGTTGCATAATTGAATTATTTCTGGATATGTACTTTATTGCGGCAACTTCTAATTGTTTAGTTATAAATAGGTCTCTTTCTTTTTGCGTATTTTTACATATGTTGAATATATGATACAGATCTTCCGGTACGTTACAGTGGAAGCAGTTGATGTGCGGAAAAAGTCCTATATATTTTCCAAAACTATTAGCTAAATTTGTTTTTCCAAGAATTATCCTATTTATTTTAGATTGTTCATAACTGCTGCACCTGGTTATCAGGATATTTATATTGACTTCTTTGACAATACTATGTAAAAAACTCCCTTGTTTATTATGGTTCCAATCCTTTTGCCACTTTTGATTTATCAGTGTATATATTAAATTGATAATTTCCGTTGGACTATACTTTACTGGCATGTAATTAGGTTCAGTGAATTTACTTTTGGCTAATTGGTCAGCTAATTCATTGCCTTTTATGTCGACGTGAGATAGTACAATAGAAACTCTACTGTTATTTTTTGTGTATCGAGTATTTTAATTATTTGGTTAATTTGATTAAAAAAGTTTTCGCTTGATTTAGTATTATAGCATTGTATTGACTTTAGGATACTTAGTGAATCACTAATAATCAAGGTCTTATCTGGTTTGTTTTCTAGTGTCCATTTTAAAGATTCCAGGATGGCCCAGAATACAGCTGTGCAAATGGAGCAGTTATCCGATAGGCGGATGCCCATTTTGATGTTGAGTGCTGGAATGACCCAAGCCGCATCTGTTTTAAAGGGGTTGTTAATTTTGAAACCATCAATGAATATTTGAGTATAGTTTTTATATTGGTTGTTGATTAGTTTCATTGCAGCTGTTTTTAAATAATGTTGTTGATTTTCTTTTTTACCTTTGTCTATAAGGGGGATGTTTACTTTAATTGATGTATTATTCCAAGGTTCTTTATCAAATATTTGGTTAGTTTCTACTTGGAATATATTTACTGGGAGTTGTTGATTTAATTCATGTACTATTTTTCCAAAGGATGACTTATTTTTAAGAGTTTTAATAAAGGGAATTTTGCATTTGTTGATAGCTACTAGAGTGGGGTGTGTTTTATTGTGGGTGGACAGTCAAGTTGCGTATCTCAACATGAGTTCCTGCCTTCCAAACTGTAATGGCGGTTCGCCTGTTACGACCTGAAACTCTGCTGTAGATGTATATGGTAATGCCCCAGTTGCTATGTGTAGGGCTTTCCTCTGTATTTTATCTAATCTATTAAGTTGGGTTATGGAGGCCGTGTTGTAAATTTGGCATCCATAGTCGAGTTTACATCTAATTAAGGCCTTATATAGGGCCATTATTGTTTCTTGGTTAGCACCCCACTGGGTTCCTATGGGGCCTTTAAGTAAGTTTAAGTCAAGTTTAAGTCAAGATTGCACCTTTTAACTAGGTCATTAATATGAGATACCCACGTTAGGTGTTCATCGTAGTACATACTCAGAAATTTGGCTATTTTAACGAATTTAATTTGTTTATTTTGAATTTGGAGGTTGGGGTATAATATTTTTTTTCTATAAGGTGAGAACAGTACAGCTACCGTTTTTTGGTGCGACAGTTTAAATCCCCATTTATCAGCCTATTTACCAATGTCATTTAGACTTCTTTTCATTTCAGCCATATGAGTGTGGTTGGATGGGTTTCCTGCTCTCCATAGTCCACTATCATCTGCCCATTGTGATAATCCGATTGAGGGTGAGGAGAGATTAGAGTCAAGATCATTAATCATGAGGTTGAAGAGGGTTGGGCTGAGGACACTGCCTTGGGGAGTCCCATTTTCAAGGTAGTGTTCTTCATAATATGTAGCCCTTACCCTAGTTATAATTTTGCGGTCTGTTAAAAAGTTTTGTATAAAATTAAATACGCGACCAGTAATGCCATAATGATTTAATTTGGCTATTAATCCTTTGGTCCACACCAGATCAAAGGCTTTTTCAAGATCTAGGAAAACCGCAATTTAGTTTATATTAGTCCTCTGTTTATTATTAAATGCTAATTTAATGGCGGACTCCAATTTAATTAATTGATCCGTAGTAGATCTGAAAATTTCTAAAACCACATTGGTTTGGAGATATCAAGTTATTGCTCTCCAGGTGGTGTTTCAGTCTGTTAGTGATAATTGTTTCCATGATTTTGCAGATAGTGGTGGTAAGTGAAATTGGTCTATATGAGTTAATGTTATTCCTATCTTTGTTAGGTTTCAAAATGGGGATAACTATAGCTGTTTTCCTTTTCTTTGGGTAGCTCCCCTGTTTGCCAAATTATGTTTAGCATGTTTATTATTATCACAACCATATTGCTAGGTAGGATTTTATATATTATGTAACCTATTTGATCTTCCCCAAGTGAAGTTTCATGTTTGTATTTGAGCGCCTAGGACCATTCATATATGGTAATATCCTTGTTGAGTGATTTATTTATGGGTCCCTGATCTTGAAATAGATGTCAGAATATAATTTCAGTTTTGGTTCTATGGTTTTGGAGTTCAGTGGTGTGTTTTGTATTGCTGCTCTTATTTTTAAAATGTTTTGCTAATGATTCAGCTTGTTCTTTCTGATTACAGGTATTATTGATTTTTGGGGTGCCATTTATTGTTTTTCCCCTTATGGATCTGATTGTATCCCAGACTTGTTCAGAGTTAGTTCTAAAATTAATAGTGTTGCAGTATTTTTGCCAATTCGTTTCGTTACACTGCTTTATTAGATATTTGAGCTTGTTATCGAAATTTATGTACTCTTGGAAGTGATTAGTAATGTTTGATCTTTTAAATTTATTTAAAGCTCTAATTTTGTCATGTCTAGTTCGTTTAATTTCTTCTGACTACCATGGCACACTAAGTTGTCATGGTTTTCCACTAGTTTTGGGGATAGAGTTGGTGGCAGCTTGAGTTATGGCCTTAATTAGGTTATCATAGTAGATGTCAATATCTTTGGATTCTATATCTGACGGGATAACATTATTGAGTATTTCCTCAAAAGTTTTCCAATCAGCTTGAATAGTTCAACCTCTGTATTGTATCATTGAGTTCGCACTGAACATTCATCTGTAGAGTGGTGATTAGTGCGAAGTGGTCGCTCCCCATGGGGTCAGATTGCTCCACCTCCCATTTAGCCACTTGTGCCAGTCTGGGTGTGCCTAAGGTGAGGTCAATGGCGGACAGGGTGCCGTAGACCGGACTAAGTCTTGTCTTAGCACCATCATTAAGGATAATAAGGGTGGAGTCATTGATCCATTCTTCCACCAAGGTACCAATCCTATCCGTCACCTCTCCCCCCACCCCAAAGCTTACTATGGGCATTAAAGACTCCACAGATGATTGCAAGCCCGGTCCCAATGATTTTGGTTATTTCTTTAAACGCTAATTTATGTTTAAGCTTAGTACCCCCTCCTGGGTCATATACGTTTATGATTTGTAATTGATGGTTTCCTGTATTGACTAATAGAGATTGTATTTCTATTAGTGTGTTACTAATTTCCTTGGATGTTATAGGTAGTAGCGCAACAGATGGTAGAGTGTTTTTTTATGAATATGGCTAAACCACCCCCTGACCTTCCTTTCGTTGTTGGAAATAGCCAGGAGAGTATCCTTGTATTGATGGCAATGTTTTCGAATTGCAAAACGTTTAGTTTCTTGAATGCAAATGATGTCAGGTTAATAGCTAGAGTTAGTTATTTTGAGTTTAAGTTCGTTAATATTTCCTGGCAATCCTCTTGCATTCCATTGCCATATAATAACGTCCCTTTGAGTTGAATTAGCCATTATTATTAGGGTCGTTTATTGTAAACTGGTGCTCAATTTGGGTGCGAACATTATTGATTGATGATAGGATAGTTTTATGTGTTATAGTGTCAAAGTTGATATCAGCAGTCAATTTGTTCAGTCGAGTGATGACGTCACCCAATTATTTGAATTTATCAGTCTGACGGTTGGTTTTATTCGTATTGTTTTTATTGAGCCTATCGTTTGTTATGTTCAATTTGGGTTGCATTATTTGTTTAAATAGGACGGCATTGTCAATTTTGGTTTTAGCTGTTTTATAATTGCAATGTTCTGTGTCTATTATACCTACTATGGCTTTTTCCCGTATTGTAGAGGGACAGGAAGGAGATCGCGGTTAATGCGGGCCTAAACAGTTAGCACATTTTGGTG
The DNA here is from genome assembly GCA_030141615.1 of Unio pictorum. Classification (NCBI taxonomy): domain Eukaryota; kingdom Metazoa; phylum Mollusca; class Bivalvia; order Unionida; family Unionidae; genus Unio; species Unio pictorum. Next base: position 1,206,027 of record JARLTB010000228.1, read on the forward strand.
TATCTCTTTTACATACCCCTTTATGGGGCCCTCCGCATTTATTACACTTGGCCTCAAATTTACATTTAGCTTTGTAATGGCCCCAATGTTGCCATCTGGGGCAGAATTTTGGTTTAAGTATGGTCTGATCCTATATCTGGTACCTACTTGTCCTAATTTAATTAATGTAGGCAGTGGAATTGATGTTTCCAGTACAGTGATATTTGTGTTGGTTTGTTTGTTTCCTAAGCGGTAATTTTTCAAAATTTGGTTTCCTCCTTCCTTTAACTTGTGCTCTATCTCCCGATTGTTTAGTACACTTAATGTACCTGTATGTTTTAGTACTGATTTATAAGTGCACCTTTGTGGGATTTCATTTGTGGTGGTTGTGGCCTTATTAGAATTTTTGTTCTTGTTGTCAGTATGAACATTAATAGAGCTTTGGAGCTGTTTATGGGGTTCTACGATAACTGGAATACCACAGAGCTCTTGGATTTCAAGGTATTTAGCTACTTGGCCCCTTGTACAACAATGTAGGATGATATATTGATGATTTGGCCTAATTATTTGGCACTGTCCTGGGTGAATTTTAAGTATGGCTCTGGCCAAGCTGTTATTGGATAAATTGTAAAATTTAGATGTTTTACTCTTGAGTTAGAGCATCAGATCCAGTCTTTGAAAGTTTGTTTTGTTTTTAGGTTTCACATCTGAGGCTGAGTTATTCGATACAGTGTTGATATTAGTTGAAACCATAGCGGGTTTGCCGTATATGCATGATTTGTCCTGTGCCGATTTTGTTGTTTCTTTGGATTTTTTAATGAGGGACATTTTTTTAGGGTTTAACGGTCCTTTACCTTTACCTATTCCTTTCCATGCCTTCTATTTCCTATTGATTGGTGAGGAGAGTTGTTTTTTTTAGTGTGTTGTGAGGGATATATCAAATCTTTATGTCAGTAGTTTAGACGGCCCTGGTGTTTGACTTGAGTGCACTATGGTAACTTTAGCGATCTTGTGTGCTTCAGGCGTAGTGCGAACTCCCATGCGAGCCTTTGTCTTCAGCTGGCGCACATGGTTCACGTTAGAGTTAGTGACCTGGGCGTAAGTTGGCTTATACACAGTGATTCCTACTGGTGTTTTCGTAGGGGAGGCGGCCATGATGGAATATTGGGGGGTTGGTGTATTGTTTACACCGGAGTCGCTTTGGGGTAAAGTGGCGTCCAGTGCTTCATCATTAATGGTTTTATCATATAAATTAAACTCAATTGGAGAGAGAGTATTAAGTTTCTCTGCTTCCTTTTTGATTAGGTTGAGGTCTGGTGTAGAAATGAACTTTAATTGAGTTTTTTGCACCTCTTATGCCCGCGTGTTTCTGGTAAAGTCAATTTGCTCTATCTCAAGGTTGATCAAGGCTTCTTTATCCAGTTTTGTGTAATTTTGAGTAACCCTTTACTTTAGAATGTTACCGTTAGATGCAAGAAGGTTTCTAGATCTAAATGCCTGCTTACAGGATTTATTTTCCATTGTTAAGCCGAAGAATATTAATTTAAAAATAAGGTTTGAATTATGGCAAGCGTCAAAAGGAAGAATTCAAAGCAAGATAAAGAAGTTATTTAAATTGCTTGAATTGTCACACGAGATTGTAAGGTGTAACAATTTGACAAATTAAATGAAGGGAGCTTAGTGATGAAAGGTTTGAGTAGAGAAAATTTTCAAGTTAAGGCAAAAACAGCACAAAGTTTGAATTGGCCCGAAGTCTTAATAACATATCTGATAATTAACGTTGATAGTTGTATTAACTTTAATCCGGTATCCTTGTTGAAGTTAGGTTGAGGGATATAGTTGTTCAGTCAACGAGGCTTGAAACGGGTCAGGTGGACGGCTGAAGTAGCGTGAATCCGAAGTACTATATAAAAATCTACTATTAATACTTTGTATTCTGTACATTTTCTTCTTTGTCGAGTAATAAATGTAAAGCATTGGGAATAAAGTTACTCATATTTGTATTTGTAGCTCTAAGTTTAGAAAAATGACACTATCTTTTTCTCTAACGAGAAAGAAAACAATCAAGACTGGATGCAAAGATGGTTCATGGTCCTACTGAAATATAATAGGGTTTTTTTCCATAAATTTTTATGTTATGGTTTTATGTTCCATAAATTGTTAAATCCTAACCTACATGGTTGTAGTTGTTATAGTGTTTTACACCATATTTCTGCACAAGATAGACTTATACATAGAAGAACCCGATACAATATCAGAAAGAATTACCAACCCACGAGAAGTGACTGGAAAGCTTTTTTGCTAACCCACCTTGTCCTTGCATGAGACTCAAACCCATGCAGACAGAGACATGTGTTATCAACATGGTCCAAAATAAAAATTGGGGCACCCCTAAACTACATGGAGAATTACCATGCATCAGTTGCTTTTTACAGACAGCAACGAGAAATTCAGAGATACCCTATACATTTAAACTTGTCCATGTCCCATGATATATTCTAGAAATGTTACACTAGCACGGCTTAACTCCCTTTTGGATAAATTAATTATCTTTCAAAAAATGTCCAAATTGTTGCTAAATGTTCTTTCTAGGTGTCATAGTAAATGATTATATCATTGATATTAGCATCACAATTGTCTAGACCAGAGGGTATCATATTCATGAGACTTTGAAAAATACTTGGCTACCTTTTCATGCCAAACAGTATTACTTTATATTTGTACTGTTTATGTGGGATCATGAATGCCAAAATTTCCTTAGCTAGTTCCGATAATGGAATTTGTCAAAATCCTTTCAAATGGTCCCATTTGGTGACATTCTTGACATTTCCAATTTATCAATACAGTCATCGATACTTGTTAATGGAAAAAAGTCATACTGTTCACTTTCATATAATCGGTGCACATACAGAAAGTTTTAAGTGTTGTCGGAAAAAGTATACATGGTGAACTCCAATCACTTTTAGAAGGCCCAATGAAATCATTCTCCAGTAAATACTGACTTTTTTCCTGTTTGAGAGTGTTCATTATGTTTGGGTGTTGTTTCACAGGTTGGAATTTACAATTTTAACATCATGAAAGATCTTATTTGTTATGGGAATAAGTGCTCATATTAAAATGATAACTGTTTAAAGTTCGTTTCTTTATTGCTCTTGCAAATGTGAAAGTTTGTGGTCGAGATCTTTGATAATATCTGAATTTTGAAGATTTGTGCAATATCAGTAGAAACCTATGATATTCTTACACTTCAATCTTCACTGAGTGGGTCAACTAAGTTAATTGCATGTTTAACCTGGCTGTCTCTTTCAATATACTCGTACTCCTATAATTTAGATCCCAGATGAACTAATATTTTAATTTAACTCATTCTTTCTTTTTTCTACATCTTTTAAGGGCCATACTATCTGATCTGAAGAAACGTTTGAATAATAAGCAGGAGAGGCAAAACTCTATTACCAGACTCAAATGTTCTTTCCATTGTATTTCTGTTAAACACTGGTTTAACTTCTGACATGAATTACTGAATCCATACAGAAGTGGCTGAAACATTCCAGATCTAAACTTTGACCGGATTATACAGATTTGGGAAGGTCAAATTGAGTAACAATATTATATACCTTTACTTTGTTGTTTTTTTTTAAAACAATTCCTGAAAGGAATTGCCTCTGGAAATCTTGTTGATGCACGCAAATATTTAAGTGACATAGAAACCTTCGATATGAACGGTCCATTATTCTTCATAATAAAATCAGACGGGTTTATTAGACCCAACAAAGGTATTGCTTTCAGTACATAACTATGACATTGACCAATTGGAAATGAAAGCATTTTGTAAGGGTCTGTTTGATCCTGATGCCTATTTTGTTCAGTTTTTAGCAATCAGCAACAAAGTGTCTTTTCTTTTTACAATAGGTAATGTGGTAAGAGACAGGAATCGTTGGTCAAACTTATCTGAAGCATGATTTTAGAAGATCGTTGGAGATTTAGAAGGGCTTGTTTTAGGCTCAAATACTTTTCTGTCAGAAGACTGTTTTGTGGAAGTCTTATTTACAGACGAAACTGTATGAGCTCAAGTATGCAGCATTTTCCAAGGTTCGAACTTTTGCTCGTCAAGATAAATTCTAATGACACTATGGACGCACTTATGTAACCAACGAGTTGTCTGAGACTTTTGTAATTTTTATTAACCTTTCCAAAGGAGTACCATCTATCAAATTGTCATGCTTTTTCATATACAAATTCGACATAGGTCTCTCTTGGCCACCTCAAACTCAGAACTTGTTTCAGAATATGGAGTGTTTTTCTTTTGCAAGCTCTAATTATTTTATTTTAATTTGAAATTTCTCCCCCTCCCCCTTCTCTCTCTCTCTCTCTCTCTCTCTCTCTCTCTCTCTCTCTCTCTCTCTCTCTCTCTCTCTCTCTCTCTCTGTCTATCTCACTCTCTCAAATTGTAACTGCATTTGTTTATATTTCTCTTTTCTCACTCTTTTTACAACTGCATTAGTCTTACTTCTGTCTTTCCTTCTATTTGCATCTTTTCTATATAAAACTGTACCTGTCTTTATCTCTAATTCTTTTCAGCTATACTTCTATTTTCAAACTTTCTAAACCACTCCTAGGTAAAATTAAAAAGTCCCTAACTTTTCAAAAGATTGCAGATTTCACAAAGTAATTCAAAAACTAGAGGAATTAAAATTTATACAAATGTTCTCTGAAATATTTTATCCAAAATTAAAATATTAAAGGACAAAGTCCCAATTTCTGTTACGTGTTTTGGCTCTAAGAAACAGTAAGAAAGAGAAAGCAAAAACATAAAGCTTTGTAAAATGTAGACAATAACTTATTTCAAACATAATCAAAGAATAATCTGAGCATAAGAAATTAAAAGTCCTACAAATAAAATGTTCTAATAAATTTAAGTTCGAGTGTTGAAGAAAATCCAAGATGGAAGGCGATGATGTATGATGTAACCTGTATAGTAATGTTGTGCCTACAGTTCCTTGTAGAATGATAATAAATAACGCTCCAGTGTTTTGAATTTCAAATAAATGTTTATGAAATGTCTTTGTCCAAAAAATCTATATGTGCACTCAAATATTTGCAGAGAACTGAATTAATCTTTTAGAATCCAAATAACCTGAATAAAAGTTAAAATAAAACTAAAAACTAGTCACAACAGAAGAAAACTTGACATCAAGTATTAAACCTAAAAATAATTCACAAAACATCACTATTAAATGAAAATTCTGCACAATTTCGGAAAAGCCTGAATTGCAATATATAGGGTCACATAATCATGCTTGCATCTTTAAGTCTTATACTTCCACTAAGACCCTGATGAAACCAATCATTTTACTCTAAGGAACAAGATAAAAATATAAAGTTATTTACTCCACTAAGTGATTTCTGAATCAAGGTCAGAAATATAAACTGTTTTAGTTTGTAGATGTCGTTGAAAAGATTCAGGTCAAACTGAATTTTCTATTTTAAAAATGCCAAATGAAGTAAATGAGAATACACAATAAAAGCATGAAATGGAATAAAAGATATTAAAGCTAACCAAAAAACAATAAAATATAAATTAAGTCAGATATACGTTTTATGAGACGTTTTGCTGGGAAGATTTATAGTTCGATCTCATAAACACATGCTAGGAACTGAGGACGAAAGAAAGAATAGAAGAATGAGTTCCTGGCTAAAGGATGTCACATGATGATGGAGTATCTAGGGAATCAGGTACGGAATCGTATGATCCTCTTGCTGGTACGGAAAACTTTATGAAGATGTTAGTCCACTAATGTCATTTTTTTAAGAATCATCTCCATAACTTTTAACCATTTTTAGCAACGTCTGTCCATCATTAGATAAGAACCATTCTGTTTTACGTCATAAACAGAACTTTAGAGAAAGGTTGTTTCACATTTAATAACCGAATTGGAAATTCGAAAATGCCTGGGTTACAGAATATATGTTTTACTGATACGACTTAGGAGCTGACTCATTCAGATGGTCAGTAAGATGTAGCTTTATAATCTAATTCCACACAAATTGTACATTGGTAAGATTCGGTTATCTTAGTAGTTTTTGGCAATGTACATTGCTTATTTTCGCTTACACAGCAACTATCTTCGTTCCATATAATAAATAAAATTACTGTTAATATATTTTGAATAAACATTACTTTGATACAATTTAAAGAAAATAACAATCTTATTAATTTTACTAAAAAAATCAATCCTAACATACGTAACAATATTTGGTGGACGGTATAAGTTGTGGAGGAAGAATCGGTGAAAATTCTAAAGAGAGCCACTGACACACGGGAAGCTACTGGTAAACTTTCTCATATAACCACATACACTAAGATTGATACTAGAATCCCTGCAATTAGTAAACACAATCACTATAGACCACTTGGCCACTCAGGCCCCTGCAACTGAAACTTAAAGAATTATTTGTAAAACTACCTGCTCATAAAAGTTAACATAATTCACTTTGATGTTTGATGAGAAACTAATAGATTCCACTTGGCTTGTGGATAAAGTTGGTTTTCCTTTCATATACCATACTATAAAACCCAGAAACCACATAGGAAACTATAGGCTCTAGTATGTTTCCATCTTTTTCCCATAATCTGGAAACTTTGCGTTTATAATGATCCCAATAACAATAAGTCCTTTATAAAAATCATAATTCCAATGATAAATCCTCTATATAGGTGCCAGTGACAATATGTCCTTTATATAGGTACTAATGATAACAATAAGTCCTTTATAAAGGTCCTCATGGCAATAAGTTCTCAATAAAGATGCCAATGACAATAAGTCCGTTATAAAGGTCCTAATGATCATGATAAGTCCTTTATAAAGGTTCTAATGCCAATGATAAGCCCTATACAGATCCCATTGACAACAAGTCCTTTATAAAGGTCCTAATCATAACGATAAGTCCTTTATCATGTACCCAATGATAACAAGTTCTTTATAAAGGTCATAATGATAACGATAAGTCCTTTATCAAGGAACCAATGACAACAAGTCATTTATAAGGATCCTAATGATAGCGATAAGTCCTTTATCAAGGACCCAATGATAACAAGTCCTTAACAAAGTTCCTAATGCCAATGATAAGCCCTATATAGATCCAAATGACAAGTCCTTTATAAAGGTACTGATGGCAATAAAATGTCTTTCATAAGATCCCAATGACAAGTCCTTTATAAAGGTCCTAACGATAACGATAAGTCTTTTATCAAGGACCCAATGATAACAAGTCCTTAACAAAGGTCCTAATGGCAATAAGCCCTCTGTAGATCCAAATGAAAAGTCCTTTATAAAGGTCCTAATGCCAATGATAATGTCTTCTGTTAAATCTACTAGCTTGTATATATTAGTGTATAAGTATTTGTGATACGGATTTTGTATAGAAACTAAATAATTACAACACTCGCACATTGTGGGGTTTATTAACGACAGGAAACATACGAAATTGGAAAAAACTTTAACAAAGCAGAACCAATCCTTAATATACGATACAAAATTAGAACAGATTAAATACTTAAATTTACAAGGCTACAAACGAGACAATTACGATACACATCCCTGACTCCGGTATTTCAATAGATCAACTCAGTAACACATAAATTATAATATTACCAGACACGAATACCCTAAACATTTAAATGTCAATATCATTCAAGACCCTCAACATTCAAATGTCGACGCTATCGTGTCCTTAATGCCCTTCGTGTACTGATCGATCTGTCACTCACTCGCTCTTTCACTCATCACACACACATGTATATATATATATATATATATATATATATATATATATATATATATATATATATATATATATATATATATATATATATATATATATATATATATATATATAGATATATATATATATATATATATATATATATATATATATATATATAACTTGCACATGGAGCAGGATGACACATCGGCTAAGAAGCCGTGGCAGCAAAGTACATCTTCACGGACGTAATAGACGCTGGATAACCTAAACACCGAGTGCTGCGCCAGTTCATCCTCCTCCAAACGACCTTCTCAAGATAGATTTCATCATAGACTAAACACAGACTATATTTTTGTGCTAGGTATATACAATTGAAATTAGGTATGCTAGTGGAATAACCAATGTTACAAAGACCTTGACAATAATTCAGTAATTCTACTCCAAGTTAAATGCTGTCTTTCTGACTCCCTCCATCGTATGCCAATTTAAAAATTGTATGCAATATAATAATGACATTCACATAACGCTCTAATGACAACCAAATATTGTACCTGCACTAGCTGGATGTCAATTACTTTCTTGGCCTCCAAATCAATCAAAGAATAAGCCCCATATTTGGCTGAATACCCAGGAGAATCACTTCCACATATTATTTGCTTTCCAGTGCGCTCTTCAATCAAGGAAGCTTGTTGTTCTCCCATACCTCTTCAACTGCAGGTACAATACAAGATGTTTGTAACTTTGTAAATGTACATTTACGGAAACTTTAATATTCATTCCTTCAAAAAGATATTGCTCTTGCAGTAAACATATTACTCCATGGCATTCTTCCATCACATTGCTGACCTTTCCATTCTGAAATGTGGCCACTGACACAAACTGAAATTCTTGTGATCATTGTTCCTCGAGAAAATTTCACAAATGTATGGGAGGGCAAATAACATGATCTACATTCATTCATCAATTATGTCAAAGTAGACTCAGACACCAGAACATGTTGCTGATCTGGCTTTGCATCTTATTAAGCTTAAAGTTCATATGCATATCTTCAAAGTCGCTGTTATCATCACTGTCATCTCCATCATCATTATCTGAAGGCGGCTCATATAAGGGCATGTATAAGAGCCAATGTCATCCTCACTACTTGGTTAATTTTCATTATCTGAATCGTCTCTTGGTTTTAGGAGCTCAGACTGAATTGCTATTGATCTTGCAGCTCGAACATGAAGTTTGTGAGTCCTTGTGGGATCAAATGTAGCCTGAACTTTCAAACTTCATTTTATTTTTGGGTGTTGGGCCTGAGGAATTGCTACAATAGCTGGTATGCTGAATTTAGCATATCTGCCTCCAACAGAGCACATGCACTTGCACGTGTATCAAGCACATACTTTGCATTGTAACTTTGCATTGCTGAAGTATAAAAAAAACAATTATAACATTTACGTAGTCACATGACAACAACTGTCATATCCTAGGCCTCATATTTATCAGGTTGTTGAATAAAATTAATGTAGTATAATTTGAAACAGAGCATAGTAGATTCATTCAGTTTCTCAGTGTAGTCACATGACTTGTGAGTGTTACTAGCCTAAGATGGAATGTGTAGTGTTGTACATGATGACCTAATAAAAGTTGCATTGCTCTGAGAACAACGTCTGTTTTATCTGCATGTTAAACAGCTGACTGGTATGTCCCCTACTAGTGGACAATATATCAACACAGGTGATAGTGAAAAACATGAAATTAAGCATTCCACTATATGGGGCATTGGAAGATTCTTGGAAAATAAACTCGAATACAAACACAAATAAGCTGCCTACTCTCAAGCACAGTGGATCAACAGGATGCAGAGCAATGACCGATAGCTGCAAAAGATAATGTGACGTCACGTTTATTCAGCCTCGTTTCTACTCGACAAATATGCATATCGGAACGCTCCCGCAATTCATTCCCTATAATGTACTGTACATTTTTTTCGGTGTAACTGGGTCGCCCCAAACTATTATTTAATTTATTATGATCATCAAAATCAGTAACATAACCACAATTTCCTTTAATAAAACTTTCTGGCAGTGTTAGAAAAATAAATGTTTGTATCATATTAGCTAACGGTAACCTCATTACACTTGGGGAAGGGGCCAAATGTATCTTATGTTTGTTTTCAAATATATTAATTTAAAATGTTTTTGAAACACATAGAAATGAATTATTTTTTGCAGTCGTAAAGCATACTTTGTACAGTAAATATGTGAGTCAAAATGGTTCAGGACCCAAAAACTGGGCAGGTTATATGAGTTCTTTGCTGCAGCTAGATCCAACATTGATATGATTTGTCATCCCGAAGTTGTGCGTTGTTACCCAAGCTCATGTCATGGGGCTGAAGAGAAATCATTTTGGCTAGCAGGGATCATTTTGGTCTCTTTGAGTTGAGAAATGTCATGGGTCATACAACTAACTCAAGTATATGCTGAACAAAATCGATAGCAACGCTGCAAGAAACTAATATTAACAAATAAACACAGAAACAAAAACAAATCGGATAGGCAGGGAAACCTCACACCAACACACGTTTTGGAAAGCCAGGCTGTCATCTTGAGGACCAAACCAGCCATTGTTGGGAAGGGACGAAGGGTGTCAGCAAAAGAGATAATGCCTCCGAAGCATGCAGCAGAATCTCTAATCTACAAATTCATCTGGGGAGATACAAACAATACACCAGCTCACCAAGCATACTCTTCAAAAACAAGGGGCAGAAGTGGGATTAAAAAAAACTGACCTCAGGACAAGCATTTGACTAATTACATAGACCGTGTTCAAAACTTACAACAATGCCCGACACATATGTTGCAATGCATATACCTATATAGGTTTGGATTTCTCTTACAAAACAAACCAGAGATATAGAGAAAGAGTATAATCCCCAAACTTTTAGGTTAACCCAAAATTGCTTATAGAATAACAAAGCATTAATCAAACTATACTGAGAAGACAAAGAAATATGGAAACAAGCAGGGAAGGAAAATATATAAATACTTAATTACAATAAGACACAAATACATGTTTCATAAAGTATAAATAAACAATCCCAACATTAAATGGGATCCAATATGGACAAAAATGGATACAAATAAAATAAATTAAAAAAAAAACAAGAACGATTATTTCTTTATTTATACCATGCGTGATGGACATGAGAGAATGCTTTCAAAAGACAAATTATAAGAGGCATCACACAGCCCAATATGCAAACGGAGAAGTGTTTTTAAAAACAAAATCCCAAATCATTCGACAATGCGAAGCAAAGGAACCACATAGGAAAGAAATTACAAAAAACATCCAACACACAAAATAGATCTAATTGTGTTTTGTATCTTATATGTTTTCAGCATATTTTATGTTTTCCAATTTCATTGTTTTTGTCATTTGTTTTTCTGTAGTGTAGTCATATCATTATTAATGGTGTGCTTAGAGCTTAGAAAGGTTAGGCGCTATACAAAGTCCTCATTATTATTATTATTATTTTTAGAGTACTACAATAATGATAAACTTATAAACTATCAGCATTAATGAACCAAAACTACACACACAAAACATTTACTATATATACAACACAACGAATAATGAGAATAAGAAACATATGGTTAACAGAAACAACAATAACGTAATGGATACAAACTATTTCTCTATCATTCCACTCCACTGCCTCTCTACATACACAAATAACACACTCCTTTTGTTGTTGACACCTCTTAGTCCCGCCCAGCACGTATAGCTGGTTAGGATTTTGAAGTGATGCCCTAAAGATGTATATCTTGCATGTGTTTCCATGTTCACCCATTGGAGTTTGGCTTCTATTGGTGTATACAAGAAAAAGCAGCAGGGGGGGGGGGATTCCGACAATTTTTTCCGACAAAATTGATTCAAGCCTCAAAACGGAAAATAGAGCCTTCCTGCGAATCTCATATTTTAACCAAAAAAAAAATAAGTCTCCATTTGGCAAACGGAGACTTAACGATTTTTCAATCATCAGGTTCGCAGCGGTGTTTTCATCGCCCCCCCCCCCTTGCTGCTACAGGTTAACAAAAATTATAAATGATTTTTCACAAGGGTTTTTACGATTGCAACCAAATATTTGATCAAGTCCTTAGGACTTTACAAACAAACTAATCGTTAAAACCTCGTCTTGTAGATCAATCAAATTATTTGACTGGTCGGTGAGTCGGAAATTAATTCTCGTTAGCGAATTATTATTATGGCATCGCATGTAGACAGGATTAATTGGGTTTTCAATAATAAGGAATCCCGGAGGAGCTGTTGGTGCAAACGAATAAAGAATATATCCTTGCTGAGCTTGATTTGATTGCTCTAGATTAATTTGATAGCTTCCTTCGATTGCGTCACATGTTAAATTGAGCGCAATCACCGCCGAAATATTTACAATGTGCGGGGCAATATGCCTACCGCCGCCATCTGGGTCATTATTATACTTGAGGAAGACAGTTGAATCTAGTGTTTGTAGCACTTTGATATTGTTTCTAACAATTTTGTTTAGTTCCTCAGCGTTGTATCCGGTAAATTTGAAATTACGCAGATCGGCTTCTGTGATATCGTAGTCGGTTAGAAATCCTTGTTTATTGTCGCTGTTGTCATTGGTTATTGTTAGAATAATTAGTTCATTGATATATTCCATGTGAGATACAAGCTGATTTAATATTTCAACGTGTTTTCGCGATTTTGTTTGCCGTAGTTGTTCTAGTTGTGTTTTATGTAATTGATTAATTTCATTAAAATAACCAGTGACGTCATTTAGCGTAAATGAAATAGTAACAGATGAGTCGGAGGTTCTTTTAATGATAAAATCCCATTGCAACGTGTTTTTGTTGGTAAATATAAATCTATCGGCGATTTTTCCTTTTCTCATATCAGATAAATTATCTCGATATCTGGGATTGATTTCATGATATGATTGTACGTCTGTGGTTAAGTCGGTGGGGGATTTTTCCGGTGGCTTTTCAGGCCATCCTAACACTGTTCTTAACGAGCTGTTATAGATATCTATAATGTATCCCTCTGTGCTTATTTCAATCGACGACGAGAGCGTCGGTTCATGAAGTTTAATAGTTACTTTTGATTCTTTTCTAGTGATTGATTTTATTCTACGCTGAATTTCAGCATTGATTTGCTCAATTTGGTACAACCCAGTTGGTAACGAAACAGTTTCACACGCTTGAGTACCATCGGGTTTATTCTTATACGAGAACACCAGTGCGTTATTCGGTTGCTGACCGCCAAATGCAACCGATCTGATATTAGGCCAGCTATCATATACTCGTAATTTTGCCAGCGCTATCTCACGCACTGGAATCGGAGAAGGGAAGTTCACACTAAATTGTGGGTTTGTTGATGTTATTGATATCATGCTTGTTCGTATCGGAGTGGTATTCTCCGCGATTCGTTGAAGCAGTTCGAGTGACATTATTGTTAACGCTGTCTTCAATTTCCAATTTCAACATCGCGGAGTTATACAACTGGGTCATCGCGGAAAATTCAACATCGGATATGAACGAATTATCTATCGACAGCGAGATCAACTCGGATAATTTCGAGTACGCGTCAAATACCACCCTGTACCGCGTTGTATAATCGGCGAGGGTTTTCTGAGAACACGATGATAACTTTTTAGTTATCGCGGTGGCGACTGCCGCGATTGTTGTTGCCGCGGAGATAGCGATTGGAACTGCAATCGGAGCCATCATGGTCACCGTCGACAAAATAACCCCGGCGCTGGCCATCACACTGGACACCGAGTACACGATGATGTCGATGATTGTTACATTGCGGCGATACTTTTTTATTTTTTCACGATAGCGCTCAGAAAGTGATTTCAAGTTCGCGGAAAACTCTTTCACGGTATCATGTCGATATCGATGCGATTGTGATACCTCTGGGACTATTATCGGTTCAATTGATTTCATCGATGTCATTACTTTTTTAAACCCGCCTAGTGTTTTCAATTATTCGCCATCGTTAAGGGGTCCAGGGCGGGTGTTAGGTGGGTAGATGGGTTGGGATGTCGTAGGCATGGTAGCTTTAGCCGGAAAAATCATCTACAAATTCTAAACACCAAGTTATTCTTGATCTAATGGTGGAGCTTTCAACCGCGACGACATTAAAGACTTGTTTGCGACCCTTCATAATTAACGTCGCGGTGCCACCAGAGTAGGTTTTACCGTCCGCGATCATATTAAATTTATCGATAGAGATCCACGTTAGTCTGTAGATACCATCGACCCACTTTGTCCTGTAGGTACCATCGACCCTTCGCTTCGACATCCGCGCAGATACCAATGGACAATGTAGTATGAACGTCTCTCATCCAATCCATGGTTCCATGATCGACCGTATACACGATATTTTTAACGCCTATGTCTGGATGCGGAATCTTTACCTTTTTAAAATCTTTTTTTAGTCTAAAAATAGCATTGTCAATATCGAGATAATTTGCCCTGATTATGGTAGGATCCATTATCTCCCTCGTCTCCTTGTTAGAAAATAATGAAGTCAGAAGGTCTCTGATTTTAAGCTGTGCTTGGTCTTTAAGATACAGGTCGATGTGATAAAATTTTGTCGTGATATTTTGGGGGCCATACCACTCAAAGAACTTTTTAACAATTTCGCTTGTGGGCTTTTGTTCGTCAATAGTTTTTTAACTTCAGCGAGGGTCGGGCCTGTCAGAGATGTGGTTTCAGACACAGGTGTTATCCCAAAAAATTTATCCACGATGGTATTAAGTGTTGTTTTTCTCACCATAAACATATTAATATCTTTGAGAGTCATCGTAGATGTAGCGGTGACACCAAATAAACTATTAGCGACGTAGGTATTTTGAGTATGCTTGCCAATAAAATAGGTAATTTCAGCGAGAGTCATGCCTGCCACAAGTGGGGTTCCAAAAAATTTACAAATGGCATCGTTAGTCGGTTTTTGTACCTTTTCAATATTTTCTATTAGTTTAAAAATATCTGTGTAAATATCGAGATAATTTGCCTTGATTTCGGCAGCCGTCATTATCCTCCCCGCCTCCCTGTTAAAAAAGAATAAAATCAGAAGGGTTCTCATTTCACCGAGAGTTTTTAGTATAAGAATATCATTGTACATATCGAGATAATTTGCCTTGATTTCATTTTCATTCACCATCCTCCCCGCCTCCTTGTTAAAAAATAATAAAGATAGAAAGTTTTTAATTTCAGCGAGAGTCATGCCAACCACAAGCGGGGTTCTAAAGAATTTATGTACGACATTTTTGCGAAAAGTCATAAAACCTCGTATATAATCATTCAGATCACGTCCGTAGGCGGCAATCGCGTGGGTGATCGTAGACACAAGTGCGACTGGTTTAAGTCGTCCATCGTTGGAATAGAGCGCAATAGAGTTTTCAGCGGCGTTGTGTTGTCGTATCAAAATGTCATCCGCGGATATATTACTGCTTTTAAATTTACCCTGGCGATCTTGAAATACAACTATTTCAATCGGGTCAACACTTGCTAAATTTAAAGTCTCAGCGATTTCATCTTCAATTATTTTTTTTACATCCTCGATAGAACCCGCAGATGTTTCCGCGGTGGGTTTCAACATTGAGAGAGATCGTCCCCAAATATCGATCATTATTGTTAGCGCAACTTGTATTTTCAATTTATCGATTCTCTAAAATTACCTTGTAATTTCCCACTCGTGTATTCATTTACAACCAGATGAGGTGGTTTCTGTGACGATGAAATCCCGCGAGGACATTTAATACTTCACGGCCGCATATCGGCGGATCATTTAATTGTTGTGTTGGCAGCGTGGAATAAAAAATCGGAAACTCTTTGAGTTTCATCGAAGAATTTATATACCGCATAAACTCGCTTGGCGGAGCTAACACATATGAATCAAAACAAACAATTCCACGTGGATCAATCGCGTATGCAGCCCAGTGAGTTCCCGATCCGCTGCTGTTATCAAGATTGATGATACCGGTTTCGACGTTATTTGGTTTTCTCGGTAATTGATCTCTCATAAAAAAAACCTCTGAAGTTTTTTTTATCGCTAGTACTTTAGCATCATCAATTAAAACAAAATTGGACATGGGAAGAATTGGGTTTTCAACTAATAAACCGTTCCTGGTATTCTCAGACCTGATCCGTGGACGGATCTCCCGCTGTACCATGAATATGGGGTTCCTGGTAGTCTTAGACCCTTTCCCTGTTTTTATATCCTTTCCCAGTTGCCTTTTTCAACGCCATCCCTGCAGCGGTACCAACGGATATAGGGTTTTAAAATCAAGTTGCGATATTTGTAAACCAGTATCAACATTTTGATCACGACCCATATATGACAGCATCCGATGATACACACGTGCTATATGGTTGTTGTCGTAATCAAGCTGTATATCCTTAGATGGTTCTTGTTGTCCGTTTATTCTCAGTGAAACCTCCTTGACTCCTAACCGATCAAATATCATATGACTGCATTCTTGGGAACCTAATCGATTCCGATTCTGCAGCGCTATAAATATATCACGTGGAGCTGAAACGCCTTGTTTTGATACCAGGTGCCATGTAAATGTATCAGCAACATTATCCTCTTTGGCATCAGTTGTTGTTGTTAGCCAACTTATCAATGATTTGCCACCTGTGTCCAGAAATGAAAGTAGCCGCTCTTCCGTGGTAATTGATGGGGTCATTACTGGCATCCACAATACTATTTTACTCAAAACAACTTTACCATTATCGACACCATTAGCATGCCAAATTGCATCATTGTCATTGCCTTTTCGGACTAACGTGATTGTGTGTTTGGCTCCATAGATGACATTTCTGACATTTCTGCAGAATCCAAATACGTGATGGAGTGGAATCGCACATGAAACATATCGCTGCTGTCCTTGCAATGCTCCTTTTCGTGTTGCAAACCATAGATTGTAATTAATATTGACCCCTTTTATAATGTCAAACGCAGCTCCGGGTCTAGCTCGACGTTCTGGATTAGCTGCTTCTTGTTGATTTCCTTCTGCAGTATGTTTTGCTTTTAACACTTTAATGTATTGAAGGTGGTCAGCGTTATCAGAGGTATCCTTTGCAAACATCATAGATGGACCAGTCGACTTTGTATAATCATCGGAGTATCTTGTTAGCCTGATTATTGTTGTTGCAACATCAACCTCGACGTCTATTGATTCAATTTCTTTTCCATCAGTGAGATATCTTGCACTTTCAAATAACGCCATTATGCCATTATTAACAAAACCAACTCGGACATTTGGGTCATCTGCATATGGGGTATCAGCTGCAACATTTGTTACGAGTTTTCCCTCGATTTCAATAAATGCTTTACATGGCAAAAAGTATTGACTGGTATCTTGAACTTGAAGTTCAATTCGCGATCGTAGGTCGGGTTGTATTGCATGATAGGAATAGTATTGATAATCGCGGACGGAATCGTCCTTGGGTACTGGGGCTTCTATATCGAAGGCCGGATCAGCTTGTCGTTTAAACATTTTATTAACATGCTAGTGTTTTAAATTGTGAAAATCTTTGTAATCATCGTCGTTTTCGTTTTCGTTTCAAACCACTTCCTGCTATCGCGTTCATGATAGCGCTATCTGTTACCGGCGAAGCCGTCAATGGTGAGGGAGTCGCCGTAGCAGCTAACGACGCTAGTTTTTGTTCCACTGCGCTATTTATTGCTTTGCTGACACTTGCAGGCATCACTGCCTTAGACGGCAGCGCTGTTGGTTTCACCACCGACTTCATCGCCGTTGGTTTCTTTCGCACCAATGATATTAGTTTATATTTCGCGGCAGAAAATGCCTTTCCGGCAAGATTTCCAACAGCGCTGATTCCCTTATTACGAAAAACATCAATGGCTTTCGTTGATAATTGTTTAGCTAACGGCGCCACTTTTGGGGCCATTCTTGTAAATAACCCAGTGATGGTACTGCCGAGACCATCTCCGTACCACGAGCGGTAAACAGGCAATCGTGAGTTCACCACGTAGACGCTTACTGGTTTATCATGGTTGTAGTGTATAATCATCTTGTTATAAAACTGTTAGTTTTTCAATTAGTGAATTGAGTAGCCGCCATTGAAAACTCTTTGAGTAATCGCTTTCGATCAATCGCTAAAATCCATAGGATTTTCATCATAACCATGGGCATCTTTGTGATTTTCATCTAATTCAGCAATGAGTTCTAGATATAAATAAATGCCCATGATACCGCCGGCAAATAATCGTCTACAGATATGAGCTGCTTCATTAATTATCTCGACGGAGTTGTTTCCGGCTCGCTTTCAACCCATAAGTACTTCTAACCGTGATATATCACTGAGAATATTACCAGGACATGTCACGGTTGCGTTGAAATCCAAAGGATTTCCAATCGAATATCCTTTCCCGCTTGTTTTCTTTTTCATTTAATGATGCGACTGTAAATATATTCTCAGGTGAATAGTCTTTTCCTGCAGCTGCACCTTGTTGTTCTTCTTCGCGTTCTTCAATTTCGCGTTGGGTTTTTATATCACTGGATAGCTGTTGTATCCCTGTGCGTGTTTTTCGGTCTCTGCTGCTATCTTTTCAAGCGTATCAAGCAGCGGCGCCTTCTTCGCTCGTTCTTTTTCAGGAATATCTCCGTATTTCGCTGCTTCAGTTAACTTTTTCACATCTTTGGTTGCACTTGTTATCGGAGTAAACAGTTGTTCACTTGACACAGAAAAGTCAGTTTGCATTTGTTGTCGTTGCTGAAGTTTTTCGCGAAGTCTGTCTCGAACCGGTATAAACTTTTTAATTGCTGCTAGCCGCTCTCGGGCTAATCTAGTTGTAAGCGATTCACCTACCATATATTGTTTGTGAACTGAGTTTTCAAATGTGAAACTATCACAATTAAAGGCCGAGTTATTAAATAATGTACTATCAAGCTAACGTATCCATCTTCGACAGGGTTAAACTGTACGACGCTATCCGCGAATGTTTCAGAAATAGCATCGCTGGGGGTTTCAAAATTGAAATATCTGAGAAAGGCGATGAACGATTTTTGTTAAGGACGCAGCAACAACAACAACTACGTGAAAATGGAGGCGTCGCGGTGATTACTTGCTACCACAACCAGATCATCCAGTACGCACATAACTGCATGAGGAAACCCAAACTGCTGAGTATTCTTTCAGGAGAAAATCCTATGTAACAAGTGTAACAAGTGTTACAAAAAACGCTAAAAAAAAAAAATTTATTAAAAAATTAACTGAAAGCCTATTTTTATAGTAACGCCCACGTGATTAAGATACGGGTATTTCCTCGTTTAATATTTTTCTAAGATCACGAACATTATAACTAATTTCAGCTCGTTTTTGATACTCTTGGCCGAGCTTTTGACGTATTGCTTCAACGGTTCTAAATAGCGTTATAAATACAAAAATGTCGTTACCGTACAAACAAGCATTGATGGACTTTTGAATTCCTTTCACGAGTCTGTACATCTTAGGTAAAACATAACGACCCTTACTAGACTGATACTCAATGTCCTCATATTCCGAGGTAATCCTGTCGCAGTCGAGATCTGCAGATAATACTATTCCTCTATTTTTTAAATTTGAGATTTCAGCAATTATAACATTTACATCTTTGATATCTATTATTTATATAAAACATTTTATCTTTAATTTAAAAAAAAAAACACTCATCTGGCAATCTCGCTGGCGCCAGAGAGAACCAGAGTTTACTTTATTAACTTAATTAACTTAATTAAGGACAGTACAACACGCATCTTGGAACTCCTTGGGTGCCTTCGCATCCATGTAAGCCCAAGAGGGCCCGAAGCATACATCTCGGGAAGGGAGGCCTAAGGTGACAAACGTCATCTTAGACCGCCCAGAAGATATGCTTGGGGGACATCACTACATGTACTTAATTAACTTAATTAAAGACAGCACATACATGAAAACCCCATTTGGCAATCTCGCTTGCGCCCTATGACGTCAGAGAGACCCAGAGGTTTTATATACGACAACACATCTTTGGAACTCCTTGGTTGCCTTCACATCCAAGTAAGCCCAAGGGGACCCGAAACATACATCTCCGGAAGGGAGGCCTAAGGAGACAAACGTCATCTTAGACCGCCCAGAAGATATGCTTGGGGTGACGTCACAACATATACTTAATTAACTTAATTAGGGATGGATATTTACAATGAAACGATGATGGAATATGTTATGTAATGATGTCGGACGGAACAATGCCGTATATATCTCCACTCGAGTGTTGTGTCAGATTTTAGGCATAACATATACTTAATTAACTTAATTAAGGATGGATTATATTCAATGAAACGATGATGGAATTTGTGATGTAATGATGTTGGACGGCACAATGCCGTATATATCTCCACTCGAGTGTTGTGGCAGATTTTAGGCATAACATATACTTAATTAACTTAATTAAGGATGCATATTTACAATGAAACGATGATGAAATTTGTGATATCGGACGGCACAAGACAGCACAAACATAAAACAACGGGGCGGAATTTAAAGCCAATCCAACCAATCAAAAGCAACCCAATTAAATTAACCCGGTTGCATGTTTGACAAAAGACAACCACACGCCCGGGTCAATGGCGTTGGTTAGTTTTGATTGGTCGAATTGGCTTTCAAAAGCCCCAAGCTTAATACCTTTCATATGGTATATAAGGTGACTAATACAGCAGCGTTTATTCACGGGTGTGTTATTTTATTTCCTTGAATTACTTATTAATGCTGTTTCACAACATTTAAATGGGACAAATATTTAAATAAAACACTAAACAAAAGAATATAGTTGTTAGATATCAGCGTGTATTCTCCCTGTTCTAATCCTCTAGACAAACGCGTTACCGATTAGGCCACAAAGAGCTGTATACAGAGGAATTTTAACCACGCTCACTTACTTCAATGAATGGGAAACACTAGTGTTTCATGCTCTTTCCGGCTGAGCAAACATAGGTAACGCGTTGGATTATTAAAAACGTTTGTACTGAAAGTGTATAATAGCTGAATGTAGATGGTCTAAGGGTTTAAATAAATAAAACTGTTTAAATAATGCAATTTTAGCCAAGCGACAATAAAAAGGTTTAAAAGTTAAAAGTTGTATTTATCAACTCTACCGAAACTCATGTATTATACTCCATTACAGTCACGAGCGCCCGCCACGTCAATTATACCTCTCTCTCTACCTGTAAGAATATCAGACGACACAAATACCTCGACGGTCATAATACAAGGGAACTTAGTGAGTAGAGTGTTATGAGCGGTGGCGGACTTATACATTAAGGATTTATCTCCCTTGAATCGTTTCAGGTGTATACGAATTTTATTTTATGGCCATTATTCTTTGACAGAGCTCTTTTAATTATATTTTCTGCAACAAATCGTACTGAAGGCCTACAAATATCAAAATATTTACTGGCTTCATTTATTGACTGAAAAATTTTCTCCTCGTTGGTTTCTGTATGAAATGATTTGACATGTTTTGCCTTTTTTGCGTGTTTGCCGGTTCCACCTAATTTTGCATTCTCACTTTGAGTAACAACTCGTAAGTTATCCGATTTGTTATTTTGAGGGAATCCATCAACGTGATCAATCACAAATCCGTCTTCGATTAATCCGTAAAATGCTTCATAGATGGCTCTGTGACAGAGATATTTCTTCTTCACAGCTGCAAACATCAAGTATCCCATATTATATACCTGTCCAACTGGTTTTATTAGTCTGCGATGCCTGACAACACCATCACGGGATGCTACATAATTAACAAGCACTGGGTGAGGTCTGAAATCTTGGCTCATTTGTATAATAATACTATTTGTCTAATTTATATCTGCTTTAATTATAAGTCTATTAATGTAGTCTTGAGGGGTTTTGATGACTTTGTCATTGAACGGGTCATTGATTCGTTTGTCATAGTAACGTTTTAGTTCTCTGTATCGTTTGCCGCCACAATTGAGACATAATTGTGATTTCCCACGAACGCCAACATGGCAAACCAAACATGGGGTAGGGCCAAAACTTCCTCGCCGAACGCTTTGTAAATGATACCCACATATTTCGCTTCTGCATGATTTGTTACACGGGGTTGTTGATCCAATCTTTAGCTACTTGCAGTGATTCATTATACTATATTTTTTCTATTTAAATACTTGTTTTAATTATAACATGGAGGAGTTTGAGAGATTATCAGCAATTAAGCATTACAAAAACGTTAAATTTAATCTCGATAGAACCCTCAAAGATGTGTCAAAACGGGTAATAACGGATAGAGCCCTGATAAATAAAATACGCGATTGTATTAATGAATTCAAACACGACGGTGCATCTCATAGCTGGTCAACATTTCGAATTGATGGCGTTGTTGATGCCACCATGAACGACAGCAACGCAGCGTTGATGTTATCACAACTTGGCAACAAAAAGTATTTTTTTAGAGTGAAATTCATTATCCGTGTAGAATCAGGGGGTTGGATTATACGAGACAAATTTGAACCGATTCTCAAAGACAAGAAAACAGTCGTTGTTAGCCGTAATTCTAAGCCGGGTCTGTTAACTGGAATTGACAAACCATACCATAAACGAGCATATCCTGAAACAACAGTTGTATATGGGATATATCCGTTAAGTGAAAAACCCGATATAGGAAAACTATTCGCCGGCGACTTTGTCGCTGAAATGTGTAGCAGCACGAATAACAGAACATTTTACAAATGCATCCCGAGGGAACAAACTTACCGATCTACGGCGCAGCAAAATAGCTCAATTGGAGTTAACGGTGAAAAACCGCGGAGCAACTATTAGCGATATAGCAAAATTAAAAACGTCGCTGAGATTTCCAATAAACGTTACAACGATAACCGGAGCAGTTTTATACGAATCAAAATATAAATCAAAGGGAGCTCCAATCAAAATTCTTGATCATAACGAACACGCATGGACGCCCGCGGTCACAATATTTCCACGAAACAGAACAATAAAGTAGATACCTGACGAATTCTTACAAGAATTCTCAAGGGATGGTTTTCTCGTTGAAGAGAAACTATTCGATACTATTGCGCATTTGAGTAAAAACGACCCCGTGTCGGTGTGTTTACTTCGCAGCACTGAAAACGACACGGATACGTTTGATCAGTTTGTAAGACCAAACGGTGAATTATACCGCACTGAAGCATTTCACAACAAAATGAAAAAAACAACTAGTGGGTTTTTAACGGCGTGTAGCAAAGCCACCAGTGATGAAGCCACCGATGATGAAATTATCAACGACGAACAATTATTGCCAAACTGTTTTACAATCCCGTCGGTTGCAGCTCATTTTGCAAGAATCAAAAACGCACGGAAACCGACACGCGTAGAATTCTTGCCAGACATTGAGGCTAGTTGTTTAGAATTTAATCATGGCGGTTTATGGAATAACAAATACGACAGTGATAATATCATTTTAGTTGATATGGTTGCTTGTTATCCAGCGAGTTTTCTTGGTTATTGAGAGTGTACTGAGTATTTTAAACGATTTGGACACCCCGTACATGAAATGACTCGTGTTGCAATTAATGGGCCGCTGCCTGATTTTGATTTAACTGGATTCGCTCGTGTAGTATCATTTGAGTTCTCAGCAGGACTTTATCGCTGTTGTTATATTTGGATTGGTAGACACATGTCTGAAACGAAGTGGCTGCCAAAAGCGTTATTAAGGTTCATGATTGATACAAAAATGTTAATTTCGCTGACGGAAACAAATCAATGTCTGGTTACCAACACCGGAACGTCTTGATAGTATAATTGACGAATCCAGAAAACATATTGATGCCGACGAAGAATATATCATTGAGTGGTTCAAACGGGTATTTAATCAACGAAACATCGAAGCAAAAGATCTCGGCAGAAGAATAATCGGAAAATTCACTCAGGGAGGAAAAATGCGACTATAAACGATATTGTTCACGGCTGATTATGGATAACACCGAATATGACTTTGTAATCGCGGATGCAGTGTCTAAAAACATATATGTGGATCGTAAAGCTGCTTTTTTGTCCGATGGAACAAGATTGGTTACAGTCGTTACTTACAGCGACGGCTACAGATCCCCGTATACACATTTGAGGTCGTCGATGCTAGGTTATGCTTGTATTAATTTATTTTCAATGATAAATAGATTTCCTGACACTGCGGTTAGAGTTGCCGTTGATTCATTTTACATTAACAGTAAGTACAGTTGCGCAGTTGCTGAATTCACTAATCCGGATGAATGTTGGGGATCATGGAGAATTAAAAAAGAAATGCTGCGTGAGTATTCTGAATCAGCAGATGTTGAAATTAAAAGTAATTACTTACGCGGTGATAATTAATCAGAGTGTTCTAATGCACCACCGATATCAGATCCAATTTGTAGATATAAAACAGTTTATTTAAACGGCTGTGGCGGGTCAGGAAAAACGACTCGGGTGATTGAATTATATCGAACGCGGGTAAATATGATTGTGCTGACACCGACCCATAGGCTAGCGCGAGAGATAAAACAACGAAACGTCGACGCTTGCACTTATCATAGTTTTTTTCGATACAACGGTGTCAAATGGACCCCTGAACGAATGGGCGAAAAATTCATCCCTGCGGTTATTATTTGGGATGAGATATGTACCGTTTCAGTAGATGTATTAAAAATGTTTCTTGTTTGGTGGCTGCAAAAGAATACAGCGGTGATAATGTGTGGAGATCATGGCCAACCACCACCATTTGTCGGCGCGGGTCCACATGATTGGTTAAAAGGGTTTGTTGACTATTATGAAGAAATCGATACTGACTATATAGCACTTGATGAACAATTACGCGAGGACAAGAAATTAATTAGATTACAACCGGAAAGATTCCAATGTGAAATAATCAGATAAATAATTCCTGAAACTCCCATGGAGGAATTTTGGGAAGCATGGAGACCAAATGATTTTGTAGTGGCAAGTAGAAAGATAGTCAGAGACACACTTCAGAAAAAGTTGTTTGAGCTTCACAAAGAAAAAATCCCAACGTGCCCAGTGCCGCTGTGTTATAGACCCTGTGATACACGGCGACAAAATATTAAAGTTGAAATTCCAGGACGTGTGACTTCGTCAGGATCCGAAAGACAAACACTAGTGTTAAATGATATTGTGCTGGTTGATATCAGTGTCGTCGAAGACGCATTGCGTGCTGATAAATCGCCATGGACACTGGGTTACGTAACGACGATACATTCTTCGCAGGGATTAGCCATCATGGATACAATTGTTTGGATAGTCGATAATCGCATTGAGTGGTCAAATTTAGTCAATCTTGCAGTGTCTAGAGTACGGCGAATAAATCAACTTTGAAGAATTGTTTTCGATGATGACACCACAATGGATGATATTGATGTTAGCATCATTAATAAAAAACTCTGTGGTTACAAACACAAAGACAAAAAAAAAACGAGAATTTGATATTGATCTTGAATTAATAATCGCGTTGAAGCAATAACAAAATAATCACTGCGCGAGTTGCAATTGTATAATGCGTTGGCAGTATTCGGATAAAGATCCTCGCCAATTTACCTTAGACAGAAAAAATAACAGTCTCGGTCATGTCAGAAACAATGTGATGTTGACTTGTCTTGAGTGTAATAGACGCAACGGCGCTAGTTAAGACCATGCGGTGGCAATTGAGTATCGTCAGGAATCACTTGTAGTTGTTCGCGTGTAAAACCCCGCTAAGGGGCAGTTGAATCCAATTTATAGATTAGAGGTCTACCAGTTGATCGTGTTATAATAGATATGCTATGCGTAGTAACACTCCAAATGGGATCAGTAGCCCTTTTTTAATACCTTCGAGTTCTCCTGGTTCATATAAATATCTCACGGTGACATTGCTGAGAATTGGCTGAGAAACGCTATCCCGCTGTGGTTGTGATATATACTTTTTTTTATTGCGTTGTTAGGTTTCATATTGATTGCTCTGGTAATCTCGTTATTTAGCGCTGCAACTACCCCCGGTAACCTTTTGACCCATTCACGGGATCGCTTTTCTTGGATGAATTCTTTTGCGTATTGATATCCAAATAACCGCTCAGCAAGAGTCCGATTAAATCGTTCTACAATTGCCTGATCACGATGTAGTGCAGTATGCCCTCGTCTGATGGTGACATTGTGATGTTTCATCGCTGATAAAACAGCGCCTTGAAATTCCTTGCCAGGATCAACTTGTAATAGATTTGGCCAGCGTAGTGGACCTCGTCGATAAATCTTTTCAAATGCAGAAGCAACTTCAGGTGATGATTTTATTTTTAGCGGTTCTGCTTGTTTGTATCGACTCGCAACATCAACTACGGTTAACGCGTATTTGTAACCGTTGTCATGTGGTAAAAACAATAAATCAGCTTGATGAACTTCATTGGGTCCGGTAACATCAAAATGCGAGAAATTTATTTGTTAATGACACGCTAGATAAATTTGCCATATAGCCTGTTTGGATAACCAATTAGCCGCAGTGGCCTTTTTCACTTTTGCGGCATTGGCGAGTGTATTGATTGCAGCGTTGCCCCTCCAGTATCATTTTGGAGAATAATAAATATATTCCATATTATTAATTACCAGCGCCCATCATCAATTTGCCTTTCATAGCTGTTTTTACCAACCACGAAGCCAATTTTTCTTTGAAAGATTTATCTGGAATAGCATTTAACGCATGAATTAATTTCACATCCGCGAGATGCCTGTGTTGCAAATTGCTGCTTTTATTATATGCAACATCATGAGCATGACACGCCTTATCAATGGCGTTTATCGGATACTCGCCGGGTCTGGGCTGATTTTGATCATCAAGTCTGATATCTAATCGTGTTCCGGGGCCACAGTAGCTATATCCTGGAAGGTGCTTTTCTCCGGGGTACTTTGCCCATGGGGTTCCAGGGAGTTTTGCCAATTTGGCTGCGATATCATCTCCTCGTTTTTTTTAAAACATCTCCGGATTTCATATAAACAAATCTAAACTTTTTTATACCACCTGTTGAACATCTACCAGTTAGTGCAGATCTGTTATTTTTAGTTGTAATCGTCGTCACATCATTTGTGCCAGTACGCGTGTTACACTTCACACAATATAGATCCATAATTTATGTATGGAGATATGAATATAATTGATTTTTCAGCGACTAAAACAAGATAACCAGTTAAGTATCATGCAGCGCTACCAAACTCTATCCGCGCAATTATAATCGGACCATCTGGATCCGGCAAGACGCAATTGTTGCTCAATTTAATAATGAGATAGATGAAGTGGGATAAGTTGTATTTAGTTGCTCCTAGCGTAGATGATCAACGATGCTATGAAGTGTTAAAGGATTTTAACGAGAATGCATCAGAAATTAAATGTGAGAACGTCGTTGATTTTATAACTGATATTGACGAGGTACCATCCGTGGATGACCTTGATGGGAGCATTAACAATTTAGTCGTATTTTTACGATGTGATGTTAGACAATCAAATAAACCCAGCTAGAATATTTTCCCGAGGCAGGCATAAAAACACCGACGTGATATATATCACTCAACGCTTCACTCAGATTCCAAAAGTGATCAGAGATAACTGTAATATTCTTGCTGTATTCAACGGCTTTGATACACATACGCTACGAAATATTTGGCAGACATGGTGTTCCGATATGGACTTCAATCAATTTAGAAATTTCTTTAGTCATGCTCAGTCGGCCCCGCATGGATTTATAACAATAAATTTACATGATCCTCGAACACGTTATCGTATCGGACTTGATCAAATATTTGGTTGAAATCGTAAAAACTGATAGCAGCAGGGGGGGGGGGGGGGCGATGACATCACGACGAGACCGTTTTTTGACTAAAGGATGAAAACGGTCTTGGAGTATGATTTGCGAAAAACTTATGTTTCGGGCAAGTAATCTTTTTTTTTGGTTGAAAAGGAAGGATTGGAATTAATTCCCTCGAGATGTGTGTTAGATTTAGAGCAAATGTTGTCTCAGGCAAATGTCTGGTTCGCCCCCCCCCCCCCTGCTGCTCACCGGTATACCAAGGGATGGCCATATTTGCTCATGCCGTTGCGCCTAGATTATATATAAAACAGCGCACGAAGCTGCCATGTCCAGTTCCTTCATCTGAAGCTAAAACAAATTTGTCTATATAATTACAGATTAGATCCAGTACCCTTTTCCCCAGTTGTGTTTGTGACACCTTCTCTAAGGAACTCATTCTTCTGTTCTCTCTATCATTCCGGATTCCAAAATCAATACATCTATGAGGTAATAAAAATAATCCCGCAAAACATCTCATAACATTATTATTATTATTATTATTATTATTATTATTATTATTATTATTATTATTATTATTATTATTATTATTATTAGTATTATTGCTGTTGAATACATGATAGTGAACATGTAACATCTATTATATTAAACTGTTTTTGTTATATCTACTTTTAAAATATTAAACACAAGCTTTCTGACAGCAAGATCCGTTTGATCAGTTATATGACACGTAAAACAGTTATCAATTTCACATCTATGTCATGATGATCAAGGTTACGTCACGGTGTCAGTGAGTAAATGCAAATAATGTGTACAACAACTAAATTACGTAGGAGTTATATTTACTTCTTGGTCGATTCATTTTAATTTACTTCAAATTTCTTTTACACAAAGTTTCTTAAGAGATAAATGAAAACTAATCAATTTGCTCGCGATAATGTGTGTGATATAAATCAGTTTTAAATCCCAATTTAGTCAACTAACAAATCTTTAAATAAAAAAATAAATAATAAATATTTATTTTTAGAAAACAACACTAATCTTAACAAGAGCTGTTGTTATATGAGCATAAACCTGATAAAATATATAACTAAAATATTTCTGTTTTATTCAATATCTTGACAAAAATCAGTGGCAGTAAATATTGTGGACTCTTTCGTAAACAAATTCCAAACATTAATGAATTTTAGTGGATCGCTAGCATTTTACCCTTGTAAAAAGAGGTTTTCTGATAACAGACGTCTGATACATGTGACATGTTTACCATCTGTCCAATTTGATACTGAAAGAAATATCCCCTTCCCCCAAATCAACAATGTGAAAGATCTTCGATAATTGTTTCTGTAACAGGTACGATAAGTTTCGGTTATTCAGATTACACATATCCTGATTTTTCTGTATCAGATCTATAGTTTCAGAGAACAGACATTTTTGTTTATTTTTAGGTGATATTAGTTACGCCATATGCCTTGCTAATCCCTGTAAAAGTGTATGGGTTAGCAAAGTTTTGCTGCCTACCCGAATTAGATGTATATTTAGTATTTTCGACTTGATCATGTATCACAATGTCTCGTCTACAGGACAGAGTTTTCTTGAATTTATTTGAAAATAGGGACTAGATTATTTGAATCTATCCGTGTGCACTAGTGTCGGATTTGGTAATCTCTCCTGAGGATCAGAATCTGCACGCAGGAGTTAGGCTTTGCTAACCGAATTTCCCTGTCTCACGATAACACCTACTTTATTATATGCCAATTTCTGACTACTTTAACTTTACATTTTTGGAATCGTGCAGTATTTAGGACACTGAACACTTTCATTTTGCAGGCACGTGCAAGACACGTGCGACTAAGATATTATAGTGTATTAAGAATTACTTTGTAAACAAACCAATTACACTCAAGTGATAAGAGCTTTAGGTTTTCCTTAATTATATTTGTTTTTGAATGAACTAAAGCAACTGTTTCATCCATTTGAAAGTATGAATGATAAACCTAACGATGTGGACAAGTTCACTGAGTCAGAAACGAAACTTTCAAACAAGCAAACGAATGTGAGCAACAAACCAAGAGACGCAGTAATTGAAAGTACCTTTATGATCATTGAAAAGGTTATTTAGGAGAATATTTATATCGTTTAACAAATATAATGATCTAGACTAAGACCAGTGCTCTCTAGGTTATAACAAAATATAGCAGATAAAAGCGTATTGAGGTCATGGGCTAGGCTATAGCATAAAGAGGGAAAGAAGGTTCATAAACATCTAAACATTACCAAGCTGAAATGTACCAGTCCCAAACTGTCTCTCGTGGATGCCATAGAAGAACGTTTGAAATCCACCCCTCTAGAAAATCAGAATATGAGAGCTGATTTACGGCACATCTTCGGGAATCTTAGGAACCTCAACCAGAAAGCATCAAGACTGGTTTGATGAGAACTGCGACTTCATCAAGCAGCTGCTGGACGAGAAACATCGCCTCCTTCAAAAATACCTCAACAACCACATGTCCACTTCTAGGAAAGATGCGTACAACAGCATATACATAACTGTACTGCAGAAGCTCCGCCAAATGTGTAACATATGGCTCAGAAACAAAGCTGACGAGACCAGCATAAAATAAAGAACTTCTACAATGCCCATGAAAGAATTGTACGGACTTATATCCTCTGAAGCATTCCCCTTCTCAGCGCAGGCTGGAACATACTAATTACTGACAAAGAGAGGATTTATCAACGATGGGCTTAAAAATTTGACAGCGTTCTGAATCGCCCTTCATCCACCAATGATGAAGTCATTAGTCGTCTCCCTCAGTTACACATAAACGAAGCACTGGATGACCCTCCAACCTTGCTGGAGACATATAAACCAATACATCTAGAATCTAGTGACAAAGCATCCGGCTCAGACTAAATTCCAGCTGAAATCTACAAGAAACGTCTGAAATATAAGAAGCATCATCATCTAGACCAAACTGAAGGTCTATCGGGCAGCTGTTCTCACCACACTATTTTACGCATTCGAAACGTAGATGGTATGCTAACGCCACGCCAGATAGCTGAACCACTTTCACACCACAAGTCTTAGGAAAATTATCAGCATGAAGTGGTAGGAGAGTTAGAAACACTGAGATACTCGCCCAAGTATGGCTCCCTAGCAATCCACACCATCATGATACAGTGCCAGCTACGATAGGCAGGACATGTTTCACGCATGCCACACTACTGGCTGCCTAAGAGACTAATCTATGGCGAACTACATTAAGGACATCGATCCCAAGGAGGTCAGAATAAACGCTTCAAAGACAATCTAAAAGCTCCATTGCATTACACATAAACCATGATTCTTGGAAGTGAGCAGCAAGCGATCGAGTCACTTGGCGTTCCTCTGTGCACAATTGCGCCAAGTTAGAGAATCATGCAGGACAGCAACTGATATTTATATGGTTAGATTATGAAATTGGCATAAAGGTATGAAAAGAGGGGTGTGGTGTTGTGAGTATAATCTTCTAAGCAAGAAAAATGCCGGATAAACTTAATTATATGGTAACAAAACGGATATATTTCTCAAGTGGAATCCACTCGCTAATATAGCGCGTTTGCTTTCTACTCGATGAAGTGAAACCGGTTTTAACGTAGGAACAGAACATACCCTCTATGTATGAAATTGTCATTGTCTAATAGTCCTATGATAACAGTGTTTCTCAGACCTAATACGGAACTATAATTTTGCTTTATAAATTCATATTTTGTCTCTCCATCAATCCATTCATCCACTCATTGATCCATTTATCCTTTCATCAACTTGTTGATCCATTCATCCGTGCACTACTCAGATTTTAGAAAATAATAATAAATATGACGTATATGATTATTTCTGTATGAGGAATAACACTTTTAGTTTGTGTACTAGTGTTTCATCAAACATCGCCAAACACAAAATAAAAGAATATTGTAAATAATCGGTGGTGGGAGTGTAACCTACTCCCTTTCAATGTGCAATTTGTTATGCTAACCAGTGCACTACTGTCCTCATCCGAGTGACAAATCGTAGGCCAACGCTGGTCCAGTGTTGCGTCAATTTATGTTTCGGTCTGTTTTACGAATCAGTGATTTTACTTCCGTGTATCGAAAGGCGTTTGAAACAAATACCAAAGTTTTAAAACATCATTTATCTCTAACACTAACTGCCCAAAAACAAAATCATCGGTAGATACCCTGCACCACTGCTGAATTCGGTATATTGGCATCGTTTTATGTGTCACTCCGCTTGTCTTTAGAGTCTTTTGATCAGTTAAAGAATTGACACATTCATCTTCTGGTAGAAAACTTGTCATTACAGTACAAAATAATCATGCAATTTGCCATCGATTCGGTAAATTAACAATCACGTAAAAAAAAACAATCAGCACGTGTATGGATGATATATTTGTATGTTATTCAAGGACCAAATTTATAACTTTAAATCGCTTAACAGGTGAAAGTTTTCCTTCAATTTATTCCACAACTTTGAACTGAAAGTTTAACGAGTATAAATGGAGATCTCTCCTGAAATGAAAATGTGGCCTGCGAGCAAAACAAGAATTCCTGGTTGGGTGATGAATCTGGATGTGCTATAAGCAAATACAGACTAACTAAATGATTATTTTTCAAATTTGACGAGCGAAAGAATTACTTATGAAAATCAAAACATAACTACGAAACACTACGACAATGACAGACTTTTTAAGGAGACAGTGATGCCACTCATTATTTTGGAAACGCATACACATCAAAACTCTAGATTCTAGTAATATTTTCAACTTCAAACCGTCATATTTTACACTGTATTCTTCATAAGCCTGATAAAATATTATATAGTCTTATTTTTGTGCAACTAACTTGCTTCATATAAGAGCTGTGTACAATGTCATTATAACGATTCAAGTCGCTAATCCTGCGTCTTTGTTTGCTACCAAGAGAAAGCTCCGTATAAATCAAATTACCCAAATAATGTATAATATCCAATCAAACCTAACAATTTCGTTACCTACCACAAAAAATACAACTGAACAAGTGCCAGTGTTAATTGCTTGACAAACATACCCCAGCAACCGAGTATAGAGTATCTATTGAAATGTGTTCTCTATGATATTGTAGTGTTAAGAACCTAATTCAACTGCAGAAAGAGAACGTCGCAAGGTTGAGCGGATTTGGCTTTCCACCAGCCTGACTATTTATAAGCAGGTCTATGAAGTCGCTATTAAGAACATTACAAACAATATATTCATCAAAATCAACTTACTAAGGTTACTGAAAGTTCCAGCTAGAAAGAGCTTTTTAAGATTAAGCAATAAATGTTTGCGGTAATATTTAGAAGCATTTGAACTTGTCTCTGGATTTGATAATATAATTGTGATGAAGAATGACACACAATCGTGTAAACGCAGTCCGATTCTTACATTAGTACTGATTGAAATTTAAGATTCAATTTTGTCATTACTGACCGATGTTATCAATATTTCTATATCCTCCATGGAATTCCTATCATTTTGCAAACCCCCAATTTTGAGGCCTCTGAACAAATCGATACCTAACTCTACGGTTTGAAACGACTACAGTCCTATTCTTAACCATTCATTCATTTAAACAGTATATGATAAAGATGATCTATTCCAACGTATATCCCATCTGAATTCAAATAGTACTTTGTTTTAACAATGTACAGTATGCATATCACCTTAGAGCATTTAACTAAAACTGCCCTTGTGAGCGTAGTTAACGACATTGTCTCTGATTTTGATAATGGAACAATTACAGTCCTCAACCTCCTGAATTTGTCTTCTGCAATTGACATAACACTTCACTGTCACACCTTGTGTTTGTAAATGGAAAACACACGGTCATGTTCTCGGACCACTTCTCGTCCTTCTATATAAACAACCACTTTCAAGTGTCATTGTTACGGGGTGGTGTATATCATGTTATTATATTTCCCACCTCATAAGACAATTATTTGAAGTCATTACATAAAAAATATCTCAGCTTTTAGAAATCACAACTTTCGCAATTTACAAAGGAAAGCACAAATGGATTTAACTGAAAGAGCGGATCTGTTTACTGATAGATTTAGTTCATCATAGGATCGAGTGAATAATCGAAGTCATCGTCTTGCATGATTTCATAACCTGTTCTTCGGTTCGCCCGACTTCCACGGTAGCTATTCAGACGCCTGGATCTCCGGATTCCACCCTCAACAATCCATCTCAGGACACTCGGTATTTATACGTAGCAGGATTACGTCATAGGATTCCACCCTCAAAAATCCGTCCGTCTCAGAATCTTCTCTCAGATTACACGTTCAAAGCTACTTTTTCCCATTTGAATAAATAAAAATAAAGACAACCTAAATTTCCTGTTATTTATGATACCGGGGATTTTGCATTATTCCTGCTCGTTATCAGATCTTTATATCATTGCTAAACAGGTTCTAAGACTATCAATCGACTCCTCATGTCCTATAATGACCATTGTTAGTCAAATGGCTGATTCGTCAGGCATTAACATCACACAATAACACAGAACACACAAAACCTAGAGGTTCTGAGCCAACCTCAAGTTACACAGCGAATAAATTAGATACATTTGTAATCAGTTATGTCATTTAACACTCGCTCTAAATCTTACATGAAATTCTTCTAAATTAGTTGAAGTTACATGGATTCTCGTAATCATATTAAGTAAAGTAATACATTCAAATATTAAAACCTAATGTTTATGCAAGCACGACAACAAAGTAAACAAAGTAAACAATTCGTCAGCTTATCTAAAGATTAATGTACGACTTCCTATGCATAAATTCAACACCGTTATACTTCAAAAAGCACATTATTATACTAATGTATTAGACAAACGTTTTGCAAAAAAAAAAAAATTCAGCAAAGCATTATATATCAAATCAACACATTACATGAAATTGTCACACAACCTTTGCTGCAATCGTCGATCCAAAACAGTTCGTCTGATTGCGTGTACAACACGTTTTTTTACGAGGGAATTTATCACAAATTCCTTAGAGTCTACACTGCTTTCTCTTGCATAAAAGCTTAGACTGATTAAAATTTCCGATGAGGTGATATAAAACCTAGGAAATTTTGGGCGGGAACACGCCTCCTTAACAAGCGTAATCTCTCGGCCCCTTCCTCAGTGGTGCCAATAAATCAGGGTTAGCTTGACCTGGTAGCTTGATAATTACAGAGTTTCTGTAACTTTTCAATGGTGCCAGCTTTACCCTGAAAAAAGCGTTTATAGTTCGTCTGGCTGCTGTCCAAACAGTTGCTTAATTAAGAATAGCATTCTCCCCTCAAAATGGCATTCCAAACATGGTAGTGTGACGATTGATTCGCGTCCATTCTCTATAAATCTAATAAATGGTTCTCTGGTCTCAGGGAATGGGTTCAAGATAGATCACCATAAACTTGTTCCATCACAGTCATAGATCTACATCCGATGTCTCACCAGTTCAAATGTGGTATGCATTTCGCATGTCAAATTTCGGAAATGAAATAACATTTTTGGGGTATTTAGAATTAATTTCGACTTTTTAATACTGTTGATTTTTTATTCTCTTGAAAGTATTATATGGTTTAGAAACAAAAATACGTGGTGAACTTTGTTGTATTAAGGGAATATCCAGTCATGTTCTGTTTTCCCAAATATTTTTTATGGAGAGAGATCATCCTGTAAGGATGACATTTTACTGGTTTAGGGCTACAATGTAAAAGTCATAATACATTGTATTCGTTTGTGCTGTAACATCAGGAAACATTTGCTTGTATTCATCTAATAGTTGTTTTAGCTAACTCCTTGCCTGTTGTAATAGATTTAAAAGTTTCTTTTCTAGATTATGTAACAAAAAAGAATTATCAAAGATTTTATTACGGTTATAGTTTTTACGGTTCTACGGTTATTACGATTCTAGTCTTAATATGTCTCAAAAAATTACCTCTGGAAACTTTTGTGGACTCACAAATTAGTGTCAGTTCCATATTGCGTGCCTAGGAAATGAACGACAAAGTCTACCCTTATTCTACGAAATAGTTCGTCAAAGGCAGAAACAGGTTGATCATTAGTTATCTTTGATTGGGGTCTCCTATAGTTTTACAAGTGTGACTAGACCTACACTATTTACAAGCATCATTATTTAAGTTCCAACTAACTTGGAACTTTTTTAAGTTCCAACTAATGATTCAAGATCTTACTGACTCCAAAATGACCAGTCAAGGAACATTGATGGACTATACTAAGAATTACCTCTCGATACGATTCCCGAACAATATGTAATAGCTCGCTGACGACTCATTACCTGTGGGTACCTCAGGTGGTCACCATTTTCCAATAAGGACCACATGTTATGGAAACAAATACTGGGACTTGTGTGGCCTCAGCTTTGTTAAAAGCTCTCTGAAACTTAAATATCGCATGATATTGTTCCTGTTCGATAATGAGTGATTGTTTTTTTTGTCACCCTGAGTAGAACAGAGAGATTGACAAGTAAAACGAGGATCACTGTAATCAATATTTATTGATTGTCCCATATTATGAGAAAACGTGATATTATCAAAGGAAGACTAATAAATGTGTCCAATAAAGGAGTACTTTATGAATAACATCATTAATTGAACCATACCTTTAGTAAGTACACAATCAGAATAACAAACTTGAATTTAACTTTCAAAAGGGTCAATCTTATATCTAAACAAGAACTGGCAGTTACAAATGGAATTACAAGATCCTTATCTCCAGCTAGGTCATTGCCTAGTAATAAACTGGAACCCTCAAACGCAAAGAAACACGGATGCAATAGTCACGCTTCCTGAGAGTACGTCTGATGCAAAATTGAGGCAATGCAATGAAGACGAACAACAAAACTGTACTATTTTACCTAAATTAGAGCAATATTTGAAGAAGATTTCTGAGGAAAAGGCAAACTACCTGATAACAAGATTTAGACCTCCAGTGTGTCTTAATATTTTACTAAGGACAAGCTTGGCAGGGTCACCGATAAATGATATAGAACCTTTTGACACGAATGGTTTATCATGCTAGAAGAGAGAATCGAACTGACTGTTTTTTGTTTGACTTAGCATGAAGTAGATCAATTTAGGTTTTCTAAAAGACTATGTTGAAAAAAGCAGATAAAGAAAGACAGACAACATAAAACTATATTCTATAAACTTTATTGAGCAAAATTTAGCCAAAGCAGATAAGCAAATATTAGCTGACTAAAGGCCTAATTTATATCAATGAATTATAACTTCTAACATACAAATTTGAAATATTATGCAACTAGGAAATATTAGACGAACCTTTAAACAAATTAGTAAAAATGCAAAAGACAAACGATGAAGAAATAGTAGAAAACATACACAAAAATTAAAAATGTACGAAAGTCATAAACATATAAAATAATATAATACGAAAGAACAGTAAGATGAAAATATCACAAAGGTTACAAAGAAGAACATTTCTTTTAAGTACTCTTTTGTGTTTCAGCATTTGGTAAATTTTATACAAACTTCTAATAGATTGTACCCAACCTCAGATCACAAAGTGCAAAACAAATTCTTAAACTCAAAAACATCTATTGATTTAGCCTCACACTTTATAAAACTGTTTTGATCATTTATAATGTTTCGTAATTTGCATATGCTCGATATAGTGCTCAAGGCTGACAATGTGATGCATTTCATGTTACAGCTTGATAAAAGATGAATATAATTCTTTGTGTCTTTTGTTTCAATGATACTAAGAATTGTAGTTTATTTAAATTACCTTCGTAAATAAGACTTGTGTAAGCTATATATTAAAGTCATTTATTTGATTACAAATCATTGAAACAAAACAAACATTTGCAGAACAGATCATCCACTGTCCGTTTTACATTGTACTTATTTTTGTATACCATATTTATTATAGATTTTTGTTCCAATATACAATTTTCTTTGCAACAAAGCCTAATAAGTACAAGAAAAAACTTAAGAGTTGCTAATTGATCAGAAAGTATTGACTATGAAATAGTGACTGAAAATGTGCATGATTAGAGTCAAATGTGTACAGCCCATTCATATTTGTATAGATTACTTTTATTCAGTAATAATCTCTCTACTTTAAAAATAGCTTCTGAATATATATAGCAATTGTATAATCAGTCTTTCAATTGACCAAAACCAGCTGAATATATTTTTTTTATTCATGACGAAGTAAACGTTCAATTTGTTTCATTTCATATCACGGTTCTTCAAAATAGATATAAACATTGGTCTCCAATATATATCAATATTACATTTATTAAACAATACATTTGTCACACTTTAGTAAAAATAAATAGATTTTGGAACTATGTGAAGGATATTTGTTTCAGTTATTTTTCATCTTTCATAATAAAATGGATCTGATGTTTAACAGCTGCGGAAAATGGACACGACAGTTGCAAGACATGAGACGGTTTAGCGGCTGTGATAAGAAATGAAATTCCATCAGATAAATGAACTAAGACCAGGTCATTGTTTGCTCTGTGTGTTATGCTTTGGTGCAATGGGATAATACTCTGGACATATAGTACCAAATCAAGGTCTATATAAACAATGAGATGATACCCTGGACAAATAGTACCACGTCGAGGTGTTGAGAAACGATGAGATAATACTCTGGACAAATAGTGCCAAATCAAGGTCTAAAGAAACAATGAGATGATACTCTGAACAAATAATACCAAATTGAGGTGTTGAGAAAGGATAAGATAATACTCTGAACAAATATTTCCAAATCAAGGTCCATTGAAACAATGAGATAATACTTGAGACAAATAGTACCAAATCAATGTCTATTGAAACATGGAGATAATACTCTGGACAAATAGTAGCAAATAAAAGGTCTTTAGAAATGATAAGATAATACTCTGGACAAATAATA
The DNA here is from genome assembly GCA_030141615.1 of Unio pictorum. NCBI lineage: Eukaryota > Metazoa > Mollusca > Bivalvia > Unionida > Unionidae > Unio > Unio pictorum. The sequence continues at coordinate 1,244,575 of JARLTB010000228.1, forward strand.
CCAAATCAAGGTGTTGATACAATGAGATACTACTTTGGATAAATAGTACCAAATCAAGGTCTAGAGAAACAATGAGATGATACTCTGAACAAGTTGTACCAAATCAATGTCTATTGAAAAAATGAGATAATACTTGAGGCAAATATGACCAAATCGAGGTGTTGAGAAACGATGAGATAATGCTCTGGACAAAAAGTACCAAATTAAGGTCTAGAGAAACAATGAGATAATACTCTGGATAAATATTAACAAATCAAACTTTAGAAAAACAATCTCTCCGATAGTGTAACAAATATTTGAAGACATACATCTAAACGCTCAAAATAGCCAAGGTGTCGAACATAACTGTACCTTTCTCGCAGTTGTAAACAATTGCTCAGTGATGAAAATAAAAGACCTCTGGTTATAATAATGGAAATGAAGTGCTTTATACTGATGAGCAATTTAAAATGTTTACATGATCATATGACGCAAAAATTAAACATTTTCATTTAATACCTTAGATATAATTTTGAGTACAAAATGTAGTATCAACGAGTCGAATCCCCATTATGAGTCGATGGGACCAACGTTATTCAATTACTTTTTTTTCAGAGGAATACAAAGATGTTTTGTCAACCTATGCTGGATAACAAGGACGGCTTTTTTGCCATGTGAAAGATTTTCCCCCGTGTCGGACTCTCTTTTTGCCATTAAAAATGCCGTCTTCGTTAGGACGTCAAAGAAATCCACAAATGAAGATTTCTTGTTGTTCCGAATCACTTCATGCAGGTAGTGGAACATCCAGGCTCCATCTCTATTGCTGCTCCAAGCATACAGTCCAGATTGAATTGCGTACACCACAAGGCAATCTTTGGGACATGGTTTGTAACTGGGAAAACGGATTGAATTTAGTCCCAGCAAACCTGAACCTTGCTGACTTTTCCCCGCGTTTTCAACACTATGACCTGCGACTGCTTTGCCTTGTGATTGGCTCGTCTGGGCATTCTCACTGCTATGTCCTGCGACGACTGTTGTGTCTTGTGAAAGTGATTGGCTTATCTGGGCATTCTCACTGCTATGTCCTGCGACGACTGCTGTGTCTTGTGAAAGTGATTGGATTATCTGGGCATTCTCACTGCTATGTCCTGCAACTGCTGTGTCTTGTGAAAGTGATTGGATTATCTGGGCATTCTCACTGCTATGTCCTGCGACGACTGCTGTGTCTTGTGAAAGTAATTGGCTTATCTGGGCATTCTCACTGCTATGTCCTGCAACTGCTTTGACTTGTGAAAGTGATTGGCTCGTCTGGGAATTCTCACTGCTATGTCCTTCGACGACTGCTATGTCTTGTGAAAGTGATTGGCTTATCTGGGCATTCTCACTGCTATGTCCTGCGACGACTGCTGTGTCTTGTGAAAGTGATTGGCTTATCTGGGCATTCTCACTGCTATGTCCTGCGACGACCGCTGTGTCTTGTGAAAGTGATTGGCTTAACTGGGCATTCTCACTGCTATGTCCTGCGACGACTACTGTGTCTTGTGAAAGTGATTGGCTTATCTGAGCATTCTCACTGCTATGTCCTGCGACGACTGCTGTGTATTGTGAAAGTGATTGGCTTATCTGGGCACTCTCACTGATATGTCTTGCATCTACCTTGTCTTGTGTGGCATGTGCTTTTTCTGAAGAGGTGAGAAAATGTAACTTTTGTAACATTTATTTTTTGCAATTTCAACTATATCTCATTATGGTAAAAATGCAAACATTTCTTGAAATTTGTTTCAGATTAGCTATTTGTATTATGAAAAACAATGTGACTTAGTATTGAAAAACAATGTGACTTAGTATTGAAAAACAAAAGTGATTCCTTAAATAAAGGCATCCACAAAACAAAAGTGATTCCTTAAATAAAGGCATCCACATATAACGTGCTCTCAGGTGAGGTACATATAAATAAACATATAGAATAGTATCATGTGAAGTACATGTACATAAGGGCTGTCTGTCTTGTCAGTTACAAGTAAAAATAGACTCGCTGTCATGTGAGATACTAGCACATACATACATACATACATACATACATACATACATACATACATACATACATACATACATACATACATACATACATACATACATACATACATACATATACTGCCTGTCATTTGAGGTACAAGTACATACATACATACATACATACATACATACATACATACATACATACATACATACATACATACATACATACATACATACATACATACATACATACATACATACATACATACATACATACATACATACATACATACATATACTGCCTGTCATTTGAGGTACAAGTATATATCGATTAAACTGTCAATTACAGAAAGAGATGCTGTTGTGTGAGGTACATGGAGGTATAGACTGCAAGTCATGTGAGGTAGTGTAGATGAATAGGTGTTATTTGAGGTATATTTAGATATAGACTGGCTGTCTTATGAGGTATGTGTAGATATAATATGGCTGTCATGTGAGGTAGGTTTAGATATGGACTAGTTATCACTGTGAGGTAATGTGTATATATATATATATATATATATATATATATATATATATATATAGACTGGCTGTTATGTGAGTTAAGTATAGATATAGATGGGCAGTTGCATATATATATATATATATATATATATATATATAGTTGCAAAGTGTGTTGTTAACTGAAAACAGGTGAGGCACAATTTTCTTTTAAGGCCGAAAGTTTGATACACAATAGCGATAATCTCTGCCCTCTTGAATAATACAGACCCACCTTCCGATTCCAAAAGTTTTAACGATGGTTAGATAACCGACATTAGCACAAATACTAAACAGATTCAACAACAAATTAACGGTAAAGAAAAATTTAAAAAAATAAGTTTACCGGCAGATAATTAGCATACACTACAATATTTTCGAGAAATTAACACAGATTTCTTATCCATGCTTTTATCAACAATTTCTTGTTTAAACGACAGAAATGTTATGATAAAATCTTATGTAGGTAATGTTTCATCAAAACATATGTAGGAGTTAAAACATAACGTTTAGATATGGGAACTGGGTACTGACTTAGATTGTTTGTTGTTGTGACTTGACCTTGTAGGGCTATTACGGTTGGAACATGCAAATTCAAGATAAAAAAATAGTATGGTTTCATGAAAATATGCTTGAAAGTTATACACTTATTGATTTATAACTTCCCTTGCTGTGATCTGGACTTTGAGTGATAAGGACTGGCTATGGTATGTGAGAGTATCTAGCATGATAAACACATGATTAAAGTTTTATTAAAATATTAGTGGCTAAAAAGTTATACAAACGATGAGTTGTCAATTACATTTTTCTTTGTTGTGATTTTCACTTTATGGAAGAGAGCGTGGTTATGGAATAGGGCGTGCTTATGGCACGTGACACAGCATCTTATTATCTGGCTAAAATTCATTAAAATATCTTGACTGCTTTCATTGATGATTACCATGACCTTGACCTTGAGACAGGGGTGTCACTATGGTATCTGACACATCATGAATGCATGATCTATAACTGGCTAAGATCTTAATTTAAATATATTCTGTTGTTCACAAATAGTAGTATGATAATAACGATTTAGGATGCTTTTCTTTATTTTTTCCTCATCTAGGTTAAGGGCTGCCTTCTCGACATTACTCTTATTTCTGTCGCACATGCCCAGGCGCGAACATGACCTAATGTGCCTTGAAAGAGTAAAGTCATATGGAGTAAAATACTTCAGTCAGGATCAGTGATTCAGTCTGGATCAGTAAGTATTCATCTAACAGATGAAACTGTGTATGAAAGGTAAGTTCGGTCTTGCTGAAATGTGGTTTCATAACAATGCAAAAGACAGCGTATGAGTAGCATTAAAACTTTGATGAAGTTGCAGGTAAATATAAAATCTGATATTTTCAGTAGAACAAATAATTTTCTCGCAAGTTAAAAGATTCCTTTTTCTAAAACAAAGTGAATAGTGTTGTCACCCAGGTTAATATTAGTTTCACATTCACAGTTAGGTCTGGAATCTGAAAATAGGAGTTATTACATACAAATGATCTGAAAACATATTATTTACCGTTGTCTTTTGTTACGGTTTCTTCGTTTGCAGGATTTATCAAAATCTTGAAATCGTGACCTCGATCATAAATATTGGCATCTGGCGAATATAAAAACATATAAAAGATTTCATATTAAGGGTATTTTATTATCAATTAAATCTTATCACCTCTACATTGAATTTCGCTGTCACAATCTATAAATTATACAATTGTTCACATTGGTCAGGTTAACCGACATTTAAACGGACACAAGACAGGTGAAACTAACATTAAGCCGTATGTTAACATTATAAATTGCAATACCTCCTCAGGAATATGGTAATTTTCTTGAATACAAAAGTTTAATATATATATGTAAATCTATCTATCTATCTATCTATCTATCTATCTATCTATCTATCTATCTATCTATCTATCTATCTATCTATCTATCTATCAATCTATCTATCTATCTATCTATCTATCTTTCTATCTAGCTATCTATGATACAGTTAACGAATTTTCAATTCAAAATTTGGTTCCTAATGACAAAACATTTAATAGGGACATACCCTCCTCTCCATCTCTCTCTCTCTCTCTCTCTCTCTCTCTCTCTCTCTCTCTCTCTCTCTCTCTCTCTCTCTCTCTCAGAATATTTAAGGAAAGGTTAGGTTGTAAATTTAAGATGTCAGAGGAGTTGTATATCTATTTCAATAAAATCAGCTGTTTTGTCGTAATTCAAAGAAGACTTGTATCTTTACAATGTCCCTGTACCTCTCGCATTGATAAAAAAACCAAGATGTAGCCGTATTTACACCATTATGAGTGACACCGTATAGGCGCTCGAACTCCGTCGTCTCTCTCTCTCACCACGGGCAAGTACATTTCTCAGGTTATGAGTATTTCAATCTCATAGCAAATGAGAATAAGATTATGATATGATAAAAGTTCCTTTCTAAAAAGTGGTGGTGAATCCGGTAACTATTATAGTTTTACGGAACAATAGCATAATTGTAGGCATATGAGACCATATTTATTAATTTAGAAGCAATATGTACAAACAGACTACAAACATTTAGGAACATTAACCATTCCACTTAGCCGTATATCACCTCTAAAATCTATGCGAAATATGCTGAAAATGACAAAAAGATCTAATAACGTGGCTACCGGGACAAAGTTTCTTAATGAACATAAACTAAAGCAGATATATAATAAAATGTACATGAATAACGATTTTCTAAGATGTTTTACATCAACCTATGACCCCAAACAATGAATTATATACTATAGCACTGATGCGTCTGAGCTCTAGATATGCAGCCTTGCATATGTTCAGGACATGTTGGTGCAATGTGACAGTATTGTCACGAGTAACACCTAGGTTTCGTAATGATTGTGAATTTAATGTTGTTGTTGCTGATATTTATTGTTTGAAGTAAAGGATGTGAAAGAAAAAGTCTTTATGTTGTGAACAGAATGGCCTCAGTTGTGTCATCATTCATCTGCAGCGTGTTACATGTCATTAATGATTTCACATCAGTCATGCACCTAAATAATCCTTGGATGGTCGCATCAACTTCAGTTAGGTGGCTACATTTGTATATTTGGGTGCCATCAGCATATACATGGTGAGACACTGGATATATGACATTTGAGAGCGGCTGAATGTATAGAATTAAAACAATAGGCCCAGGAACAGACTCATGTGGAACACCACAACAATAATAAACTTGGCTGGAGTGTATTCTATGTGCAGACACAAGTTGTGCCAAGTTGATTAAGTAGGACTTGAACCACTGTAAGGCTCTTTTGTGAATATCAGATACATTCTGGAGATAGTGAAGTAATATATCATGGTCTATTGTGTCAATTGTGTCAATTGTGTCAAATGCTACAGACAAATCAAGGAGGGCGAGGATTGTAATCTTTTCGTTATCCAAAGCAGAGAGAAGGTCAATAACTACTTTCAGAAGAGTAACTTTAGTACCTTGGCAAGGGCGATATGCAGACTTTGCATATATAAAAAGACTGTTTGAATTCAAATGAGATACAAGATACTGGGGGTAGTTCTTTAACTTGTTGTGGTGGAGTGTTGGTTTCTTCAGCAGAGGCTTTATTATGGCAGTTTTGAAACAAAGATGGGAATTCCCTCGATGAGAGAGAGAGAGAGGTATTACTAGCATCAGTTAGTGAAGGCAATATTGAATCTAAGTACTCAAGCACAAGTGATGTTGGAAATGGATCAAGTTCACATGACTCAAATGCACTCTGCATCAGCATTGTCCATACAAAATCCATAAAGACAGGTTCCAATGCTGCCAACGTTTTTCGCTGAAATACTGTATCGCAACTAAATAGTGACATCGAATCAATTGAAATTGTGTTGTCAAGTTTATATCTAATGGTTTGTACCTTGTCTCGGAAGAAATTTGCAAACAGGTCTGGAAAATTTGCTGGAGAGAAGGCAGTTGGACGTGGTGTATATTTGTTCCTTAACATTAGTATGTTAGTAATCTAGAAGAGCTAAAAGGTGACAAATACCAAAATGTTACTTGCTGAAATTGAAAGTTCGCTCGCTTGAGGATTTGTGCACTCTAAAAATTATGGAGAATGCTTTGAACATGTTCATTCGAGATTTAGAATGTCTATGTAGAGCGCTGATATTTAACAGCTTGTTAGGATACTGTGCAACAGTTGGTTAACCAGCATTGCACCTGTTGAAACTTCGGTTATCAAGACCAATCTAACGCTTGTTAAACTCAGATTAATGTGAAAAAAGTAATAATATCTATCAGAAAGATTGAGTTACGAATGAGGACACCTAAAGCATCTTATACGTCAATAATACATATATCAAGCATATACTTATAGACAAAACAACTCCATAATACATATGGATCATAATCATATACGTATAGACAAAACAACTCCATAATACATATATCAATCAATGGGTCTATCTAAAACATGCTCTTTTCAGGTGTTGACATCGATTTCAATGGCTTTCTTGTCGCACTTACATACATATTTGAACCGGAGATGTCGCCATCAGATCGATCTGCCAGAGGAAATTTCTGAATAAAGTAGGTCTTTGGGTCTTTGGGGATTCGTCCGTCAGCCATCTAATGGGACCATGGAGGAGGAGTGTGACCATGATGGGAATACTGGCACGTTCAAGCACCTCGCTGCTTGTTACTCGATCACTCCAAGTGATCCTGAATATGCGTCGGAGACATCACATGAAAGGCGCTCAGGCTTTTCTCTAGCGAGGCGTAGAGTCAAGGCTTCACTGGCATAAAGGAGAGTGCTTGGCAATCAGCCAGGGTACCCGGAGATTTTAGTGGTCAGAATCATCCCTGGAGAGATTTGTTGGTGCCTTTACAATCTATTCGTTGAATGGTATGAACAAAAAATATTTATCTTAGTCTCTGCTTTGATTCACACAGCATACTACCCGTAGACGAATATGTGGTTACTAATGTATTCAAGACGAATATGTGGTTACTAATGTATACAAGACGAATATGTGGTTACTAATGTATACAAGACAAATATATGGTCACTAATGTATGCAAGACGAATATGTGGTTACTAATGTATACAAGACGAATATGTGGTCACTAATGTATGCAAGACGAATATGTGGTTACTAATGTATACACGACGAATATGTGGTTACTAATGTATACAAGACGAATATGAGGTTAGTAATATATACAAGATGAATATGTGGTTACTAATGTATACAAGACAAATATGTGGTTAATAATGTATACAAGACAAATACGTGGTTACTAATGTATACAAGACAAATATGTGGTTACTAATGTATACAAGAAGCAGAAGAGGGGGTGAACAGACCAACTCTGTAGAGGCGTCGATTCGGCTCACTGAGGCTTCCTCGAAATCGTAAAAAAAGCGTCGATTCGGCTAACCAACGCTTGTTCGAAGACGCCATGGTCGTTGACACTCACCCCCTCTGCTGATATGGGGTTAACCGAATTAACCATAAATACGATCTAATCCTATATGATATCGTGTCTGAGGGTCGTGTGTATTTATCGTTACAAATCCGTGCGGTTTTGCCCGAGCAATACTAAAGAAATTTCGAAATTGGTTAAAGTCCATGTCACCGTCACACCAATATTGATAAATATTTTGTAGTGTATATTTTCCAACTCCGTTAAACACACATACTAAATTTCAATTTTCTCTGATTACACTTGGAATCTGTGCGTATTTTTGAGTGACATATATCACGTCTGTGTTTTTATGGCGCCCTCGGGAAAATATTTTGGCGGGATATTTTTGTTTATCCAACATTACATCGTCGTTCACAACACGATTGTTAACGCTTCCATCCAGATCGTCCACGGATGGTGATTCGTCAATATCTCTGATAAACTCAATAACATCTTCACCGGCAATTTCTGAAGCCTTTTCGTTGTAATCTTTTAACACCTGATAACAATGTTGATCATCCACGCTAGGCGCGACTAAATATAATTTATCGCAGGTCATATATTTCATTATCATCGTGAGTAACAACTGCGTTTTCCACTTCCGTATGGCCCAATTATAAGCATCCTGATAGAGTTTGGTAACATAGCGTGATGTTTTATTGGTGGTCTCTCTCGACGCGCTGAGAAATCAATTACTTCCATTAGATATTAACAATGGTATTATGAATTTATATCGTGGATTTGTTATTGTTCAGTAACAATCGCCGATACGATACTATCAACGAGGCTCATTGTATAATCTTTCCAAAGATCCGTATTGATGAAGGTCATAACCAGTAATGGTTTATAATAATCTGTGTAATCAACCCAATTACGTATTTTTGTTAAATACTGATCGCGTGCATAATATGTCTCAGAGATTACAAAATGTAATAACCATTCCATGAACACTTTTTTATCTTCGGGGTTCGACAGATAATAAGTACGTGTATAAGAATATGTTCGACGATTTTTATTAGATAAAAAAGCGCTCCGTGCTAGTTGTGTATTTACAATATTTTTTGGTATGCGAAAAAATAATTTATCGTCGAAGTTATATTTGTGATAGTTATAACTGATAAATCCCCAATATACCGTCATTTACATAATTGTTTTAATTCTATATTGGATGATGTTTTACTGGCTTAGTTTCTTCAATGGCCGCCCAACCTATAACTTCCATTAGATATCAACAAATAATATTATGGATTCATACTGCGTGAAATGTAAAGTACGTACTGGAACAATTACACCAACAACTATCACAACTAAAAATAATCGAGCCGCAACAACTGTTAGGTGTAAAGTATGCGGCACAAAAAAAATTAGATTTTTAAAAAAAATCCGGAGGTGATATCGCCGCCAAGCCAGCTAACCCCCCAGGAACACCATGGGAGAAGTATCTTCCAGGATATAGTTATTGTGGACTCGGGACTAGACTCGATAGCAGACTCGATGATCAAAACCAACCTCGACCGGGTGAATATCCAATAAACGCTATTGATAAGGCGTGTCATGCTCATGATGTTGCTTATAAAAGCAGTAATCTGCAACACAGACATCTCGCAGATATGAAATTAATTCATGCTTTGGATTATGTCACTGATAAATCCTACAAATAAAAGTTGGCTTCGTGGTTAGTAAAGTTGGCTATGAAAGGTAAATTGATGTTAGGTGCCGGTAATTAATAATAACGTGGAATCTATATAGTATTCCCCAAGAGGATATTGGAGGGGTAAAGCAGCAATCGGTAAACTCCCTAGCGGTGGAATATGCTGCAGCGGCTAATTGGTTTTCCAAATAGGCGATATGGCAAATTTATCTACCGCGGCCTAAACAAATTAACTACACGCATTTTGATGTGACCGTTCCTAATGAAGTTCATCAAGCTGATATATTATTTCTGCCGCATGATGGTGGTTACAAATACGCGTTAACCGATACAAACAAGCAGAACCGCTAAAAACAAAATCATCAGCTGAAGTAGCTTATGCGTTTGAAAGGATTTATCGAAGAGGTCCTCTGCGTTGGCCAAATCTATTACAAGTTGATCCTGGCAAGGAATTTCAAGGCGTGGTTCTATCAGCAATGAAGAATCATAATACCGCGTTACGACGAGGACATACTGCACTACATTGCGATCAGGCAATTGTTGAACGATTTAATCGGACGCTTGCCTAGCGGTTATTTGGATATCAATACGCGAAGGAATTTATTCAGGATAAACGATCTCGTGAATGGATCAAGAGATTACCAGGTGTAATTACCGCGATGAATAACGAAATTATTCGAACAATTACTTTAAAACCTAACAACGCGATTAAAAAGAAGTATATACCCGTACAACCGCAAAAAGATTTTTCAAAACAACCAATACTCGGCAATGTCACTGTTAGGTATTTATATGAACCAGGAGAGCTCGAAGGTGGTACAAAAAGAGCTACTGATCCTATTTGGAGTGTCACCGCGAATAAAATAGCCGGCATAGCACGATCCACGGGTAGACCAACAATCTATAGATTGGATTCAACTGCTCCTCAACGAGGATTTACTCGACAACAACTGCAAGTGATACCCGATGATACTCAATTGCCACCACGTGGTCTTAACTAGCGCCTCTTCGTCTGTTGCACTCGAGACAAGCCAGCATCACATTATCGCTGGTATGACCAATACTGATATTCTTTCTGTCTACGGTAAATTGTCGAGGATCTTTATCCGACCAGTACCAACGCATTATACAATTGCAATTCACGCAGTGATTAAGGTCAAGGCTGACAATATCATTGATTGTTGTGTCATTATCATCTCCTGACTCTGTCAGGACAACTCTACAAACAATTGTATCTGATATAGTTAATCCCTGTAAAGAATGTATCGTCGCTACGTAACCTAGTATCCATGGGATTTTTCAGCGCGTAATGCATCTTCGACGACGCTGATATCTATCATTTAACAGTAAAGTATGCTTTCTTGACTCTAACAAGCCTGGAATATCAACTTCGATATTCTGCTTTCGTGTATCCTTGGGTCTATAACAAAGCGGCACTGGAAGTGTTGCAAATTTTTCTTTATGCGTTTCAAAAAACTTCATCTGAAGTGTGTCTCTGACTATCTTTCTACTTGCCACTATCAAATCGTTTGGTCTCCACGTTTCTCAGAAGTCATTTAATGGTGTTTCTGAAATTTTTTCACGCGCTATTTCACATTGGATTCTATCCGGTTGTAATCTGATTAGTTTCTTGAACTCTCGTAATTGTTCATCAAGTGCTCTGTGGTAGGTACTAATTTCTTAATAATAGTCTACAAAATTCTTCAGCCATGCGTGGGGTGATAAATCCACAAATGGTGGTGGTTGGCCATGATCGCCGCACATGATGAATTTTGTATTCGATAGCAATAACCACTCGATAATCTTTTGTAATACATCTAACGACACCGTGCATATCTCATCCCAAATTACGACTTCAGGAATAACTTTCTCACCCATTCGATCAGGAGTCCATTCATCGCCTTTCCATCGAAACAAACTGTTATAAGAGCTTGCATTATTTCCTCGTTGTTTCATCTCTCTTGCTAGTATGTGGGTCGGTGTTAGCACAATCATGTTTGAGTTGGAAACGCTAGCGTGAAAATCCGTAGGATTTTTCCCACGGAATAACTCAATCGCACGAGTCGTCTTGCCTGACCCGCCACAGACGTTTAAAATAACTGTTTTATATCTATATATTGGATCAGAACACGGTGGTGCATTAGATAGTTATGATATCTGATTATTTTTCAAATATTTATCTTCAATCGTAACATCTGCTTATTTGTAATAATTGTGCAGCATCTCTCGCTTAATTCTCCATGATCCCCAACTCTGGTCAGAATTAGTGAATATGCCACTGTGTTGCTGTGTTTCATGTCTATGTAAAATGAATCAGTGGTGACTCTAACTGCGGTGTCAGGAAATCTATTTATCATTGAAAAAAAATTAATAGAAGCATAAGCCAGCATAAACGCTCTCAAATGTGTATACTGAAGACTGTATCCATCGTTGTAAGTAACAATTGTACCCAATTTGGATAAATCGGACAAGAAAGCGTCTTTACGATCGACATATATACCCTTAGATGTTACATCCGCGATAATAAAATCGTATTCAACGCTATCTATAATCAGCCGTGAAGAATATATTGTATTGTCGTATTTACCACCCTGAGTGAATGTACCGATTATTCTTCTACCAGGATCTTTTGTGTCTTTGTTTCTGATTTCAAATAGCTGTTTGGACCATTTCATGATATATTCTTCGTCGAGATCAGGGAATTGTTTTCTATTTTCGCTGATTATACTATCTAGATAGGGTTGTGGTAACCAAACCTCAGTCTGCGCGTGATATGATATAATCGCTTCACCGATGATCAACGATATCAGCATGCTACAATCAATCATATACCGTAACAGCAATATTGGCAACCAGTGGTTATCGAATATATGTCTACCAATCCAAACGTAACAGCACGGATGAAGTCCTTTAGCCAATTCAAATGATACCACACGAGCGAATCCAGTTAAATCAAAATCAGATAGTGGTCCATTAATAGCAACACGAGTCATTTTACGTGTGGGATGTCCAAATCGCTTGAAGTATTCAGCGCATTCTCCGTACCCGAGAAAACTTCCGGAATAACACGCAACCATAACAAGCAAAATAATATTTTCAGCGGTGTATTTTGTATTCCATAATCCACCATGGTTATATTCGATGCAGTTTGATTTTATTTCTGATAGAAACTCAGCTGGCATTGGTTCCCATGAGTTTCTCTTTCTTGCAAAATGAGCTGCAACTGACGGAATTATAAAACAATTTGTTAGTAATTGTTCGTCGAAACCTTTCGAATTCACTGTTGCAACATCACCAGCTAATTGTTTAATTTTATCATGGAGGGCTTCAGAACGGTATAATTCTCCACTGGGTCTTACAATCTGATCGAATCTGCCCTCGGAGTTTTCAAAAACATGAAGTAACCACACTGACACAGGATCGTTTTTACTCAACTGGTAAATGAAATCAAATAATTTTTTATCAGATAATTCTGGAGAGAATCCCATGGGAATGTATTTTATCGTTCTATCCCGCGAAAATATTGTTACTGCAGATGTCCACGCGTGTTCGTTATGATCAATAATTTTGATTGGAGCTCATCTCGATTTATATTTCGGTTCGTATAATATCTCACCTGTTATAGTTGTTACCGATATTGGGAATTTTAGTATTCGTTCTAACTCTGCCACATTCTGAATTGTCGCTCCACCCTGTTTCACTGTTAGCCCTCATTCATTTATGTTTTTGCGTCTTAGATCAGTCATTTTATTTCCACGTAGCGCATTTGTGAAGTGTTCTATTATTCGTTCTGCTACACAATTCAGCGACGACAGTTTCATGGGTTTTAGTTTTTCAATACTCGGTTTATCATTTAACGGATATATCCCATAAACAACTGCTGTTACAGGATAAAATCTCTCATAGTATGGTTTGACAATTCCAGTCAGAATTCCTGGTTTGGAATCGTGACTCACAGTGACAGTTTTTTATCCTTCAAGATGGGTTCAAATTTATCCCTGATAATTCAATCTCCCGTGTCTGAACGAATAATGAATTTCACTCTAAAAAAATACTTTTCTCGCCCAAGATGTGAGATTATCACTGTTGTGCTTTCTTCGTTCATGGTAGCATCAACGTTACCATCAATTCGAAATGTTGACCAACAGTGAGATGCTCCATCACGCTTGAATTCATTAAAACAATCACGGATTTTACTTTTCATGGTTCTATCACTTATTAGATTCTTTGGTGTATCAGAGACTCTATCGAGATTAAATTTAGCATTTTTCCAGGGCTTAATTTTCGATAATCTCCCCCACTCCTTCATGCTATAATTAAGACAAGTATTTAAATAGAGAATTTATTATATAATAAATCATTGCAAATGGCTTATGGTTGGATCAGTAACCCCGTGTAACAAATCATGCAGAAAGGAGTTATGTGGATATCATATGCGAAGCTTTCGGCGTGGAAGCCTTGGCCCAATTCCATGTATAGGGTAGGGGTGAGAGGAATATCACAATTGTGTCTCGGTTGTGGTGGCAAACGATATAGAAAGTTGAAGCGTTATTATGACAAAAGAATCCAAAACTCCATCAATGACTGTGCCCCTGACCGAGTCATAAGAACACCCCAAGACTACATTGAAAGATTTTCAAGTAGTATTATCATTCGACCAAACAATGAATTCGACAAACAATAGTATAGTATATTAATGAACCAAGAATTTCAACCACACCCTGTGATCACAAACTATGAGGCATCCGCTGACGGTATTGTCAGAAACCGTAGATTGAATATCCCAGTCTGTTTTGTGAGTAATAATGGATATTTGATGTTTGGCGCTGGGAAGTAGAAATATTACTGCCATCGTTTCGTATATGAAGTGTATAATGGATTGATCAAGGATGGTTTTGTTATCGATCATATAAATAGTATTAAGACTGATAATTCTTTATCGAATCTGCAATCTATTTCACAGAGTGAGAATTTAAAACAAGGAAGGACTGGTACCTGTAAACCAATTGGGAAGAGACCTGTACAATCATTTAATACAGTAACCAATGAAGAAAACCTATTTCCATCTATGAATAAAGCCGGAAAATATTTTGATATTTGTTCAATCCTCAATACAATTTGTAGCAGAAGGAATACAAAATTCGGCTTTTTCAAATCTTTTTAAGAACAACATTAAGTTTACATAAGCTTGAATTCCATTTTGCATTATTCGTTATAACACCAGCGGCAATAACTCGTCCGGTATGTTCGGCTTATGAAAGAGTTATAGATCTCAATGTGTTTTTGAAACACTGTATCATCTGATTGGCTGTTATAATTATCATGATTTTCAGCAGGGATAATCAATTATCTGTTTCGTAAGAAAACGAATCAAACGCGCTGTTTACAAACACTATATTCTTTATTTAAGTGTTTTTTAAGGTATTCGTTCTTGATTAAATGCTGTTAATAATCATTATTAAAAACATGAAAGATATAGCGATCACACCCCTTTGTGTTCGGCTTTCATGTACTACCAGTTTATATACTATATCGTCTGTTATATTATTGGGCTTTAGTGTCGAAGATCATATATGAACTAATCATACAACCCACACACTATTCGGTGCGTGGATACTTTTTTTGTGTCCATACAACCTGGATTTTATATGGGTTGTATGATTAATCACGTATGAATGTAGACCCGCCCATCATCCATCCATCATTCATTTCATCCATTATTCATTTCATCCCATCATTCATCCCATCCCATCATTCATTTATTTCATCCCATCATTCAATCCATCCAATCATTCATTGTAAATGCCACATCATTGACGTCATTCATTATACAACTCGATTTCGCTAAACATATCCTCTTGTGAATTTAACCCGTCAAATAACGAGTTAAATTCATTCCTAGGGAAATATGCTTCGTGATATATAATATATTGTTTGTGACGTCCATTCATCAAACGTATCCTCTTGTTGGTCTAATTCGCCAAAAAGCGGGTTAGATCTACTCGCGGGAATACGTTTCATGATCTCTGGGCCCAGCTAGATGAAAATACAACTAACCGGACCCTATGAGATGTGTTGTCGTATGTGTATAACATCTGGGCGCCCTCCGATGAAAATACACCTGATTGAGTCCTATGAGATGTGCTGTCGTATATATGTAACCTCTGGGGGTCTCCGATGAAAATACACCTGAGGCACCCAAATGGGTTTATATAAATATATATTATCACATAATCTCTGGACGTGAGTAAAATGTAATAATACACTTTGCCACGGACATGATTCACATATCATCATATATCATCGCATAATATATCTGGACGTACTAAGAACACCAATCACCTTAGTACGGACAGGGTTCATTTTTGAAAAATATATATTTTTTTGTATTAGAAATATGTAATATTTTATATGAACTCTGAAAATATTAATATAATTATAGCTGAAATCTCAAAATTGAAAAACCAAGAGATTAAATTATCTGATAATTTAGACACTGACCAAATTATGTCTGATTATCAGGATATAGAATATAGTTTTATTACCAATAAATATATGCTGCCAAAGAAATATGCATTAATTAAAAAAAAAAATCAGAATTATATTCGTGATTCTCTTTCGTTCTGTAGCGATGTAAGTGTTTTTGTCCCGTTATTTACTATCGTAGAAGGAATACGAAAAGAATTGGGTCGAGATTATGAATTGAATAAGAATGTTCGAAGATTTGAAATGTATGAGCATTAATTCAAGAAGATGAAAAAAAAACGCTGGATACCCCCCCCCCGCTAAGTTTGTAAACTGCAAGGTAAATTTTTTACTATAAACACTCCATGGATTGCAATACAATGGAACATATGTTGCAAGGTATAACTGCAAAGGTAATCAATACCGGCCTTGATCAATCAACACGTTGCTACGAGGAAGTAAATTGCCTATAATGAAACTGAAAATTGTTGTTTTTTTTGTCATGTTTTGGGTGATTTTTCATTGATGCTTGTCTACCTGAGTCGGGTCAGTGGTCTATTTCTTATTAGTGATGACAAAATGGCTACATGAAAATCTCTTCGAGATTCAAATTGAAAATTGCTTTACTGTTTTAATAATGGTAAGCGAAGCTTTAACAACTAGATTGGCGAGGAAAAGATTAGCGTCAATTAGAAAACATATTCTCGTGTGCAATGCCGTACGCGAAAAACTTCAAGCTAGACAGAATCGTCAGACCGATTTTTCTGTGGGGTCTAAACTGTTGTTTACCAAGGTAACGAAGGAAGCAGCAGAGGGGGTAATATCAACCACTGAGCGAGCTGTATACGGGGATATTCCTAAAGAAGGATCAAGGAAAGAAGAGCCTCTTCTTCCTGTACTTGAAAAAATAGCAACGAAAACTGAACAAACATCAGCGTTGTTAACAAAACAAAAAATGATTACTCCTTTAGTGGGTAAGTTTACCGAGGAGGCTATAACACAAACACAACAACAAAAGCCATACGCGTTTGGCGATTTTGTTATTAACAGCTATAATTCAAGAAATGAGTATTTAACAGACGAGTATAAAGACTAGCCAATATCACTCCACGATTGGGCTGATGAGTTGTATGAAATAAAAATGGGGAAGTTAGATAGGATGAGGAAGGAGTTTAAAACCTTCAAAGGAGAAATTGATGATTATAAAAAAGAAGAAAGAAAACTCCAAATAACACCGACACGAAGACGAAAAAGACATGAAGATCCTCAATGGGATGATGATGAAAATTTAGAAGAAATGAATACATCACTGGATGAATTATCTCGTGAGCAAGGTGCAACTGGTACAAAATGGGGAAAGGGATATCAAAAGGCTTTTTCAGGTAGTGATCTAGTTAGTTCTCCTGGTAATATTCTCAGTGATATAACACAATTAGATGTTCTCATCGGAAGGAAACGAGCAGGACATAACTCACAGGAAATAATTAATGAAGCAGCTGATATCTGCATGCGGTTATTTCAAGGCGATATCATGGATATCAAAACATATCGATATTTCATTAACGAGTTAGTTGGTTATCATAGTGATTAATCTGATGACGAAGTCATCGCATTAGATAAATATCATTTAAATAAGATGATCATACACTACAACCATGATAAACCAACCAGGGGCTACGTAGTAAATTCACGATTGTCTGATTATAGAGCGTACTATGGTGATGGTCTCGGTGATACCATTGCAGGGTTATTTGCAAGAATTGCTCCAAACGTAGCGCAGCCAGCAAAACAACTTTCAATGAAAGCCATTGATGTTATTCGTGATAAAGGTATTAGCTCTGTTAGAGATCTTGCCGAGAAAGCGTTTTCGGCCGCGAAGGATAAACTAACAGCGTTAGTTCGACGGCGAAAAAAAAACACCAGTGTCACCAGGACCACTACCATCTACACAAAACATCCCTGCAAGTGTTAGTAAAATAATAAATAACGCAGTAGAACAAAAACTAGCGTCGTTGACAACTCCATCATTGACAGCCAGCAACCAAGATGATATCGCAAATATGATAGTGAGAAGTGGCTTAAAAAAAGCCTCGACGACGTCGACGACGATGATTAAGACCTTGATAATCAAGGAGAATATATAATAAAATGTTAAAACGGTAACCTGATACAGCGTTTGATATGGACGCCCCAGTGTTCAAGGATGATTCCGTACGTGATTATCAATTTTATTCTTATCACGCAGTACAACCAAATATTCGATCAAGAATTGAACTTCAAGTTCGTGTTACCAGTAAATACTTTCTACCGTGTGAAGCGTTCATCGAAGTAGAAGGAGAACTCGTAACAGCTGCTGATACCCCTGCTTTACCAGCACCGTATCCAGATGATACTCAAGTCGGTTTTGTCAATAATGGCATCATGGCGCTATTTGATAGTGCAAGATATCTCATTGATGGAAAATAAATTGAGTCGATAGAACATGATGTTGATGTGGCCACAACACTAATAGGACTAGCGAGATATTCCGATGATTATACTAGATCAGCAGGTCCTACTATGATGTTTTAAAAGGATGGTAAAAACACTGCTGAAAAAAATCAATTTGTTTTCAGACAACAAAGGGATCGTGCTGCTAACCCTGCTGATGTTGCTGGTATCGAGGATATGATTATACGTACTAGTGATAATGTCAATCTAGGAGCTGCAACACGCATGACAATGTTGGAAGGGAGGCGTAGATCATTTTCATGCGCGATTCCACTGCATCATATATTCGGATTCTGCAGAAATGTCCAAAATGTTATCTACGGAGGAAAGCATACAGTAGTTCCCGTGCAAAAAGGTACTGATAATGATGTAATTTGGAGGATTCCAGCGGATCCTGCAAATCCAAAAATGCTGATCCTGGTAGAGTCATTTTAACAAAACTATCATTGTGGATGCCAGTACTAACTTCACCAATCACCGTAGAAGAACGATTACTATAATTTATGGATAAAGGAGGAAAATCATTACTAAGTTGGCTAACAACAACAACAGATATTGTACAATCAACTGTTAACGGCACATTTACGTGGAACCTGACATCAAAACAAGGTTTTGCAGCTCCGCGTCGTATATTTATTGCGTTGCAGGATATGGCGAGAGTTGGCAATCAACTCTTCAGCCATATGATATTTGATCGATTAGGTGTTACTGACGTCTCGCTGAGAATAAATGGCCAGCAAGAACCACTCGAGGATATACAAGTTAATTACAATCAAAGCCATATTGCAAGAGTTTATTATCGTCTGTTGTCATTTATGGGGCGCGTTAAAAACGTTGATACTGGTCTACAAATATCACAACATGATTTTAGTACCGTTTATCTGATCTATTACCTTTCGTTGGAACATCTTGATTTAACAAGACAATCTATCGTTGATATACATTTTAGAGCTACTGTGCTTCGTGGTGTTATCGCCGAATACAGAGCGGTTGCTGTCATTCTCAGTGATAAATCAATGCTACTCGAAGGCGTTGGTGGAGGAATGAGAGTGGTAGATGCACCAGTGGAAAACATGTAACAATTTGATAAATCTGTTATTGTATAATGTCATATAGTCATATTATTGTTACATTGACTCCTGGTCAAATCAAGAAATTGCAATCGGAATCGGCTAAAAAATGTGGAACCACAATAACGCTGAAAGCTAATCAGATGACTGGCGGGGCGAATAAATTGTCGCTGACGACTCGTCAAGTAAAACACTTCAATGATGCGTTCAAAGTTAAAAAAGGCGTTCAGATCACTTTCTCTGCAGCTGCGATCAAAAACATGATAAAATCAGGCGGTATATTCCCGTTGTTAGCTGCGATTCCAGCATTGATTGGGTCAGCGGCCCCAGCGGTGGCTAAAGCGGAAGCGTTAGGAGCCGTTGGTACCGCGGCAGGAATGGCATTAAAGAAAGCAACCGGGAAGGGATATAAAAAAGGGAAAGGTTCTAAGGCTACCAGGAACCCCGTATTCATGGTACAGCGGAAAGGGTCTAAAACTACCAGGAAAGGTAATTTGTATTTCTGCGGTGGCCACAATCGCGGGTATATCAACCGGGATAACAAAACAAATATCATCATGCAGCCAGCGTAAACTGCAAGATTACTCAATTAAATTTCATGTTGTATCAACCGCGTATTCACAATTGTCTTCGTTGATATCATCGTCACTCGATGATACATTTATATCCGATAGTGAGTTTTCGGCGATGATAAGTATTAATGATTCCGCGATATCGAAATTAGAGCAGGATAATAATAATAACAATGACAACACCGCAAGAACTACTTCAACGAATAGTGGAGAACACAAACCCAGTACAAACCAGCATGATCTCAATAACATCAACTAATCCTGAATTCAGTGTGAATTTCCCTGCTCCAATTCCGGTGAAGCAGATAGCGCTAGCAAAACTACGAGTGTATCACAGTTGGCCTAATATTAGGTTGGTAGCATTTGGCGGTCAACAACCGAATCATTCCTTAGTGTTTGCGAATAAGAATAAACCCGATGGAACTCCAGACTGGAACGTTGTTTCGATGCCATCTGGGTCACACCAAATTGAACAAATCAATGCTGAATTAGCGCGTAGAATAAAACCTATTACTGGAGCAGAATTGAAAATCGCTATAACAGTTCATGAGCCAACACTATCATCTGCGATCGAAATAAACTCGCCAAGTTATGTCGTAGATATCTATCAGAGTTCAATCAGATCGATACTGGGATGGCCTGAAATACCACCTCGGATATCTTATCAAATACCCGAACCACAACAATCTGATTATGTCACAGACGAAAAATCATACCAAGAAATTACTCCGTCATATCGAGATGATTTGTATAGTATAAAAAATGCAAAAGTAACCGATAGATTTATCTTTACCGATGACAATACCATGCAATGGGATTTTGTTTTTGAGGAAACCCTTGATTCATTCGTTACCATTGCATTTACGTTAATAAACATCTTTGATTACTTTATTGAGATTAATCAATTACATAAAACACAACTAGAACAACTACGACGGAGCTTCCAGGAGCATCTCTCTGATATAACAAAACCACGTGATGAGATCATAAAACACATTAGGATATTAAATCAACTTATATCTGACATGAAATATATTAACAAACGAATAATTCAAGCAATAATTAATTACGAGAACGGAGATAAACAAACATTCCTAACTGGTCACAATATCACAGAAGTTGATTTACCCGATTTCAAGTTTCCTTGGTATAACGCGAATGAACTAAAAAATATATGTTAATGATCTCATCGATGATGGTTTTAAAAAGATTCACGACGCATACAAGAAATTGCCACAACCACAAATAACAATTCTCAGACATAATACTGACCCAGACGGAGGCGGTAGACATATTGCTCTGTTCAACGTCAATATATCCTCTGTGATTGCATCGAATTTAGTATGTAATGTTATCGAAGGAAGCTATCAAATGAATCTAGAACGTTCAAATCAAGCCCAACACGATATATTCTATATTCATTTGCACCAACAGCTCCAGCAGGGTTTCTTATCATTGAAGATCCAACTAATCCCGTCTATATGAGATGTCATAATGATTCGTTAACGAGAATTAATTTCAGACCCACTGATCAATCCAATAATCTAATTGATCTACAAGATGAGGTTTTACAAATTAGTCTGTTTGTGAAATCGTAATGATTTTCATTGTTAACCCATAGCAGCAGAGGGGGTGAGTGCCAACGACCATGGCGTCTTCGAAGAAGCGTTGATTAGCCGAATCGACGCTTTTTACGATTTCGAGAAAGCCTCAGTTTTCCGAATTGACGCCTCTACAAAGTTGGTCTGTTCACCCCCTCTGCTGCTCAAGACGATTATGTGGTCACTAATGTATACAAGACGAATATGTGGTTACTAATGTATACAAGACGAATATGTGGTTGCTAATGTATACAAGACAAATATGTGGTCACTAATGTATACAAGTGTTCTTTTCAAGCATGATGTAGGTAATTTATTAATTGCATTATCGATGGAACACTAATACAACTCAGTTTGTAAAGGTATCAATAGGAAACGACCGCGAAAAGGAGGGTATAAACATAAAAGATGACTTAGGCAAACTTTCCTTCCTGCAAGAGCTGAATACTCAAGTATGATTAATATATGTATTATGGACTCTTGTCTAAGGTAAATAATTAATATTTGTTTTGTGGATTTTATCTACAGGTATGTGAATAATATTTGTATTGTGGATTTTTGTTTATATTTATATGAATGACATTTGTAGTGTCGATTTTTGTCTCTAGGCATACGATTTAAATCTTTATTGTGGAATTTTTTGCCTATAGATATGTGAATGAAATTTTGTATTATGGACTTTCGTTTATAGGTATTTGGATGATATTTGTAATGCGGACTTTTTATAAATATATGAATGATATTTGTATTGTGAACTTTTCTTTATAGGTATATCAATAATATTTGTATGATGGACTTTCGTTAATCGATATATGAAATATATTTGTATTGTGCAAAGTTGTCTAGAGATATAGTATTAATATCTGTATGGTGAAATTTTGTCTATAGGTAAATTATTGAAATTTTCATTGTGGACATTCAGCTAAAAGTATACTATTGATATTTGTATTGTGGACTTTTGTCTATTGGTAAATGATTTATATATGTATTGTGGACTTTATCTTTAAGTATATGAATGATATTTTGTATTGTAGATGTTTGTCTATAGGTATATTAATGATATATGTATTGTGGACTTTTGTCTATAGGTATATAATTGATATATGTTTTGTATACATTTGGTTATAAGTATATGATTGATATTTGTATCGAGGACTTCTGTCTATAGGAATATAACTGATATATGTATAGTGGATTTTCTCTAAAGGTATATGACTGTTATATGTATTGTGGACCTTTTTATATAGGTACATGATTGATATCTGTATTGTGGAGCTTGTCTTTAAGGTTATGATTGATATTTATATCGAGGACTTCTGTCTAAAGGTATATCATTAATATATGTATTGTGGATTTTTGTCTGTAGGTAAATATGAATGATATTTATATCGAAGACTTCTGTTTAAAGGTATATCATTAATATATGTATTGTGGATTTTTGACTATAGGATTGATATTTGTTTCTTAACTTTTGTCTATAGGTATATGATTGAAACAAATGTATGTACTTGTTACCTGTTGTAGCATTTGTGCCATACGGAATCCTGCATGCTTGGATAAAGAATATTTTGGGCTTTCCAGCTAAAGAGGCATTGCTACTGAATTTGGTTATGATGTCCGTGGTAAATACGAATTCTTCATCTGAGCACATAAGCACATGTTCATACTGCTCTGTATGTCTTGGTCTTTCCTCGCCATGAGTACTGATAGCAAACACAAATATGTCAGTATCATTATAGTCCATTTCGGCCGTCTCTTCCAAAACTTTCTCAAGTTCCACCTTTTTCAGGCTGAATTCACGCTGTACATTGAGTTGTTTAAATCCTAGTTTTTTCACGAACACGTATTTTAGCTTCTCTAAATCTTTCTTAGCTCCCGTACGTTCTAATGTGGGATTGTCAAACTCTTTAATAACAACAAGTACGACTTTCCCTTCAATAGGATTTTTGTCACAATAATTAGGCAATAAAGGCTTTTCTTTAGTCTCCTCACTAGCATTCCTTTTACCGTTGGAACTCTGTGCTTTGAGGCCTTTGGCGACATTCCTTTGGCTTAATTTCCTTTTCTTACGGGTATCCATGTTAATGTGGGAATCTTCCATTATAGTACAATCTAAACTAGTAGACTTTTGTTGTTGTTTATTACATAATATTTCTTATATGAATCTAGACTTCATCTGTTCTTGCTTTCACATGTACTGGAGAAAACCTAGAAGGTTGACACACACCATAGGTAACAAGTTTTTTGCAGCATTATTTTGACATCGATGGATTCAAAATAAATCCTGCAATAATAATTTTACATCATCAATATATATTTCTCTATATACATTTTCTACAAAGCATGCATAGATATACAGGAAATCACGGACAATGGGATAAGAGAAATGTTCAGGCAAAGGTGAGACGCCAAATCATTCACTAACACTTATAGAGACTGTCTGTGAATGATATATGCTATCATACACACACAGAATATATAAACATGTTTATGTAGGTCTGGTTTTAAAACATAAGGTTTCCACTTGGAAATTCGTAACCACGTTGACAACTTCTGATAGTTTTATATAGGAGACTGACCTACATCCTGGCTATATTATTGTACTTTAGCTTATATATATAATTGTGTTTACTTCAAACATTACTCATTCTCGTGGGGCTCCGAGTGGCCGATTGGTCTAAAGCGCTCTCCGTTACGGATCACTGCCATCACACCTCTTTCTGCGGGGGTTCGAGTCTCGGACTCGGTCAATGTGGGTATGTGAAAAAGCTTGCCAGTAGCTTCTCGTGGGTCGGTGGTTCTTTTCTGGGGATTTTACCGGGTTCTTTCTCCACCATTAATACTGGCCGTCATATATAGCCTATCTTGAGCTGAAAAATGGCATCAAACCCTACAACAACAATTACTCATTCAATATTCATTTTTGATATTAGTTTTTTATTTGGTTGGATATATTTATTGAAATCAATATTGACTGGAATAACCTAGAGCCCAATGATATCTTGGACTGGAACATTAATTGATGTGGAAATTATTATTTTTAATTTTACAAAACAAGTTGGTTCTCGGCTTCTCACATTTTTCTGTTATATACCATATTGTCGAAACAGAAGATAGATGATCTTCAGGGATAAAGCTGTCATTAAAATATTTCAGGAAACGTTTTTTTTTTACTTTGGAACGTTTTTACGCTCACGCTTTAGAAATGCATAGTGAAATTGACAAGTGTTTACAATGTCATCTAAAATCGAAATTTTATTTTCAATTATACCCATGAAGACTTAGAGTCAATGAAAAACTAGCACATACACACATAAAAAAATATAATTTTTCTGATGCAAGGGCTTTGGTGGATCCATAATGTTTGTATATTTATCCTTCGGAGCTGGGTTTGGGAGAATAATGTCCGGTGAACCTTATATTTTGAGTGAATAAATAATCTGCTTCGGAAAAGAGAAGAGACGAGGCAACTACTTGGATAAATCGAAAAGTTAAGGAGCTGAGTCCATAGTGATATTAAAACCTACCATGGTAAGCAAAATATCTAAACTTTAGAAAGTGCCGCTCGTACAGCTGATAATTATTCTTTGACTTACAAAGTGTCTTTTGCGGGTAAGTATTCCACTTAGCATTTTGTATTGCCTAAAGAAGCACATTTCAGTCTTATAAGAGTGCATCGAAATCTCAAGTTTGCACAACGTCTAGGGATCAAGTTTCTGATAATACTAATCAGATCTCCTTATCCTTGTTTAATACTTCCTACACCTATTGCAAGAAGATTTTCTACATTACTTCTGATTGCAACAGGTTGATAAAACAAATGTTAGAATCAAGAAAGAGTTATTCCAAATAACCTTATTTATAAAAGGTTTGTCACAGTCATGTATTTAAAGCATGACATTTTCGGATCAAACAAACCTCAGTCTAATTGTATAACCATTAATGTCCAAAGATTCTTTTTAACTTAGTGATTCTGTCAATCCTGTCTATATTACACGGGAGCATCTCATTGTTATACGATCAGGTACGTTGCCTTTTCGGAGAAATCTTTTTCTTATGAAAGTGTTCTTATTCAGGCATTAGAGTGCGGTTTTATTATTGTTCCTCTCCATTGTATCCATTTGTCAACAAACATGGTCACAGGATCAATGACGGTCGAAATATTAAGTCTTTACCCACGTAGGGTATTGTTTTATTGCTAGCCAATAACATAGCTGAAGACAAGATAGTTGTTAATTCGCTTGTAAATGAAAGCCTTATTAGGAACAGCCAGTCGAATAAACTCCTGTTTAATACCCAGTTTTTAAAATTATAGAACTATTTCATAGTAATCTATCGAGCAGTAAGTTCATCAGCAAACTATTTGTTTAGCTGACACGTGTATTAATCAGGTATTTGATAGGAACAAGATCGTGAAATATCGCATTTCTTTCACAGAGTATAAATCGAAAGGCAACAATCGAAATGATCATTACTACTCATTCTCTTTATTATAAGCAGAATGGCAAACAAAAATCATTTATTGTTGAACTGGAACCAGATCCTGATATACCACATTTGTTTAAGTTGGCTATTAGCGAAACTGAAGCCACACAAGTGCACGTTTGTTATTTTATTAATAACGGGGTCCTTATGAGACAATATTGACCACCTAAGACACCTACTGTCGACGAGTGGTCAATGAGCTATCACGTTGTTGTTCGTATGACGTATAGAACTGAAAATGGTAGTCTTGCCCATGTAACTTTTTTGGCTTGGTATTTAAGGGTCAATAAGACTTTTCACAAGATCTTGAAAGATTTATATTGACCGAATATTACAATGAGTATGTTGACATATATATCCATGTTAATCATACAGGCCATTTAGCCCTACCTGTCAACTTATGTGGGGATTAAAACCATAGGATGAGACCTGACTATAGTGAATTTTGTGTAACCAATCTTCAGAATTCCTAAATATTAAATAATCTGGACTATAAACTTTCACACCTAGGGCCACGAGAAAAGGGTGACCTAAAACATTTATTATTTGAATATGAGCAACTGTTTCCAAATATTCCAGCACGATCAAAATAAAATCTAGCATGAATTTGAAATTTTAGGTTATACACCCATGAAACAACATACATATAATGTTAATCATCTGATACGGTCGTGTTTGGAACAAAAAAATTTAGTATTTCCTGGCGAAAATCTTCAATCAACAGAACAAATCTGCGTAAAGTTCACCATGTATAACTGGACCGAAATCAGATAGTGCTTCTGCATGTGAACCGACTATAGAAAAGTGAATGGTGTGCCCAAAACAGATTCATGTTGATTGCCAAAAGTCGATGACTGAAATTGATAATCGGAAATACCAAATATGACACCAAATTTGACTGTTTGAAAGGATACTTGCAAATTCAACTCACAGAAAACACAAATGAAATTTCGGAATTCGTAACTCCAGATGGCCGTTTGAGATGAAACATTCACCTTGCACTGTTGGTGGCTGACAACATCTGGTCTGGATAACTGTGATGCTTTCGTTAATTTGTTGAATAAGAAATCCAAGTTGTGTTAGTCTGAAAAATCTCAGAAGGCTTGTAATTTAAAGGCCATAGTTAACCGTGAACCAGTTCATTCATCTCCAAACCGCATTCGTTACTTTAAACTATATTTTGATGCACTTGACTTTGGGTTGGTGGAATATTGATTCAAGAAGAAAAAATGACGTAGCTCATCCAGTGTACTATTTCTTCTAAAACATTTAATAAACACGAAAGTACTCCACAACTGAGAATGAATATTGGATTTTCGTAAGGACTTTGCAACATTTTGAAGAGTTCCGGTATATTAGTTCAGTTCCTTCTCCGATTATTGCATCACATTACTTTCAATGGAAAGACGAAAAAAGAAGAAATTACAGATTATTTAGATGGGTTGGATGTTGCAGGAATATAATATTGTCATCAGGCACATCAAGGGGAAAATCTAGTTGCAGATCAGCATTTACGAGGATAGAATTATAATATTGCTTTATGCATATTTTGAAATTTCATAAGATTTCAACTTGTTTAATTGTAATCACATGTATATTTGACTAATATTTGAAAGGAAGATTACAGTATAAAGATTTTTACCTTTATGGGCTTATAATGCACGTCGTATTTTCAATTTGTATTATTTTTGGTTTTTCTTAATGATTGTAGTACATGTACATGACCTTGTCCAAAATCAAGTTAATGGTCTACCTTAACAGTGACATTTTTTTTTGTTAACAACATAATGCATATCATGGTTTATGGTGTAGGTGATGATTTTGATAATTCAGCTGAATATCAATGATATGAAGATGGGGTTGTAGCAGGTGAAGAAGGTAAAATACAAGTATGACGCTTGTTAACCTTGCTAATGGTCTTTAACGCAAGGTCCATGTTATGGTGAAAGCACTGCGAGCCTATTTCATAACTTGTATACGGAGGACACAAAGAAGGGAATGAAATGCGTCACATGCCATTGAGAAAGCTATAACCTCAAAGTTAAAGCTATTATAAAACACCAATTAATTCTTGCACACAGCACAATGGCAGATCAGATGTAAAAGGAGTTGCTGGCCACATTAGGTTGAACCAAAAAATGCCATAAACGGGTGCTATCTGTTAACCACACATAACATAAATATGACCCTGAAACTACTGTTGTACAAACCCAACCATTAACATTACAAGAGGAACGTGAAAAGTTAAAACAACATACAGTAATGATCAGTAGGATAAGCAAATAAAATAAATAAAGACAGTAATGAGCAGTTGCATAACCAGGAAAACTAAATCAAGACAGTACCTGACACACATCGCTTAAAAATTCAAAGTGAAGACCTTCCATCTGCAATGACAATATTTGTTATACAAACCCGAAAGTCTCAATTTAAGTCCTGATGCTGTATGGTATGAAAAACAGACTGAAGATGTAACACCAGACACTAACAATAAAACAGACCCAGTAAAAGCTGTAATGTAAGAACACTTGGTGAAAAAGACAAAGCTGAAACGAATTTTAGAGACAATCTTTGAATAATTAAAAACAAATCACCTACTAACATGGCATTTAAAGTGTTGGAATAAAACAAATTGATATACAAATACTATTAGTATATCAAATTGTGATCCCCCAAGGGGCACTAATACCAACATATAAAAATAATTTCAACCGAAGGCTTATCTAGATCAATAGTGAATTGCTCCTCATTCATTAATGATAAATGTCATATAAAACTAATGATAAAAAGTTTTAATAGTCCGAGTTTTATAAATGATATTAAAATGGTACACAATTTCATCAGAAAACTTTCTTTTCTCTTTTCCCATATCATGTGTGAATCACAGAATAAGCACAAATTGGGAGTGAGAGAGAAAAATATAATTGATAGATAAATATACAAGGTAAATATTGAAAAAAAACAATGTTATATTTGAATGGGGATTTTTACAAAAACACGTTATGCATAATAACAAATTGTATAACGCACGCCATGCTCTCTTGCGGGCAAGTCATAACATTAGAGAATTTAAAATGTTACAATAATTGAAAAAATTAACCGGACCTAATACTTGTTCTTTCACTTTCACATTTACTACTACTAATACTTATGATAAGGAAGGAGGTACAGGGAAACAGGGACCCTTAATGGGGACGTACATGATGATGATGTCATATGTCTACGTCACACGGCGCCACGCGAAGTTTGTTTGTTTGATTATGACTTTCAACGTAGCATTAACAATTTTTCAGTCATATCGCTACGATGTATGCAGTGAAGCAGTTTATAGTGTTTTCTTGCACTGAGGCATCATGCCGCGGACATGTATCTTGATGTCCCACCCAGTCACATTATCCTGACACCAGGCCGACCAGTCCTAAGACTAATTTCTTAATGCTGAAGCGCCAAGCGAGGCAGCTTGTAGTACCACTTTTGTAAGTCTTTGGTATGACTCGGCCGAGGATCGAACGCACGACCTTTCGATTCCGCGGCGGACGCTATAACGACTAGGGCACCGGAGCGGTTACCACTCGAAGTGAAGAGGCATGTGAAAGAGTTGGGAAAAGGCCCCATTAAGGGATAAGTAACCTACAAACAGAATCACAAACATGCATATATAATAGTATTCTCTTTATATCACTACTAACTCCCTTACTACACAGAGAACCCATTTAAAGGGTACCTTAAACAATTTAGAAAAATCTTTGGCAATACTAAATAAATAGAGGCGACCCAACTCGAGTCAGGAGAAGTAGAATTTCAATTAAAAATTATATCAACCCCCATTCGAGCACAGTCAAACTCAATACGAAATAAACAGCAATGCGAAGAACGACACAAAATAACTAGAATCTTAAAAACGAAAGTTTTTTTTTCTCAATGAAGTGAATTAATAAACATTACTTCGCCGAAATTCGAAACAAATCATATAAAACTAAAAACTCTATATAAAAAATACCACAAATATGATCCATTTTACAGGATGTAATTATATTGGACAACTGGGATGATTTGAGGGATAACAGGCTATCCTTGCAAAGAAACAATGTACATACATATAAAAAATATTACAAATATGATCCATTTTATATGATGTAATTATATAGGACAACTTGGATGATTTGAAGGATAACAGGCTATCCTCACAAAGAAACAATGTACATACATATAAAAAATATCACAAATATGATTCATTTTACATGATGTAATTATATAGGACAACTTGGATGATTTGAAGGATAACAGGCTATCCTCACAAAGAAACAATGTACATACATATAAAAAATATCACAAATATGATCCATTTTACATGATGTAATTATATAGGACAACTTGGATGATTTGAAGGATAACAGACTATCCTCACAAAGGAACAATGTGCATACATATAAGAAATATCACAAATATGATCCATTTTACATGATGTACCCTTACAAAGAAACAATGTACATACATATAAAAAATATCACAAATATGATCCATTTTACATGATGTAATTATATAGGACAACTTTGATGATTTGAAGGATAACTGGCTATCCTCACAAAGAAACAATGTACATACATATAACAAAATATCACAAATATGATCCATTTTACATGATGTAATTATTTAGGACAACTTGGATGATTTGAAGGATAAAGGCTATCCTCACAAAGAAACAATGTACATATATAGCACACATACTAATAGCACTAACACAACTAGCATGCATGCGATATAGATGACTTCTAGCCAAGGTCAACATAAAGAACTAGAGAAGGAATTTCGAGATCGGTGAATAAAACCCATTCGGATGAACAACCCGATAGGAAACACTAGGAATAAATAACCCCATCAACATAATAAATAAATAGTTTGATACAAATTATATAAAAACATATTTTTGAAAATATTAGCAAAATACGCAAATATTTATCAGGATTGCACACCAACACATGAACGTTTTTTTTTTCTGTTGGTTTTTTTCTGTTAAAAAATGTGTGTGGTGGGTTGGGGGAGGGAGGAGCATATGTTTGGTGGTTTTGTGATATATTTTTTTTAAAAAGTTGCACAATGCCTTCAGTCTATAATAACCCAACCCCCACTCTATCCCCAAAACCCGGTTTATTATATCACATGTTACTCCAAAACATTACTCCAAAACATTAGGGCTCGTATCTTTACCTAGAATTTACCAACGTATGTACTATATTTTTATTTAGCAGAGACTCGTGATGTTTATTGCTTACAGTGAACTCATATTCATAAGTTATATGGTAATATACTGTAAAGGGTATATATGATTATATTTATATAGGTCATTTGTATGAAACACCGTTATATTTAAACAGTTTTTATTATTGTACAATATGTCGTTAAGGACGTGGTGGATTAGGTACTCTGACAGTAGACTAAAAATAAACTATCGACATCTATGAAACCATTAGTAAAGTGCGAGTTGTTCTAGGGGCCCCGTTTGGCCGAGTGGTCTAAAGCGCTGTCCGTTACGGATCACTGCTTTCTCATCTCTATCTGCTAATGTAGTTATGTGAGAAAGCTTGCCAGTAGCTTATAGTGGGTTGGTGGTTCTTTCGTGGGGTTTTCCGGGTTCTTCCTCCACCATTAATACTGGACACCATGTATAGCCTATATTGTGCTTAAAAATGGCGTTAAATCATAAAAAACAACAACAAAAAACCAACGAGTTATTATATCACGCAACTGCCATTTTAAAGTTGCTATGAAAATCGCTGTTACATATCGGACGACGTTTTCATAACTTTACAGTCTCATAGTTCAACAACTACACAAGTATGTACACTTACCTTCACAACATCAAATTCTACTCAAATAGGCTGCATTTGTTATAAAATTTGAATTGGAATGTTTTCTTTCACTGATCACGTGACCACGGTGTGTCATACTATAGGTGTGTCAATATAGAAGAGGAGAACGACACCTAGCTGTCAACTAGTGAAGTAACTTAACAAAGCTTATGGTGCTCAATTGTTATTGTTGTTGTAGGGTTTAACCCCATTTTTCAGCACACGATAGGTTGCCTATACTTGGCGGCCAGTATTTTTGGTGGAGGAAGAAACCAGGAAAACCCCCGGAAAGAACGACCGACCCACGAGAAGCTACTGGCAAGCTTTCTCACATAACTACATTAGCCGAATCTTAGACTCGAACCCACGCAGACGCAGGAAGATGGATTGTCATGGACATGATAAGTAGACAGTTTGAAGACATTCAACTGATCAATGACAAACATAAACCTGACGTGATCACGTCGAGCTAAAAATCTTCAAAATGACATTGCAAATATTCAAGACACATGCCTCACATTGACTGGAGCAATTATTTAGAAACACTACACCAAAAAAAAAAGAACAGATGAATCAGAGAATAGGATTTGCAGTGACAAACGCTCTTGGGGATGATAAGCCTACATACAAGCGGTTCAGACAGAATTATGGTATTGCACTCAATACCTTTCAAGTGTCTCATAAACATTGTTCCAAATGAATGTTAATGCAGCATGTGACTGTCTGACATCTTGTTCCATACGAATGAAAATTCTTTACTTCGTTCAAATTATCAAATGTGGTTATACTCTTTAATGCTGTATATACAAACCTTTGCATGCATTTACTTTCTATATGTACATACGTATGTGTTTATGTTATATACTTTGCATCGGTACATTCATATATATTTACTTTTCATTACATACATTTGCATTCATTTACCTTGCGTACATATATTCATATGTATTTACTTTATATACGTCCATTCGTACGTATCAACTGTATATACTTACATTATTGGTACATATTTACGTTATATAAATACATTCTTACGTATGTCCATGATATACGTATATTCGTACGTATTTACCTTATATACTCACGTTCTATTATATAATCATTCGAAAACTTTATATCATATCCACGACTGGATCAAGTCCAGTGGTTTTGTTTGTTTCTATTTGTATGTGTGTGACTGTGTGTGTGTGTGTGTGGGGGGTCTTCTCCAAGTTAAAAATAGCTCTAACTTTCATCGAAAGGGCAACGAGTCAAAAGTCTCTGCTAATGTCTCAATATACTCAATGTCTTCATGATACCCAAGAAGCGCTGTCAAAAAAATCAAACTGTGAAGTGGCAAATTTCAGTCAATCTATTAATAAACCATTAGGTGAGAACAGATAAACATCAGTTAGATTATGGAGACACGATAATAAATGGAGGTCTGTAGAGTCTATTGTACTAATTAAACCGTGTTTACTCAGCAGCCCGACTGACTGGTAGCGACATTTTAAAGTTGCTTTTTTAATTTACGGAAAGTGTCAGAATTGAGAAATTGTAGGGATTCTGTAATTTAAAAACAAGCATGTCATATGGACCATGACGTAAGCGACTTTTAGAGAAAAGCTGGAGAAAATACATTTGAGTATGATTGGTCACGGTTAAATAAGGTGTGTGTTTTCACACGAAAATTCGTAGAATATAATATTGGCCTAGCTACATCAGAAGTTAGTCTTGAAATTGCTCCGTGAGAGGGAACCGGGGGTAGAACTATTTAGTTAAGACTCCGGACGTTAATTGAGAGAATAGGTTCGTCAAACTAAGGGAGGGTCACACCAAAAACATAAAGGTACTGTCTCAATTCCATGTATATTGTTGATGCAATTTATATGATGTTTGCTTAGTTTACATGTCTGCATGATTTCATTTTGATACATTTGTATAATTGATTTCATTTGAAACATTTGCATAATAATGCGCTTTTTGAATTACGAATTGGAATTCTGACATTGATTCTTAGTTAAGAAATGACGTAGTGTATATTTATGTCGTAAAGCACTATGCTGAGTTATGAATATGATGTGTTACGTTAATTCTTGAATTTATCATCTTGTTTGAATAATGATTATGTTCTAAGAATTTAATGTATGACATTAGTAGTGAATACATATGAATTCACCACATTGTGATTTGATAGATGATTCAGCGACAGTTTATTCAATTTATGTGCTGCTTAAATTATGGGGCTCGAATTCAAAGCCTCGATGTTTAATTCGCAATTTGTGTAACTACGTTCATTTGAGGACATGTGTAGTTAATTACTAGCCATAAAGTTATTATCACTTATAGCAATATCTGATTGTTCGAACCAGGAATAATGGAAAGTCTCAACAGTAACCGATGTAACGAAAGACGTAGGATAGTTTTAATTTTCTTTTGAAAGGGAGCAAATAGCTTTTTTTGGAATATCGTGAATATCGTGAAGTTACCTGAATAGCGACGTAAACTTTGGAAAAGGAATTGGTAAGCGGAAATTGCAGTGAACGCATGATACAGTGGAACAAAGGTCATTCCATTTTTTCTGTCTCTATCGTCCTCCTCCTAGTAGAAAAAACAAGCTGACTGAATCTATCTTTTTGGAGCAGTTTCCAAATCTTCTAGAGTATGGAAATTTGATAGGTGGCAACCTAATTATTATTGGGGATTTCAGCTTTCACTTTGACTGTCCTGGTAAACCAAACACGTCAAAACTCCTAGATTCCATTCATGTTTTCAATCTTAAACAGTCAGTTAACCATCCTACCCATACACTTGGTCACATTTTAGACTGGTTTATTTATAGACCTGATGATAATATTCTGCAATCAACTCTTGTATCCCACGAACTTGCATCTGATTACCTCTGCATTGTATGCCATCTCGACGTATCAGTCCCTAACCCTCCACCTCTATTTGCTACTAAGATAAACCAAATTCATGCATGACATCCAAGAAAACCTAACAACTTTCTTACATCCAACAGCGGAACAACTTGATAACTGCCTGAGTTCATTGCTTGAAAAACATGCCCCAGCCACCAAATGCAGAGTATCAATAACAAAGTGTTTTCCTTGGTATAGCAGTGTTAGGGACCAGCTTCGCACTGCTAAAAGACATCGCCGAAAAGCAGAGAGGATTTGGCTTTCCACCAGACTCACTATTCATAAACAAATCTACGAAGCCGCTAAGAAGAACGTCACAAACATAGTCCATTTAGCCAAATCATCCCACTACAGTTCTAAGATAACAGAGAGTTCCAGCTGCAAAGAGCTCTTCAAGATAACTAACAAACTAATTTCAAGAAACAAAGTACACCACTTCCAACGACATTCTCTCCACTAGACCTACCTGACCAATTTGCAAATTTCTTCAATGACAAAGTTCAAACCATTAGAGATTCGCTTGAGAGCACAATTTCAACTGATTCGTCACCATACAGGTATGATGCAGAATTTCAGCGACAACCGTTAGTAGCATTTGAACCTGTTTCTATAGATTTAGTACGGACAATCGTGATGAAAAGTGCACCAAAGTCTTGTGAACTTGATCCAATTCCGACATAACTGCTGCTTCAGTGCTTAGAACCAATATTGCCTTCACTAACTGGTGTTATTAATATCTCTCTCTCTCATCAGGGGAATTCCCATCATTTTTCAAAACTGCCATGGTAAAGCCACTGCTGAAGAAACCAACACTGGACCATAATGATTTAAAGAACTACCGCCCAGTTTCTAATGTCCCTTTCATATAAAAAAATCTTAGAAAAGGTTATTCTAACTCAACTTGTATCTCATTTGAATTCAAACAGTCTTTTTAGCAATGTACAGTCTGCATATCGCCCTTGCCACATTACAGAAACTACTCTTCTGAAAGTATTTAGTGACATTCTCTCTGCTTTGGATAGTGGGAAGATTACAGTCCTCACTTTCCTGGATTTATCTGCAGCATTTGACACAATAGACCATGATATATTACTTCACCGTCTCCAGCATGTATATGGCATTCAGAATATAGCCTTCCAGTGGTTCAAATCCTACTTAGTCAACAGGACACAAATTATATCTGCAAATGGAATACACTCCAGCCCAGTTGACGTATGTTATGGTGTTCCACAGGGATCCGTTATAGGTCCTGTTCTCTTCATTCTGTACACTTAAATATACAAGTCTAGCCACCCAACTGAAGTTGATGCTACCATCCATGTAGTAGAGAAGTGAATTTCGGATGTGAAATCATGGATGACATGTAACAAGCTGCAGATGAATGATGATACAACTGAGGCTATTCTGATCACAACACAAAGACTTTCTCATTCACATCCTTTACCTCAGACATATACATATCAGCAACTGCAACATCAAATTCTCACAGTCAGTACGGAATCTAGATGTTACTCTAGACAGTACTCTCACATTGCACCAACATGTCATGAGCATCTGCAGGGCTACATATCTTGAATTGAGACGCATCAGTTCCATTCGTAAATATTTTTGTGTTGATGCCACGAAAACACTTGTGTGTTCATTAGTACTTTCACGACTGGACTATTGTAGCTCAATTCTGTCTGGTTAATCACAATATTTACTCCCGATACTTCAAAAAGTTCAAAACACAGCTGCACGGATCATCTTTAGAGTACCTCGATCAGAACACACCTCACCACTGCTCTGTACCCTACACTGGCTATCAATTCGATACAGAATCAAACAATCATTGGTGAAACGAGCAGGTAGCGGTTTTTCGCTTGTAGCTTGCAACGATGTAATTCACACTGTGAGGGGCCCAGTGTAGCCGAGTGGTCTAAAGCTCTGTCCGTTACGGATCACTGCCATCTCACTGCTGTCTGCGTGAGTTCGAGTCTAAGATTCGGCTAATGTAATTATGTGAGAAAGCTTGCCAGTAGCTTCTCGTGGGTCGGTGGTTCTTTCCGGGGTTTTCCGGGTTCTTCCTCCACCAGTAATACTGGCCGCCATGTATAGCCTATATTGTGCTGAAACATGGCGTTAAACCATAAAACATAACATCACCCTGTGAGAATTTTATTTCTATGTTAGGCGACGACTCGATCTAAACAAAAGGGTAAAATATCAAGAACACCATTGATATCGATTTTTACAAGACGTGTTTTAGTTTGTTAGTTTTTGTATTTGCTTGATTTCTTTCCTGAAATGAATTAAGAACATTATTGCAGTGATGATTGAGCACCTGGGTCCAAACACCTATTGCCGGAAGTTTAATTATTTGCAAATAGGAATATTTTGGTGTGAGATAAGTAACTATTGTATGTATAATATTCTTCAGTACCTTCTATAAATTGCCATTTTCTTTAGAGAAAAATGTGACTTAACCTCTTTTCAGTGTAAAAAAGTCATTGGATTCACACCACTCCCAGTCACCTTGTGTTTGTCTTTTCAGATACTTTAAGGAATCTCTTGTACTTAGATTGGGTCGTACATCCTTTCGAGACCCATGGAAACGCCAAAGAGAGGTTGGAGATCGTAAACCAAAGCTTTAGCATGGTGAGATAAGACGGCTATGTTGATTTTGTTTTCTGTACGTCTTGGATTTTACATTTAATTCATTTAAAAGGTCGTCCAAAACCATGAAAATGGGGTGGCGCGAAAGTTTTGTACAAATTTAAATCATTGAGATTAAAGGCAGTACTCACTCAAAAGAAAACCATTTGTTTTCTCTTTGCTGACGGTATTGTACAGGTTTTAAGGTTATTAAAGATTTCGCAGAGTGAAAACATTATTGAATCCAATTTTCTCCCTCTTTTCTTTACAAATATGAAACGAGGCATAAAAAGCAAAATTCATACTATCATTGCAACATTTTAAATGAAATACTTATTGAACATGATTTAAATTTTATGCTTACAAAGATAATTCGATGTTTTAAAAAGATCAAATCAAACTTTACTTAACATTGTTTTCTTGCTCCTGAGAAAGATCTCCCTGTACTGCGTAGGAGCGTTGCACTTTCTCGTTATAAATGATTGTCACATGACTCAAAGCACTTTATTATATATTGCATTTAAGTTTCTGTTTCCGCAGTCATTGTGCGAAACCGAAAACAATCGAATTTTATAAGGAAGCTACCAATGAAACGAGACGTCTCTTACATGCATTGAAAACAAATATAACATCAGTCATGGATGTGTCTTCTTTTGTCCATAGTTTTATCCGTCAAAATAAAATTAAAAAAAACAAGAGGCGGAGCCGGTGGGGGAGCAGAGGGGAACAGATGTCCCCGGGCCCCAGACTAGTGAATGGGGGGGGGGCGCAAAATGGGGTTTGAAATAGGTTGTATGTGGATTTTTTATTTTTTTTAGCGGGGGGGGGGCGTACAAATGAATCTTGTCTCATGGCTCCAAACACTCTAGCTACACCTCTGAAACCAGATGGCTCTAGATAACAGTACTGCATAAATTGTCGTGATAGGCGATTTTTTTAAATTATTATATTCGTTCCACTGTCTAGGGGTTAGTTTCGAGCAAGTTTGCAAAAGCTCGCTAAATTCATACACCTTTTGTATATTAGGTTTCGACAATAACTTATATTGTTTGCAACGTTAAAATGCTGTTGTACAATTTACATGAACTGACCGGGACAGGCATATTATGGATGTAGTATATCATTTTCCTCTGGGTCGAGGATATGTAGATGGTGGTAATGGTTTTAGGATTCAAAAGACAATGTCGATGGAAATATAGTATTTGTCTAATTGTGTCT
Source organism: Unio pictorum (assembly GCA_030141615.1). Classification (NCBI taxonomy): domain Eukaryota; kingdom Metazoa; phylum Mollusca; class Bivalvia; order Unionida; family Unionidae; genus Unio; species Unio pictorum. The sequence continues at coordinate 1,283,527 of JARLTB010000228.1, forward strand.
GATATGTAACATGATTCCTCAGTTACACATTTGCATTACTTCTAATGATCTACCAATTAGGTAACACACAATTTAAAACACCTACGAAACAAATGTAATACTTCTATGATAATTAAGTAGTCAATTCGTCATACATGCTCCCGTAAAATATATGAAGCCATTGGCATGTAGCTGGTTCAGGTGGTTTAGACCAAAGAGAATTAGGCACTAGGTTTGAAATGAAGTTATAAAGGACATAACGGATCATATGTGGTTGACTTATGTCAATGAAATTTTTTAAATGTTTGAGTTTCCAAACCAACCTCTGTTGGGTTGAAATTCTAGATAGCACATCTCAAACATGAGCTTGAAGCTATTCATCCATTATACGAAATTTAGTTATTTACCAATAAGACAGAATACATGAGCAACTAAAACCTGTGGATTATGTGGTACAAGCATATTAAGGCTAATAGATTAGCTACGGCAAATTAATGAATGAGCACTTTGAATAGTTAAAGGATATTCTAAGTAAATGTGTCTTCACAAATCATATCTAAACACAAAATTAAATACGCCCGTTAGACTGATGTTACAACAATAACATAATAAATATGACTGACTAAAATTATCCCTGCTCCACAAACTAAAGAGGTGAAGCGCATTTCACTACTATTCCTATATGACAATTTGCAAACATTCCACGTCGTAAAAGAACCAGACTTAATCCACCCAAAAGAAAATAACTTTATTCTGTTAAGAACCCACTTGACCTCACTAGCCAATGGAGACTTTTTCCAAACATTTATTACTAATATTATTATTAGTTTGAGTTTCTGTTTTATGGATTTTTATTGTAGATTCAACGATTTGAGCTCTACCGCTACGATGTCTGCTCTGTGGCAGTTTATAACGATGTCTAGCACTGGAGCATCATGCCGCAGACATTTAGCATGACGTTCCACCCTGTCATATTATCCTGCCACCAAGCCGACCAGTCCTAACACTAACCTCGTAATTCTGAGCGCCTAGAGAGTCAGCTCCTAGTACCTGTGTGTGTGTGTGTGTGTGTGTGTGTGTATGTGTGTGTGTGTGTGTGTGTGTGTGTAATTTCTAAAGTAAGCTTCAGATTACAATTGTCGAAATGGCATATAATCCTGTCCGATATATTTGTTCAAAAAGTACAAAAAGATTACTTATATATTATAACAACACTGGAATATAGAAAGAAGTTATTCACAAAATGAATATAATATTGTATTCATCAACACACGACTAACACAAAGTCATTTCCTCATACCCTAAATAGTGTGTGTGTGTGCGTATGTTTCTAACTTAGCTTTTTAAAACAATCAGTTATATTGCTATGATGTTTACCTTGTGGCAGTTTAATGATATCTAGCACTGTGACATCAAGCCGCAGACATGTAGCATGATGTCCCACCCAGTCAAATTATCGTGAATCCAGGCCGACCAGTCCTTACACTAATCTTTTAATGCTGAGCGCCAAGCGAGGCACCTGTTAGTATCATTTTGAAAAGTCGTTGGTATGACACGGCTGGGGATTGAACCCACGACCTCCCGCATCTGATACGGACGCTCTAAAAAAAAAGGCATCCAGAGCGGTGTGGATATAAAAAATACAATCCAAACTGACAAATGAAACAATGCAGAGAGTTGTTGATAAAAGTTTTGATCTATTGTAGTTTCATTTGTAGTTCCTTGTACTTTGTTGATTCACGGGACAATGAATCGTTTTTATTTCTTAGCTTGGAAAAACCCAACTGATTTGTTTCAAGATTCTAGAGAAATTACACCCTAAATACTTTAAACTACACCCTAAATACTTCAAATGATATCTTGTTAATACGAAAATGGCACCATTATATAAAAAAAAAATATTAAAACATTAAGTATATATAAAATACATCGATGATATTATTTTTGCACTATATTGTAAGTTGTACAATGAAGATATATTAGAAGTTTAATGACTGTTTTCTTTATTATGAACTGATAATAAAACATTTGATAAATCATATAGCAAGGATATTGATTTATTAAGTGATTTTGTGACCTAAAAAAACGCACATATGTATGTATGTCACGCTCGCTAAACAAGAGGATTCTAGTTTTGAAACTCGCGGTGGCATCCAAAGATTTTTCATTCTTTATTTGTAATGTTAGATTCAAACTTTCTTTCGAGCAGCCTGATCCGACATGATTACCTTTCTTTACTTTTTTATTTTTATGTTGATACTTTCTTTTATGACTCCCGGCCTAGGAATGCAATTAAGCTATTAAAACGCACACTCTTGTCTTTATGTGTTACGGCTGCCAAACAAGGGGTCGCGAGTTTGAATTCGCAGTGGCATCACTCGCATCCAGTCTCTTATAGGACATTAACTGCAAGATTTGTTGTCTTCCTTCTACGATTCCCGGTTGAGCTATTTCCTTTTCAAAATAGAATAAATTTACTTCTAGGATAGAACATAATTTTCTTTCTCGTTACGTCAGATAATATTATGATTCAAATAGACACTAACTGCTAAAATGTTTTCAGTTGGCTGCCCGGAATTCTACCATATAAATTCTAGCTCAGTGCATTCCATAAACAAACCAGTACACTAGATTAATGTGTTTCTCTACATATCAGGTTACTGTTACTAACTGATCAAATGATAACATGTTCTTGCCTGAAACAATCAACCCCCCAGTCACGATGCTGACTAATGCTGGACACATGTGCACATACGGTAATACAAATCCGATTGGTCCCTATTGGTACTTTAATTCCTTATACAAATGAATGATGCAAAATAACTACTAATTTGTTGGTATAAACATCTTACAGGCCTAATCATAAAAAATTAATAGCATACATTATTCTAAAGACATGCAAACGAAAAAATGAAATCAATTATATCAAGACTCATATCAAGAAAATAATGATGAGCGAGTTGGACAACATCTGGAAAAACAAGTATGTCAAGAGTGAGACGAAAATGAGGCTATACCTAGCTCTTATAGTCCCAGTTGCCCTGTACGGGTGCGAAACCTGGACACTAAGAAGCGCTGAGGAGAGGAAACTACTTGTGTTCGAGATGGCGGCGCTTGGAAAGATTCTAGGAGTTCACATTATGGACAGGATGAGACATGGAGACATCAGAAAGGCTCTTAATCAGACAGAGACAATTGTGCAAAAAGTGCACGAGAGACAACACCAATGGCTAGGACACGTGATAAGGATGGATAAGAACTGGATAGCGAATATTGTACTGCACGGTAGAGTAGAAGGAACGGCGAAAGTAGGGCGTCCGAGAACGATATGGTTGAAATCTGCACTGGCTAGATACGACGTGGGGAAGCGAGTTATAATGCGGACTGCACAGGAGAGAGAAGAATCGCGTTTGTTGTCAACACATGCAAGAGCCAACGTCGATGATGTGCAATAGAAATTGTGCAGAGATATGGTGGAGTAGAAGAGGAATTATTATTATTATTATTATTATTATTATTATTATTATTATTATTATTATTATGATCATTTTATTATTATTGTTATTATTATTAATATTTTTATATTTATTATTGTTATTGATATTATTATTATTAGTTGTAGTAGTAGTAGTACTAGTATTGTTGTTAATAGTGTTTAGATTATTATATTATTTGTTTATTATTATAAAATTATTATTAGTAGTAGTATTATAATTATTAATAGTATTATTAATTATTATTATTATCATTATGATTTTTATTATTATTATTATTATTATTATTATTATTATTATTATTATTATTTCTTTGCATGCATTCAAGGACTATCAGGTTTAAAGTCAAATATAAATGTTACTTCCAAATATTCGTTCTCTCTGTGTAACAGTAATTTATATTTGAAAATGGTTTCCATTGTAGTGTATAGAGAAGGTTACACGTATCAATAATTTATAATTGAAAATGGTTTACATTTTAGTGTACCGATACAGTAATTTTTTTTTATGAATATTTGGTTTTTGGTTTTGTTTTGTTTTGTTTATGTTTAGGGTTTAACGCCATTTTTCAGTACATGATAGGCTATACATCGTGGCCAGTATTATTGGTGGAGGAAGAACCCGGGAAAACCCCCGGAAAGAACCACCGACCCACGAGAAGCTACTGGCAAGCTTTCTAACATAACTACATGAGCTGAATCTTAGACTCGATACGGTTACATGTGATAATAATTTATAATTAAAAATGGCTTGCACTTTAGTGTACCGATAAGGTTGGCGTGTATAGGAACACGGTGTAGTGTTAATTTTGAAAAGTAGACAGGTTATTGATATTTATCGAGGAGAGTTTCATATAACATGCTTGCGAATTAAATAATTATAACTTCTTTCAAATTTCTCAATTTATTTTATTTATTATTTTGCCTTTTTTTGTGGGTTGTTGTTGTTGACATTACCTTCCATTTTCATATGTTCCACACACGTACCACCCTCTAAGAATGGACAGATTTAACATTCCGCGATGTTCCTAATACCGCTAGGTTGAACTAAAGTGGTTTGAGCGTCCATGTTTAATGCAGGAGGTTTGAGCCCCTATGTTCATTCTAAGACGTAAACATGGTACTAGCAGCTGCTTCGCTTAGCGCTCAGCATTATTTGCTTAGTTTTTTTGGCTGGTCTGCATACTGTCAGGATATTGTGTATGTGGGACATGCTCCTACATGTATTATATATCAACGAATACTAATCGGTATGCAAAAATGCAAACCATTTTCAAGTAAAAATTATTGTTGCAACTATGACCTAAAAGTATTCAGGATATTTATTCAGGGGTCATGGGTCATGGTAAATCTCGATATATGATGTTTTCTAACTTAATTGCCCGTCTTAGGATGGTAGTCATTAAAGAGTGTTTCAAAATAAAAACAAAACAAAAATACAAAAAGAATGTGATGAGCGAGTTTGAAAGCGAGATCGAATATAAAAATTGAAAATGAAGTAAAACAATAAGAAGAAAAAATGGGATGCTGCGAGTTTCCAACGCTTGTTTTGTCGTGTTGGACGGGACACACATAAAAAGACAAATGTCGGTGTCGATGTTTGGATATACGATACAATGTTTTATATGTACTTTATTTAAAAAGTCTGTCTGTCGTGCAGTTTATTCATAAGGCCTTTGACATGTCCGATTGCTCTTAAAATATGATGTAAGGCGACATACTATTTTGCTATCTCAATAGCCATCATCCGTTTTGCATTTAGTCCAACACTCTTGCTTCCGTACTTTGTTTGATTCGGAACACCGCCTTAAACTTAATTTTCAATCCAGTTCAGTACCTTTTAAAGAAAATATTTTGAACAAATGTATAAGCAACAATTTTTCTTTCATTTTTTTATGTAGTCAAAACATCCCCAGAACCGGCATTTCAAAGACGTTTATTTCTATTCACTTATACTTGAGAATATTTAAAAAGAGAAAAAGAACTTTTAATAACTTCCTTAAATGCCACATTTTGCATTTACTTGTATGTTTATGACAAACCATCCCGAAAAGACCTAAATATTTGTTTCATTTACATCAACTTTTTGACCGCTTTAAACACAAATATTTGTATTTATTTATATACCAACTAAATCGCACTAGAAACTCCATTTTACGCCTACTTTGGTAAGGGACATTCAAAGTTTAAAGTTGTTGTAATTAGAAAATTTCCTTGGAAACATGGTTAGACTGAATGTCTGGGCTATGTAATCTACCCTAGTTTATGGGCTATTTATTTTACGGGCTATACAGAGCCTCTGGACAATATGCTGTACGGTAAAACAGTTTTGGGGCTATGTATTGTATAGACTATGCACAGTCTCTAGACTGTGTACTGTACGAGTCAAAAGTATTTGGACTATGTACTGTTCGAGTTAAAGCAGTCAATGGGGTTATGCGATATAAAGGAGTCTATGGGCTATATAGTGCACGAGATAAAGCAGTCAATGGGGTTATGTACTTTACGAGGTAATGCAGTATTTGGCCTATATAGTGCATTGGTAATGCAGTATATGGTCTATGTACTGTACGGGCACAACAGTTTAGGGGCAATATTCGGTATGGGATATGCAGTCTCTCGACTTACTGTACGAGGTAAAGCAGTCTCTGGGATATGTATTGTATGAGTAATGCAGTCTTCGAGATATGTAATGTACGGGCATACCTTGCGAGACATGGCATTCAACCGAACTTCCTTTTGGTTCATTCGTAACACAGTTCTTCAACTTAATATCAAATCAGACGCTTAAGAGAAGTTCAATTATGAAGTTTGGATTTGGTTCATAAATTGGAAAAACGGTCGAAATCCCTGTTTCATGTAGTGTTAACTCGTATCGTTTCCTAGCACTGTTCTAAAGGGAAAAGAATGAGTACGGTGGCTGTTAGTTTTTTTTTATTATTTATCTTTTCATGTATTTAACTTGTTCTGTATATTATTATTATTATTAGTAGTAGTAGTGGTAGTAGTAGTAGTAGTAGTAGTAGTAGTAGTAGTAGTAGTAGTAGTTTTCATGTACTATTGAAAAACTGGTATAAAATAAAAAAAAGTTTGCTTCCGAATATTAATACCCTTATTTGTTTATTATTATTATTATTATTATTATTATTATTATTATTATTATTATTATTATTATTATTATTGTGTTTTCATGCAATTAAAGCTGTTTTGAAGTGAAATATAATTTCGGTATGTTTTACTTGTCACAAGATGTTTCCGACGCTACTTCCAACGCTACTTCCAACGCTATTTCCGACGCTACTTCTATTTGTTCCTTTATTATTATTATTATTATTATTATTATTATTATTATTATTGTATTTTCATGCACTAAGGAAGAGCTGGTTTAAAGTGAAATATTATTTCGGTCTGTTTTATTTGTCACAAAATGTTCCCGACGCTATTTCCAAATGTTATATATGTGTTTTACTTGTCACGCCATGTTACCCAAGCAACTACCAAATGTTACATCTGTTTGTTTGTTATGTCTAGCGAACATGAAAACTCCAATTAAAAATGTTACATCTGTCTGTTTTTGCATGTTTAACGAGCCTGCACACTCTAATTCCACATGTTACATCGCTATGTTTTATTTGTTTAGCGTATACAAACATGTTCGAAGATAAAAATTAAAACTGAGGTAAAGAATAAGTAATGCAACTGGTGTGCCCCTTTTTTCGAACTCGCGATCTCTTGTATTGTTATCAGTGTGGGCGATTATTTGAAATAATATGTTATTCATGTATTAAAAATATCTGCTACTTGTGCATTTAACTAATAAGATGGTTGAGATGTTAAAATTGCCCTTGAAATTAAGTGCAAGTCGACATCCTGTTCTATTATCACGATAGCCAGCATCCGTTTTTCATCTAGTCATACACTCAAGTTTCTGTACTTCGATTCACAGCACCACTCTAAACAGGACATTAAAACGGAAACCCTTAAACATTGTTTCAAGTCAATAAACAAGTGATCCGTCTGGGTCATGTTGTATTAAAAGATTATCATCTTAATAACATTTGTCTGTCCAAAATCATAAGGCTTGGACGAAACGAAACGTTATAATTGTGAAGATATTACAGTATAACAACGTAATACACAAGACACAACCAACCAAAGTAAACACATAAATACAAAAATAAAACCATTCCAATATCAAACTACCAGGATGCATTGATATTTTACATTTCACTCAGTGTTTGCTTGCATTCTTATTTTCTACTATCGTTGATTTGAAATTGCCAATCATAACTTGATCTGTATTTCAATCTGCATTTAGTAATATGTGTTTAATTAATTTTTTAGATGGGACTCCCTGGGTCAATATGTTAACTGCTTGCATCATCTGAGCGTGCCTATAAACTTCCTGAAAGTAATAGGTCAAGTCTGGCTAAATCTAACAATGTATCGAAGAACATATTAAATTCCGAATTCTCTGTACATTTGCTTGGAACTAAAAAAAGTGTAACTATAGATATTCACAGAATTCGATGCAGAAGCTTGCCAAATTAAGTTAAAACAAAAACTAATTATAGCCTACATTGTTTGAAAGTTATTTTGCTTTGGAAAATTCGAGGATCAAACGTCTCTAATAGATCAATATATGCGAATGACTAAATCTACGATCTTGTAAAGATTATACTTAAACGCACATTTGGTTGAAGAAATATTAGAATGCATGATAGCTAACATTAGAATGCGTCATAGTTAAGAAAAGAATGCCTGACAGCTAACAATATGATGCCTGATAGCTAACATTAGAATGCGTCATGGTGAACAATAGCAGCAGAGAGTGTGAATCCTACACGATACAGGACAAACGAGAAGGGCTGAAAAGTAGGGAATGTATGCAAAATGTTTCTAACCAACTACTCACATCTGTTTTCGAGCACTACTATATATAAACAAATGCGATTTTAGTGGGCTCGACACATAGGTTAGGCCAGATAGTTATGTTGGTTTGGAATGAGTCTGTGAAACGTCGAGGAAAAGCGAGACAGGTGAATGTAAACAATTATGGTGTAACATTTACGTACGATCTGTATAGCCGCCTTGCCAATCAAGCCCACTTACGTAAGGCTCTCAGGTAGCTAGCTGCCTGTGATCGCACGATACAAGACAAGCGATAGTGGAAGAGAGATTTATACGGGCCCTCTCTCAGCTGCCAGTGACCGAGCTAGGCTGCATACGATATGGACAAGCGAGAAGGATAGAGATAGCGAGGCAGGCAGGCAGGCTGGCCCTCTCTCTCATAGCGATAGTGTGCGCAGGTGTCTTATGGATAATATTTCTAATCAACTACCCACATCTGTTTCCGAGCACTACTATCTACAAGAAAATGCGATTTTAATGGGCTCCTATGGGAAAGCAAAATTGTTTCAATAGCATTTGAATAACTCTGACTAGACTCCCGTCAAAACCATAAAACACATTTAACTAAATTATGTCGAGTGATTTTGAACTTGATCATCGTGTGTTATAATTCTTTACTAATTCTTTGCTTTACTCATTAATCATTTTCTTGCTTTACGTTTTCATTTCTTTTCATCTGAACATTTTCATTGTTTTTTTCATTGTCGCTTGCGTTTGAATTACAGTTTTGTATTTGTGTTTTTCTTTATTCTTGTAATCTGAATCAAAATGTCTGGACCGAGTGTGCCTAATCTTGAACAAATTTACCGAAAACATTTCGGATGCGACGTGGAGGAGAAAGCGGAGGAGAGGCTTCTGAAAGCCCATAGGGGCCTATGGGTCCAAGCAATAGATCTATCCCACGTCGATGCCAGTCTAAGGCCAAATGCCCCGACCCTACTGGCTCAACTAGGAGCTAGTGGGGTCAATGCAAATACGGTGGAATCTCTCACCTATATTGGGAGAAGGATCTTCTTACTATACCCCAAGGAAAACGGTTTTATCCTCCCAATGGGGGATGTAGATATTGACTCTTTTGTGGCTAAGGTGAGACCTGCTCCTCCCCATACACCACATGTTCGAAAGGAAGACAGTATACGTATTTGTGTCACAGTTCCCTTATGAAATCCCTCTCTCAGTCTTTAAAGAGGGATTCGAACAAAGCATGCGCATAAATGTACTAAACGTCCGACGGAAAAATTACAAGGCGTGCCTAACGTAAATACAGGGAAGATTGTGGTAAAAGTAAATTCTCGTGATGTAATTGGCATACCTCAATTTTCAAAGTGTATGGGTTTATTGTAAACACATGGTATGCAGGTTGCATACATGTTAGTAAGTGTGACATCTGCAGTAAGACGGGCCACGATACGTGGAGGTGCCCCAACAACCTGTTGGAGGTGCTTCCAATATCGTTGGAGGACAGCAACCCCAAAATACACAATCAAACAGTACAAATAACACCAACAACACCAATTTCACTCTTAACTCGGTAAATACATCACCCAAAAAATCATATGCCAATGTAACAGCTTCAGGGCTTGCAGACAACAAAACTACAAATGGAAAGGAGAGTGAAGACGAAAACGAAAATGAAGATTTCATTCTAGACAACGATTTGAGGATGTCCGATGATGATCTAATTCCGGATACACAAAGTGTATGGGAGACACCCAGAAGAAAGAAGAAAAAAAAACAAATTCAACAGGGGAATTAAAAGAACAAGAATGTTTTTTGATGCATCACCTGAGGACAAATTAGCAGATAGAGAGAAAGTACAGTAAAAAGAGGACGACAGAAAAGAAGACGAGGAAAAAGGGGAAAATAGCAGAACAGAAGAAAGAGAGATGGAAGAAGAAACACAAGAAAAAGAGGAAAACAAGACCAACAAAATTAATGAAGAAAATGAAGAAATTGAAAATTTTGTAACACCGGATGAGGACGAAGAGGATGAATCCATGGGGATCGAATGTTTCACACTGGAATTTGTGGAAAAGAAAAAAGAAGATGCTAAAAGTGTCAAAGAAAGTGAAATTTATGAAATCGAAATTGACAATGAAGGAAACAATAATGAAGCAGATTCCAATGAAAAGGATGAAAAGATGTGTGAAAATAACAATGAACTGATTATAGTGACATGAATGAAGAGAGTAAAATATCTGAGAAAGAAACTTTAGAAAAAAAATGGAAAACATCAATGGCAAAAATGAAGACAAAATCAAAAAGGAAATCGACACTCTCAATATCCCCAACCATCAGGAAAAAAAAGCTGCCAAAATACAGATAGACACCCCAAGAACAGCCTCCATAAAGAAAATCCTGAGTGAGGCCAATGTTAGAACTCTACCAAACAACTCAGACATAAACACAGTACCACCCCCCCCAAACCTATAAGGGTGAAACAGTCTGAAAAACTAGATTACATAATCCAACACTCAAATCTGTCTGCACAACAGTAAACAACAACAATGAATAAACTGTATCCCAAACTGCAGATATCACTTTTATTTTTTTGAGCATATATGGCTGTGTATCAAATTCTAAAACTTGCCTCTATAAGTGTCAGAGGCTTATCTTTAGACAAAGTAAAAAATTAAATACAACTTTTATCTGATTTTGATATTGTAGCTCTACAAGAGTTACATAATATTCATACAAAAACTATTAATTATATTGAAGATACATTAGATGGTTTATTTTTGACACAAATTAACCCTTCTGAGCCTAGTTCAGGAGTAGGTTTTATAATTCTAAACAAAACATTACAAAAAAATTGGAAATTAATCCCAACTCCGAATAATTTAAAAGGTAGAATGATTCACATTCTATTGCACAATACAAATTTGATTAATATTTATGCCCCATCAAATTCCAAAGTCAAGAATGATTTCTATGACAAGCTCAGTAGTTATGTATCCATGTATGCTCAGGAAGATACAATAATATATGGAGATTTCAATGCGTGTATGAATAAACTTGACAGATCAACATTAAAAATTCGTTCTCAACAAGCTTCAATTTTAAAACATTTTATTAATATTAACAAGATTATAGATGCTGTTAGACTATTGCATAAAACTGATATTAAATATACTTTTGAACAAAAGAACACAAATTTCAAATCAAGAATTGACCATTTCTATGTTTCACAAAGAAATCAAGATAATGTAGTTAAATGTGAAATTCTTGACCAGCTATTTGCGGATCACAAAACAATATATTTGGAATATAAAACACAATCTTTCAAAAAATGGGGAAAAGGATACTGGAAATTAAATTCTAGTATACTCAAACTCCCGGAACTACAATTTGAAATTAAAGATGAGATAGATTCTGTTTATTTTGAAAATTTAAAATCATGGGACGCATTAAAAAGAAAAATTTAAATCAATTTGTCAAAAGATTTCTAGACTTCAAAGCAAAAATAATCAAATATCAGAACAAGAATGCAAAAAAATTATAGAAAATGCAAATACTATTGATGAACAAAAAACTAGAAGTAAGGAAATTTTGGAAAACTTGAAGAAATATAACAGTACTGGAGAAAAACAACATGCTAGATTGTATCATGATATGTATGATTTAGGAAGAGATATATATAGAAGAGAAGAATTTTAAAAAAAAAATGAGAAATTAATAACCAAATTAAAATTCTGAAGATAAAAAAGACGTTATGGATAATATTAAATAATTTTATAAAAAATTGTACCAATTTAAGAATATACCTGAAGAAAAAATAAATAAATATTTAAACAATATAACACTACCCATTATTACTGAAGAGGATAAAGAAATGTGTGATAATCCTATTGGAATATTATAGATAAATAAAACAATTGATAATCTTTCTAAAAATAAATCACCTGGTATAGATGGACTAGCTGCAGAATTTATAAAAAAATTAAAATTCAACTTCTACCAGTCCTACAAAATTTATATAGCTACATTTTTCACTGTGAAATAATGAGTAACTCAATGAGGACATGTTTAATTACTCTACTATATAAGCAAAAAGGAGAAACTACTGATTTAAAAAATTGGAGACCTATATCTCTACTTAACATTGACTGTAAAATACTAAGTACAATTTTGGCAAATAGACTAAAAAACACACTCAATGAAATAACCATGATCAAACAAACCTGTGGAGCATCAGGAAGGCAAATATCTGACAATATTTTCTCCATTAAGTAAATTATTGAGTATATGGAAAATAACAGCTTTGGTGGTGCTTTGATACAATTTGACAGAGAAAGCGTTTGATAAGATTGAAATACACTTCATAATTAAAACCCTTGAAAAAAATGGATTTGGTCCAACTTTTATAAAATGGATTAGAATACTATACAACCAAATTAAATCTAAAATACAAATTAATGGGGCACAAACTACTACTTTCCCTGTCAGAAGATCAGTGCGACAGGGATGTCCAATATCAATGTTATTATATGTTATTGGAATAGAAACACTTAATGTTTCTATCCAAAATGATGATTTGATAAAAGGGATCACACTTCATAATATGACTAAACAAACTAAGACCTTCCTACATGCAGATGATATATCAAACTTTATTACAACTAACAACTCTTATGAGAACCTAATTATTCAATTTAGAAAGTTCAGTAATGCTTCTGGATCTGAACTAAATCAGGAAAAGAACAGAGATATTAATGATTGGAAATTGGATAAAAAATAACTATTTAACAATTCCAAAAGACAAAGTTAAAGACTATGTAAGAGAACTAGGAGTATATTTAGGCAACAATAATGAAATAAAAAAAATTACAGCAAATTTTAAATAAAATTCAAAATCATAAGGACACATGGAAAATGAGGGACTTCACCTTCATGGAAAAAGCTCATATTACTAAAAACTATTTATTTAATTCAATTTGGCATGAGTTTAATATAATAGACTTTGATCTATATCACATGAAACAATAGAACAATCAATTTATAATTTCCTATGGCCAAAAAAACCTAAGATAGGTAAAACCTCTCTACAATATATCAAAGAATTGGGAGGGATAAATCTCCCTAATCTAAAACTAAAACAATCTACACATTATTTATATAGACTAACATTACTTGATTATCCACCGCAATATCCATGGCAAGGAATATATATTTATTGGTTTGGCCTGTCCCTACCACACAATAAAAAGATATATAATAATAACACAATTTTGAAAACTTTAAATACTTTAACAACTTTACGAAGACAAATAATGACTTTAAAGAAATATAAATACTCTGACTTGATATGGGAATCCTCAAAAAGTTCAGAAATATATGAAATACTCAAACAGCTTACTTTACCTAAACATAAAATTGAAATTAAAATACCTTACTTGATTTGGTAAATCATTTGGAAAAATTGGTCTCAAATAAACTTTTTCTATAAATTTAATTCAATATTTGACTACTTACATTACATCTGGTGGAGAGGTGAAGTAACTTTTAAAAGAAAACTTATTCCTAAAATTCCAAAATGTATTTTATGTAATAATTTTCAAGATAGTAAATTTCATTTAATATTAAATTGTAATATACTTAAGTATGAAAGAGAGCAAATTATAAATAAAATAAAAAGTAAAAATGGTAAATTTGAAAATAATGATTTACTATATACTAATAACATAATTGATAAAAATCTTTATCAGGAAGTTAAAAATTATATAGTAGAAATAATAGTAAAGAGAAATAACACTCTAGGAAATTTATAACATTTTTAAAATACTGGGATTTAACTATCCCTTTTAATTTGAACACTTTTAAATTTAGAAGGTTTTGGAGGTGGGTGGGGTCACGCAGTGGGGTTGCATAATACACTGGATAGCCAATTGGCTAGTTGTATGACACCAGTTGTGGATTGTAGCATTGTTCGGGATCCCTTGCCCGCATCTGGTACTTTTTAAGTTTTACTTTCAAATACTATAAACTATTATATTATTTTAAACTATATATTATTTTTCTACTGTACTACTTTCTTCTTTCTATCTAGCTCCGCAAATAATACTTGAGTAGCACTTTTTGGAGTTTACAGCTTAACCCAAATCTATACGCTATACATATACATGTAGGTCAAAACCAAAACCAGATTTGACCTGTACGTGACATCACTAGCACGCCTGGTGCTATATAGAGCTACCACGTGACTGAATGCTTCTCACGTAGTAGAAAAACACGCCATCTAATACTATCAACAAAACAACTACGCACTGACGAGGTCACGTGACTAATGGAATTTCATTGATGAATTTGATAGTAAACAAATATGCACTTTTAACAATATACTGTTACAGTCTATGAATATAATTCAAAACCTTTTGTAACAACCATCTTTTCCCCCTCCAACTTAGGTGTACTCCGTCATGGTGGAGAAAAGTTCTGTGGAATCCTTGATTCCCTATTAAATGCACTACAAGAATGGAACTAGTATATTGGGCTAATTCACTATTAATCCAACGAACTCGTCGATTATTTTGTCCAATAGAAATACCTCGGGGACGCTCCCATGGTAAGAAAGCTCCCAGAACAATATGATGTACGCCCAGGTGTAAATAAATTTGAATCAACCTTTTCAGATTATCCAAAATTTCTGGGGGAGATAAATATCCAACTTCATTCTCCCCAACTTGAAGAAAAATAATGACTGGAAAAGGCCCAGGCAAAAAAAACACCCACGAAATTGCTGATCCTGGCTCCAGGAATTCCATAATAAGACAAAGAAACACCATTTGGTATCCGACAAGAACCTAAAAGAAAGCGATCTGAACTAAGTCTTGCAACTATACTGTATCCAATTAATGAAAGATGCATTCTGCACAATGGTAAATTGATAGTGAACTATGTACCTCCCTAATATACACAGCATTTATGCTGCCCTCTATAGTATAAATATAGAACTGTGGAGAACTTTACATTTCATTACTTCTTCCTTCTCTCATTTCGTCCTATATACTAACATAATTAAAAATCAATAAGCTATATGAAAATCACTCATTACTTTACTTTAAACTAATTCCAAATTTATTTCAACACATATTTTAATAACAATTTGGCTTTGATTTGATGAATATAATTACTTTTACAATTCTTTTGTCCAACTGAGTATTGTGTTACTCAAAAAACAGTCTAAGTTAGACTAATTGATTAAAGGGAAACAACTGCAATGAAACTGGACGACCTTAATGAACAAAGGCAAAACACAACGCTACTAGACACATACTTTTGGATATGCCACAGCATATAAACGAAACTATTAGATAACACTAATACATAAATTATTTAAAAAAAACGCACCATTTGTTTGTTTAAAAGTAATTTATTTTTTTTAAATTTTTTTTTAGTAATAAAATAAATCTTCAAAATTTCACAAACATATTTTCATATAGTTCTACAACTCAAATGATATGATCTTAGATAGTGCTGTCCATACAACAACACTGTGCAACAAACAGAAAATAAAATAAAAAATACATTCACAATGGACAAATGACTTTGGCAAAGTCTACCGGGAATATTAAAAACTTAATATATTTTAGGAAAGGAAAGTAAATTGGCCCTGGAACTTAATAGTTCTAAGGGACGAGAGTACGATCCTAAGTCCAGGAATCAGATTGTAAAGAAATCAATATTCTCTACAGCTCCAGTGGGGAATATATGTCACAAGTTAGCTCTGGCTTATGACAGAGAGTATTATCAGCCTGAATTCCTTAGTGGGTTAACAATACTTAATTATATTTGATGAACAAAACAAAGATCAACCGTCATCAAAATTATTTTTATAAACACTATAAATAAAAAATATATACAATAATATAAACACTACTTAATACACTCATGGGTTGACAAGGAAAACGTTACACCATCGTACGACACTATTGGCAAACAGACGGTTTTCCTCAATCAACATGAACCAGCTTGTACTGGGGAGAGTATATATATATATATATATATATATATATATATATATATATATATATATATATTACCATGCTCGACCTACCTAGGCAAACGTGGGATGCGTGGTAAGGCTAGGATTCCGCTACGAAACCGAAACACTGACGCGTATTTTGTTGTCGTGGTTTTGTTAGCTGCTACAATTAAATCAATGATATAATAATAATGGTAGGAGAATCGTTAACAACTAGATTAGCTCGAGAACAAGTAGAGGCAATAAAGAGATTTATTCCCGTGAGAGTTTTTGTCAGACAAAAATTTCATCAACGACAGAAAGGTCGAGACAATGTTGCAACAGATACTGCACAATTATTTCAACCGGTAGTTACAGCTACTGAGAAAGCTGCATTGGCTACTGAGAAAGCTATATTGGGAGATATTACAGAGGAGCAACGAGGAAAAAAAGCTATTCTGCCGGTAATTGATAAAATAGAAAAAAGATCAAAGAAAATGAAAGAATATCTAAAACCTCGTTCAGCTAATGTAATCGCCGCACAACCCGAACCCGAACAAGAGGGTGAAATTATTGAATCTCAGGAGAAAGATGTTAGTGAAAGAGTTTCTTTCAGTGATAAACTAATTTCCGGTAGATTGGATTTCATTAAAAATATAAAATTTGACTCTATAAGAGAGATGGCTGAAGTTTTCGTTAGGAGTTTCTCTCGTAAAAGAACCTATATACAACCAGATGATATTGCTATGGATAAAAAAGTATGGTATAATGGATTATATCGTGTTATGGCCGATGTAGCTAAAATATCAAAAAAAGATAAATCATATAATGATCTTGTGGCTGAAATAAATAGGGTTGAATCGTCTACAAGGAGCAATCAAATTCTGAATTTATCCGGTTGCCAGAAAAATCAAACCTTTTAGATATATAAAATCTTCTTCACAATGTGCAACTGGTGAAACATTCGCAGATGGAACTCATGGCCGTGATCTTGTTCCCTATCCTAATACCATTCTATCCGACATATTACGATTCGAAGTTCTTATCGGGGGAAAACGAGCTGGAACTAACTCACCGGAAATAATTAATGAAACCGCTGATATCTGCCGACGACTAAGTGGTATCATGTATATTGGTGTATATCGAGAATTTATTGATGAACTCGTTGATGATTACCATAGTGACTAATTGCCGCCCGATTACATAAATAATAATTAGATAAGATGATCATACACTACAACTACAAAAAGCCAACTATGACTTATGTAGTAAATTCACGATTGCTTGTTATAAGATGTATTATGGAGATGGTCTTGGTGATATTGTTCAAGGGTTATTTGCAAGGATGGCTCCAAAAATAGCACCAATAGCAAAACAATTATCGATGAAAGCTATTGATGTTATTCGTGGTAAAGGTATTAGCAGGTATTTTCTGCGCAAAAAAAAAAAATGATCACGATGATTCGACGACGAAAAAAAACATCACCGGGAAAACTACCATCAACGGAGATTATACCTGCGAGTGTTAGCATTAATAAACAACGCGGTGGATCAAAAAATAGCAGAGCGAAAATATGAAGGATCTGATCCTCAGGGGAATATAACTGCAAATTTTATAGCGGGAAGTGGTTTAAAATCCTGAGCTAGATCGCGATTGAGATCGAGAAATATATAATAAAATGGTCAATTCTTCACCCGACCCAGCACTGGATCTGGATGCCCCAGTGCGCAAAGATGATTTTGTACGCGATTATCAGTTTTATTTCTATAACGCAATACAACCAAATAGTCGATCAAGAATTGAACTTAAGGTTCAGGATACAAGCAAATACTTTCTACCAGCTGAAGAATTTATCGAAGTAGAAGAGAACTTGTAACAGATGTTGCACTTAATACGCCATATGCAGATGACGAAAATCTCCGAGTTGATTTTGTCAATAATGGTATTATGGCATTATTTAGTAGCGATATATATATATATATATATATATATATATATATATATATATATATATATATATATATATATATATATATATATATATATATATATATATATATATATGATTGATGGAAGAGAGATTGAATTTATTGAGCATGATGTTGATGTTGCCACAATAATAGTGGGTTTAGCAAGATATTCTGATGATTATACAAGATCAGCAGGTCCATATATGATGTTCGCTAAGGACGGTACTGATCACGCTGAACACATTCAGTATGTTAAAGTAAAGGCAACTCGAGATACTGAAGTTGATTCAGCACCAGCCGGAAATACAAGACCAGCTGTTTATTTTGTTATTATCAGTGATGTTAATGCCACCAATTACAACCTAGGGTTTGCAACACGTGTATCAATGTTGCGAGGACAGCGTATATTATTTTCATGAGCGATTACACTATCTCATATTTTTGGATTTTGTAGAAATGTTAGAAGGGTTATCATTGGAGCGAAACATACAGTAGTGCTCGTGCGAAATGGTGATGAGAATGATGCAATCTAGCATGGTGCTGATGTTGCTGATGGTATAGTAAATATAACAAAGCTTTCATAGTGGATACCAGTAATGACGCCATCAATCACCGTAGAGGAAAACGTACTATCATTTACGGATACAGGTGGTAAATCATTTATATCATGGCTAACAACAGCAACAGATAGTATAGAGAATTTTGTTAACGGTATATTTACATGACACATGGCATCAAAACAATATGTTTCTGCGCCGCGGCATATATTTGTTGCGTTACAGGATAAGACACGATTAAATTCACAGACACGCAGCCATATGATATTTGACCAACTGGGTGTTACTGAATTCTCGTTCAGGATAAACAGCCAACAAGAACCATCTGAGGATATTTTTCTTACTTACGGACAAAACCAAATATCACGCGCGTATAATCATTTGCTGACATTAATGGGACGTAATAATAATGTAGATACCGGTTTGAAAATATCACAAATATATTTTAGAAATCGATATCCGATTTATTACTTTTCGTTGGAACATCTTAACTTAACCAGACAGTCCGCTGTTGACATACATTTCCGAGCTCGTATATCTCTTCCGACTAATATAGCAGGTGATATTCACTATCCCTAATTACAGAGCAACTGCTGTCATACTCAATGACAAATCAGTGCTGCTCGAAGGTGTTGGTGGACGAATGAAGATAGTTGAAGCACCAGTAGAAAACATGAAATTGTTTTCCAAAAACATTCACAATTAGATCAATCTCGTATTAAATAAAATGTCATGTAATCATGATATTGTTACCCTGACTCCTGGTTAGATTAAAAGGTTGCAATCGGATTCAGCTAAAAAATGTGGAACTACAATATCGTTAAGACACAATCAGATGTCTGGTGGTCAGAATAAACTATCACTGACAGCTTGTCAGATTAAGCATTTAAATTATGCTAGCCAAGATATAAAAGGTGTTCAGGTTACTCTCTCTCTCTCTGCGGCCGCGATCAAAGACATGATAAAATCAGGTGGTATATTTTGACTTCTCGCTGCATTACCAGCGCTAATTGCCGCCGCCATCCCCGCGGTCGCGAAAGTGTCCGCGTTAGGAGCTGTTGGTACCGCCACTGGGATGCCACTAAAGAAAGCGACTGGGCGCGGATACAAAAAAAGAGACGATTCGTCAAGGGAAAGGGTCTAAGGCTACCAGGAACTCCGTATTCACGGTACAGCGGAAACGGTCTGAGACTACCAGGGACGGTTTACTAACTTCGCTCTCAAATTTTGTTTTACTCGATGGTGCTTAAAGATTAGCGATAAAAAAAAAAGTTTAGAGGTGTTTGTATGCGAGATCAATTACCACAACAACAAAACAGCGCTGAAACCGGTATCATTAATCTCAATAACAGCACCTGATCTGAAATTCATTAGGATGCATACGTGATTGACCCACGAGGAATTGTTTATTTTGATTCATATGGGTTAGCGCCACCAAAAGAATTTATGAGTTATATACATCAATTTAAAATTCCGATCTGGTACTCCACGTTACCAGCACATAAACTTAATTACCCATCAATATGTGTTCAGCAAGTATTAAATGTACTTAGCGCTATATCATCATCAACTAAACCACCCCATAAAACCGTACACGAATATACGAGTAATCGCTTTTTAGAGAGATCTTAAAATATAATGGTTGATATTGAAGTTATTCTGGAACCACAATGAAGTGCCGGCTGAACTGACGGTGTCGGCTGGACGGACGGCTGGATGGCCGGCGAAAGTGCATAATAAAATGGATCCAATTGATCCAGCCTAGACTCCATGCGTCCGGGACTTACAGGCCCGAAAGCCATGCACGGACCTGCGGTGAAATTTACATCCACTGGGCAGCCTAAACCATGTCAACATAATTCCTCCATTTCCACATTGCCAACACCCATTTTGCCATTCATGCCTTCGTTGTCGACTTTACTACTGAAACGACAAAAGAAGAGAACAAAGCACAAATTAAAAATTCAGCATATTATTAATTCGATAATACTATAACCGTTATTAACGGAGTAGTCAAATTATTCCGTGCCATGCTAACTCTTAATGACCACACTAGTTATCGCCGTGAGCGTGTTGCAATAGGTCGTTCAAGACGAAGTCTACTGAAACGAAAAAGATGATAAACAAAGCACATTTAGCAATTCAACACGCTATTAAGTCGCTATTACCATAACCGTAACTAACGGAGGAAGCGAAATGATTTAGTTCGAGTGAACTCGTGACTACAACACGAAATTCCGCCATTAATAGTCGCAACTGGTCGTTCAGAGACGAAGTCTACTGAAACGGAAAAGAAGATAAACAAAGCACAAATTAACAATTCAGTACGCTATTAAGTCGCTATTCCATAACCGTAACTAACGGAGGAAGCGAAATGATTAAGTGTTGCGTGAACTCGTGACTACAACATGAAGTCCGCCATTAAAGTCGCAAATTGGTCGTTCAAAGACTTTTTTGAAGTCTACTGAAACGTCAAAGAAGATAAATAAAGCACACATTATCAATGCAGCACGTTATTAGTCGCTAATATCGTAAACATTACATACGGAATAAGCGAAATTATTGAGTGCTACATGTATTACATGCTAGTACCGCCATAAGCGTGCTTTGACCACGTTGCAACCTGGTCCGAAGTCTAGAAAAGGTGACAAAGTCACTCAAATTGGAAAATATTGTAAAATAATGTATACAACCTGTAAAGGAATGATTATCCAACACAGTAATTCCAAATTTAACTTCGCATGGTCAGAATTTACACTAAGTTGACTTGGATTCATTGGAGGTCTAATTGTACGTGTTTGCACACAACAAGCGAAGCTAAAAAACTAAAGAAGCGACACCTAGCGGGCGGCAAGGGGAGGTAAGGGGCAAGAGTTATTGCCCTTTGTCTATATGACATAGACAGGAAAGACGAATTTTCGTCTTTTGGTAGGGCTGGATTCGCGAGGTAGCAGGCTAATATCCCTAAAGTAATGTGATTGGGGAACGTATTCAAAGGAGAAACTTGACATTGGGAGACATGTATCAATGATATAGATAATCTGATTACTTATGATACGCAATGAATTATTAGTTATGTAAACATATTTTTTAAGTGGCCGCTTGTGTGAGGAACATTTGACAATTTTGTACTAACAAGCTGGTCACTGGTCATGTTAAAGTGGCCATTCTTGAGGGTTACTTTTGAATACAAACTTGTCAATACCAATGGAATCTGACCATAAGAAGTGGGTGGCTGCTGGTCAGGGGTCGTTTAAGAGGGGGACTACTATATATGAAAACTAAATTGATAATTATTAAAATCAATTTTCCATTCTAGTAAAATAAATGATGATATTAAACTATTTTAGATGAAATTTTAGCACCATTGACATTGATGTTACCATCACTGCCACCAAACATCTGACTCCATCTCGGTGTTCTAGACATGCTGAAAAAAGCACAGAAACATGGGGACAAAAAGGACGACAGAGTGGTGAAAAAATAACTACGATGCATACCAAGTTCCAAAAATGGAAAAAAGTTATAAAGACCAAAGAAACTGACCAATCATGGGCTCTCCATTCTTCATCCACATGGGTAAACTGATAGTGGCATGGTAGGAGACTGTATCACACTGGAATTTAGCTGTTGCTCCAACTGGAATGCGATTTGATTTAAGACGTTCTCTATTCCACTGGGGAGGACCTGCAGCATAGAAGAATCAGTTCGTATAGTGAGATATAAAGCTGTACCGAATAATCGTCCATACTCGTAAACGGACCGATTAATAATCAGTGCCGATGTAAAAAAAATTAAAAAATAACAAATTTCCAAAATATGAATTCAATCATAACATTCATCTTGACATAGCTTTGAATTTTAAACCATACTTAAATACAGTCCTACCTGTTTATATTGACATCACTTATATCAACAAGCCGCCTATGACTACAAAAATACAAAGTCCAGTCCCTTGGTCTACTATTACTACCAAATCGTCATGCTTATGTTGACGTCAAGATAAAGGATAAACGTACATGTCGACAGACGCCCTTGGTCCCAGTTTGAACAAATCCTTTGTTTTCTAATCATTTATGTCGACAAGCTGCCAGTTGCAACCCATACTTTGTTCAACAATTAGTTTATAATCAATTTCTTGCCGCCTGGCTTTAATGTCGCGGTCGGATAAAAAAAAAAAACAATCACCCTAGACTTTTGTTTGGGCCTATAAAGCTGGCCTGTCGCGGCAACTTAAAAACGAATTGAAATTTTATCAATTCTAGCATTTTCCAAAGAATGCACAGAGGTATAGCTAGGATTTTAAACTAGGAGTTCAAGAGTACAACCAGTAAACATTGCAGTCCCCTACAAGAGGCAAATTGAGCATACCTGAAACGGCTATATTTCCAAACGAGTAGAAACAGCGGTTGCCATAGAGTTTAATTTTCAAACTTCATTACAACACTGACATGTAGCCCTTGTTTATCCATTAGAGTGAGAGTTAATTGTCATGTCAAGATAAGGTCTTATTCCAAGCACTACGTTAGGCATCATACATAGTGTTCCACGTGAAATGTCAGTTCTAGCAACTTCTAACACTCTGTTGAATTTCATTACAATCTTTGTGAATTAGCCGTTGAATCCTTCTTGTTAAAATTTGCAAACAGCATTTTGTCTTAACTCTCAACATGTCTTAATTTTGAGGTCACAAGCACTACTTAGATTGCTACACTTGGAAATGAAAACAGTAATGAAGGCGAAAGTTATTAATCTGATGTAGTCTTCTTATACGCAAGTACATCAATGGGTCATTCTACCTCTGAAATCAGTCATATCGCACGTTTTCTCACCACTCTGCAGCTAGTCAAGTCTTTGATCTTGCCACCTATCTTGTGGGTCATGTTCTTCAGATGTACTCTTATAATGACAACATGTACATCTGTGGGTCTTTCAGCCACTGAATTTTCTGATTGTAAACAGGTAAAATAATCAATTTGCAAATTGTTGCGTACTGAGAGCTCCTGTATACGTTATTGTCTGAATCCCAGATCTAAAAAAGCGTCTGAATACACGTGATTACGCTTTTCCGAGACATTTGAAAGTGATCAGTGATTAAAACAAGTTTATTTTGCTGTGAAAGTTTAGTTTTTAACTTTATTTACATTTACGATGGCTACCAACAGCAGTGTAAAACGCAAATTAAATTTATAGCCTCTGGAAACTAAATATCTGGCTGTTAAGGAAATTGAGGGCTGAACATCTCGCAAAAAGGTCTGTGAAATATTTTCGCTTAAAAATAATGCCCATTCAGGAAGGATGAAAGCTGTCGACTCTATAAAGAAAGACTACGTTGAAGGTAACTGTGCTCTCCAAAGGAAGAAGCAAAAGACTGCAACATTTGAAGACGTAGAGAAAGCCACAAAATGGCTCAATGAAATATTTGCGAAAAACTTCGCTACAACAAGTGGTTGGTTCATCATATCATCCAATACAAAAGTATTTGTGGAGAATACATGTACAGTTGACAGCTTTTCATTTCCATGTGAATAGCACCACCCCCTTGTTAGCCTCAATAATATGGGAAGAGACTGACCAAAATCAAGGCCAATTTAAGTACATGTACATGAAGCATGTAAATAACAACTATCCAACCATGTGCTAATTCTGACATTGAATATCGTACTGTTTTTAATATCAGAATGTGATTAGTGCAATATTTTATTGTGGATTTTATTACACAAAGGTAACCAGAATGTAATTTGTCAATATTCATGTGTATTTCACTCCGATTTTCTCTTCATGTACTCAAAATTTCCATTTTTTCTCAAAGTGTAAATGCTACTCACAGACAAGTCACTCTTTGCAGATGAATATTAACTTTTCTCTTTTAAATCAATATTAGTACTTTATAAGAGTTTAATAACTGTCTGGTCACTGAAAGTTATGTTTTTAACTTGCCTATGTCTTAGGACACAGAACAAGTTATTGTTTCATGTCGCAAGACTGGCCCCTGTGATAATGAAATAATCAGTATCAACAATTTTAATAACCGGCTATATGCGGTATCGGCATAATCGGCAAAAAGTGACACCGGTACAGCTCTAGTGAGATATCTTAAACTAACTAAATTAAGTACTTTGTTACACAACAATCCAAACACTAAGATAATTACACTAAGGTTTTCTTAACAAATATGTCATTATGCTATGAAATCTGGGAAAAAAAGTTATTTTGGCGTTGTAAATCTTGTGATCGGCGCATACAGAACCAATGATGATGTGTATCTGGAGTGGTTCACAATGTACAGTTTAGTAAAGTAGACTAAAGTACAGACTGGTATACAAGACATATGTACAGATTAGTACTGCATACAAATGTTCAGACTGGTAGAGCAGACATGTGTACACATTGGAATGGTATGCACCGGCTATCATGGTGGGTTAAAACTATTGTAATAGAAATATAAAGCCTTACAAACGGATGCGCCTTAAATCCATCCCCGGTTGTTCCTAAAATTAGCTGTTACTTTGCGCGAATATAGTTATATGTACAGCTATATTTATTGAACATTTTGTTTTCTTTATGTCACTCGATAATTTATTATAAAATAAAAAATATTGTTTGAAGAATATTTTTTATTAATACTCTAAATACTTTTTTTTCTGGAATTCCAGTCAAGTTTTCAAAAAATCCATTCAGTTTCAGATATAATTTTTAATTTTTCATCTATACTTTTATACCTGTAACCATGACTTTGACAGTGCCTTCATTCGTGCCATACAAGTTTGTAGCACGGCATATATAGTCTCCATCATCCTTGATTTCCAGCTTTGAAATGATCAGTTTCCGTCCGATAGAGTCTTCAGGATCTATTTTATGCCTTGGAGTTCCATCAGGCAGATATGATCCATCTGGAAGCCTTACGCCATCCTTGAGCCACTCGACATCAGGGATTGGACTGAAGTTAGAAAATAGAAGGGACATTTTTTAAACAAGATAAGAGTATGTCCATTATCCAATGAGATTTATCTACAGACTCTTTTGCGAAAGATATTTATATGGTCATGGCAATAGCAATCCAGTGTTGTCAAGGATATATATACATATATATATATATATATATATATATATATATATATATATATATATATATATATATATATATATATATATATAATGCAGTAAGTGTGACATCTGTGCTCAATGTATACTAATGTATTGTCTTCACCTCAATCAATATAATTCGAGCAGAAATGGTTTCTAATTAAGTGTACACAAACACAATCTGATAAGAGTATTGGCTTCACAACAATAAAATGATTTTATAAATATATTTTATGGTACTATAACATTATGATATGATGATTTTAATATTGATCATTCCAGGACAAGTGAATGTTTTCAAGAATGAGATCCATATACTAAAATAAAACTTTGTAATTTGAAATTAATTTTAATTTATTATTTATTCTTAGGGTATAACAATTATATGTTATATATTAATATAAGGAGGTGGGTTGGTAATAAACTGAGGGGGTAATTTATTGGGGGTAATGGCAGGGGGATTTAAAAACCAAGAAATTGGCCGTGACGTTGCCAAAATGATTACCTAAACTGTCAGATGCACAAACTTGTAAGTTATGTTGGCAAATTGATCACATGGGCAAATCATGTTGCACATCCTGTATATGGGGACACATTCATACACAGATACTCCTTAAAGATAACAGCTTTGGATTGACTTTCCTAATTTCAAGGTTATTACCAAACTCTTGTTAAAAAACACGTTGCAACAGTCTTTATTTTAAGCCATAATCTTTTAGAGATATTTTTATTAACTTGCTGGAGGTAAATGTTTGTGGGCAAAATAACCAGGTATTTCATTGTCTTTAGTATGAAACCCAAACTGCAGGCAGGGCAAACCAATGATATACTATTCTCTTCCACCATAAACTGCATTGCAGCATTAAACACTAGACAAGATCATATGCGTTGGTGTTGTTGTTTTGGGGTTTTACTCCTTTTTCCACCACATGATGGGCTATACATGGCAATCGGTATAATTGATGTAGGAAAAAAACCCAGTATTTTTATGAGAAGAACCAAACACCAATGGGAAGATACTATCAAGCATTCACACATACCCACATTGGCTGAGCCTGAGACTCAAACCCTGGCAGACAGACGTGAGATGGCATTGATTTGTAATGGTGAACACTTTATATCCTTCTGCCACTAAAGTCCTAAGTCAAGCAGTGAAATATTTTAAGAGAAATTACTTGTCTTGTCCAAGCACAAAATCATCATTTCAAAATGAAATTACATATTAGTGCATACCAAACTGGATTAATCAGAGGTTACAGGTAAGGTTATGCAACTGTCCACTACTCAATAACGGAGGACCATAATTTATGCAAGCTTAACTTGTAAAAAGAATTGGCAAAAACTGTCACTGAAAAGATGTTGCAAATAAGCGACATGAATAAGCCAGACTTTTAGCCAACCAATCTATGAAGACTGTCAACTGTGAAATAGAAACTGTCTCATAACCCCTTCTGGCATACAGACGAATTTCAGACCTCAAGCTTTTACTTACTTTCCAGCAAAGATACACAGAAGAGTGGCCTTGGATCCAATGGTCCATTCAACTGATTTGGAATATTTCAAGATGGGTTCGGAGGTCAATTCAGGACCTAAAATACAAGGTGAAAAAAGATAACATTAGAGTGATCCTTGCTGCTGTGTCGAAAGATTAAGCAGGCATACCAGATTTACAATTTACAAACAAACTCTATCAAATATTTTTTTTCCCAGACATGTAATGAAATGTAAATCTTGAATCAAAAGCTCAACACTAATATTAAAAGAGAAGATTGTAAATGTCATGTCTTATGATCCAAATGCTTCACCAAAAGTATAAAGAATAAACTCCTTTACGGGGTTTAAAAACATATGCATATCCAAACAATTGCCACAATATTAATGCAAATAATCATTGATCAACCTCAACGGTAAGGTCCATGAGCAAATTATAAATTTCACCAAATTGTCTTAGCTTCCAAATAAGTTGTTCCCAATATGATGAAATTACATCGAAGGTTTAAGAAGTTACATGAAAATTAAATACATTACAAAAACTATAACAATGCAATTTTATTATACTTTATAATGTTGCCCCAAGTTTCCAGAGGCATGCAATGATGCTGCAGAATCAATTTCATTAAGAATTAATGCCGATCAGAATCAATTTCATTAAGAATTAATGCCAATCAGAATGCATTTTATTAAGAATTAATGACAATCAGAATCAATTTCATTAAGAATTAATGCCAATCAGAATCAATTTCATTAAGAATTAATGCCAATCAGAATCAATTTCATTAAGAATTAATGCCAATCAGAATGCATTTCAATAAGAATTATTGCCAATCAGAATGCATTTCATTAAGAATTAATGCCAATCAGAATGCATTTCATTAAGAATTAATGCCAATCAGAATGCATTTCATTAAGAATTATTGCCAATCAGAATGCATTTCATTAAGAATTAATGCCAATCAGAATGCATTTCATTAAGAATTAATGCCAATCAGAATGCATTTCATTAAGAATTAATGACAATCAGAATGCATTTCATTAAGAATTATTGCCAATCAGAATGCATTTCATTAAGAATTAATGCCAATCAGAATTCATTTCATTAAGAATTAATGCCAATCAGAATGCATTTCATTAAGAATTAATGCCAATCAGAATGCATTTCATTAAGAATTATTGCCAATCAGAATCAATTTCATTAAGAATTAATGCCAATCAGAATGCATTTCATTAAGAATTAATGCCAATCAGAATGCATTTCATTAAGAATTAATGCCAATCAGAATGCATTTCATTAAGAATTAATGCCAATCAGAATGCATTTCATTTAGAATTATTGCCAATCAGAATCAATTTCATTAAGAATTAATGCCAATCAGAATTCATTTCATTAAGAATTAATGCCAATCAGAATGCATTTCATTAAGAATTAATGCCAATCAGAATGCATTTCATTAAGAATTAATCCCAATCAGAATTCATTTCATTAAGAATTAATGCCAATCAGAATGCATTTCATTAAGAATATTAAGAATTAATGCCAATCAGAATTCATTTCATTAAGAATAAATGCCAATCAGAATGCATTTCATTAAGAATTAATGCCAATCAGAATGCATTTCATTAAGAATTAATGTCAATCAGAATTAATTTCATTAAGAATTAATGCCAATCAGAATCAATTTCATTAAGAATTAATGCCAATCAGATTCCATTTCATTAAGAATTAATGCCAATCAGAATGAGTCTCCCATGGGAATTTAAATATATTTAAATATTCAACTTCCACTATCCTAAAATTGATACACTGCCACTAACCGAGGTTCAACAAAAAAGAAATAACTGAAACATCACACCAACCATAACAATGTACCAAGCTTGACCATTTTCCTTCTTCCAGTTTTGGTGGCATTGATTCTTGACTTTATTGGATCCCACAATATACAGGTGCTCTATTCATTTAGTCATCATGCAGTTTTGGATGTGACTGAGATATATGACTTAAATAAATTTGTCGAATGAATTTTCCAGCATGGATTTGCCTCAAACATAGACCTCTGAACCCAAAAGCCATTACATGTCTTACATACAATATAAAAAACACCATCTACAAAGTCAAAGGATGTGGTACAGAACTTGTGCAGTAGTATAGCAATAGTCTTTTTTTCAGTCTCTGACAGCTGACATTTTAATCCTATAATGAACAGTGTCTTTCTTGAATCAAATGCAATCCCAGGGACAAAGCCTTGTTAGAGTAGGTAATAACAAATAAGATATAACATGCTGGAACCATATTTCTCCTGCAGTCACTGTTAATCAGTCCTTGATCCGTAACCCTAAAATCAATGTGTTTTTCTAGTCTCAAATGCAACCGTGGACAAAGTTTGATTACATAAATTTATATACGTATTACATCATTGTGTGGGAACAGTTATCTTTCTTTTTAGGCCATGTAACCCTGACCTTTGACCCTAAAATCCAATACCAACAATTAAAGTTAATTCAAGTTAATGTGGAGATAAAAAAAGGAGATAAATGACAGGATCATAGCATCACAACATGCTCAACCTTATGTTATGACACTATAAAATTACGAATTCATCAATATTATTCCATAGCAATCATCTGGCTGTCGAAATTCCATTAATGTCCTTAATATATTTTTCTTTCACAGCATATTTGTTTTACAAGAGAGCAGCAGCAATGATCACTAAACTGGAATATACAGTGGAACCTCGTTAATCCGGACTCATTCATCCCAGTGGATATGTCTGATCTAACAAGATTTCCAGATAATTGAATCATGCAAATTTGTTATTTTACGATATCATCACAGCGTATATATGTACATATATATGCTAGCTTTAAATGTAATGTACTGTATATTCAATAACAACTGAAATAAATTAATGAAAACGTCTATAAATTTATTTATCATATGTTATTTAGCAGTTAAATGCATTATGGTAAACTAATAAAATGCAGAAATTTTTGTCAGTATTTTACCACTGTTACAGTTGCTAATTATCGATGTCCCCATTTTATTCAGAAATGAAGCCCTATACTGTCCACTGCTTAAATCATCAACTGTATTTGTATAGCCATCAATAATCTGTGATTGTTACATACAATTTGTAAACATCAAAGAGGCTTAATGACAATTTTAATTTATTTACCATATGTTATGTCAAAATGCATCGACGATTTGATCCCAGTGTGTTTATTTTGTTATTAAAACCCCCGTCGGTGACTAGCTAAAACCGACATTGTTTATACAATCGCTGGTTATAAAATGGTCACGCTACTTAGCTATTGATAGTGGACATAAATTCTCAAGGGCTTCTCTATTGTGTTTATGTACTACTCTACTGACTGTATTTTAAGATACAATTTTTCAAATTATTTTACTTTTGGACAGATTATTTCTGGATTATCGAGACAAGTTTTAATGTAATTTTACACTTTGGTCCCTGATTTTTATTTCCGGATCAGGAACGCAGATTTCTTGATGAACGGAGCAAATTAATGTTTAGATATTCCGTTCCCTTTGAATTATGTCTGGATAGTTAGGTTTCTGGATAATGGAGTCCAGTTTAACGAGGCTCCACTGTATATGTTGTATATATGCTTTCTGATATGGTAACAAGCACACTAAATCCAGACTGATATGGTAACCACTAAATCTGGCCCATTTTACCAGGATCATGGAAAACCTGGCAGATATTTTAATATGCAATCACCAAACTTTACTATTTTAAACAAAGCACACTGTAGCAAAGTCAACTTATAAATATAAAAAAATAGATACTAACAGAAAGCTTGATTTCATTCGGGAACTATTTATAGGAAAAGTACAAATAGTTACTGTATATTTGTAACATACTATCTCTGATTAAAATCTCAAAACTGCAGAATAAAGATCAACCAAGATTAAAAATATTCATGTATAAAGCTAGAAAAATGCAGAATGTTTATACTTGAAAGGCAGTAATAATAAGTGAGAAAGGGAGATAACTCTTACCAATCGAAACATTCAAAATGAATTTTTCCAAGGATATGGCCGTCTCATTGACAACATTGTTAAACAGCTGACATCTGTAAGGGTTTTTTGCATTGTCTGAAGCCCTCACAAACAGAAAATGAAGAGTTCCTGCCAGTAGAAAATGTCATCATTTTATACATACATACACACACATATATATATATATATATATATATATATATATATATATATATATATATATATATATATATATATATATATATATATATGGAGTCTAGGACATCTCCCCCACGGACATCCCCCCGACGTATCCCCTTGGACCCCCCCCCCCATCAAATAGGACTCCCCCCCGTCATTTACCCATTATCTTAAAACTTACTTCATATTTAATTATAAAAACATATATTATATTAAGTTATGTTAAAAGAAAAGGGTTATTTGAAATAAAGATAACAAGATTTGTAACAAAAAAACAGAATTTGGGATTTCTGGATTAACAACAAAACACTATTGATTGTAATGCAAATAAAATATGTAATGATATATGAAAATAAGGAAATAAATATCACTGATACGTGCGTGTATGGGTCCAATATTGGACGAATTAACATAATTAGCACGATCCTACTAATGCAACAAATACAAATGCAAACACATTGTCATATACGGTACCAGGACAAAAAAAAAACAACGACCGATTCATGGTATATCACAAAATGAAAATACGATTTTCACAATAGCAAAACAAATGATGTTTTCACTCAAAATAGCGAATTGATAGTTTACTCACTCAAAATAGTGAACTGACATTTCAATCATTCAAAATAGTGAACTGATATCAACAAAGCAGATATCTCAAGATATCTCTTCACCTCGAAACTACACACACACACACACACAGCACAGCACACGCAGTAAGTAGTAAGTGTTAAAGAAAGTTAACATTTTCACATATTAAAAAAATGTATTGTTTAAATGTTAATTTTGTAAGCAATTGCTTTTAAGTATTCTATGGTGTCACGATTGTCGAAGTCGGCGACTATGTTTGCAATTCTCGAAGAACAATCTTTGCACTTCTTCTTTGGTTGTTCAGGCAAATGTCCACCGAAGATTCTTTTCAGGTTGACATTATTTCAGCTCTGTTCACGTTTAAGAATCCGAAGGAAGCTCCAGATATTTGGATGATGACAGGAAACTGCGGACTGCATTTTTCTATGCCAACCTTCCACAGCATTGTTTGTTCTGGGCAAACTGCTTTTATCGGACACCGCTACTACACGGCGATTATGACGGAGACGACCAATGTAGTTGTCCTCAAAATAATCCATGACAGTGGCAAACTCCTCTGACAACGATTCTTGAAGTGTTTCGAATGATTCGATTACCTTTTCGCTTGGAACGAATGGTAACGCAGCAATCATCCGAATTGACAAGGCAAAATCTTCATCATTCTGGTATCGATCCTGCAGTCCAACAGACTGAACTTTTCTGAATATATTTTGTGCAAGATGAAAGAAGCAGCCATGTATTTCAACGCTTGCAAAACACTCGGTGGCTGCATTAATTGCAGCCTTTTCGAAATCCGTCGTAATTGTTGTTGGATGAACTTGAGGCTGCAGCACTTTGATTTCTGAAGAAGAAAAAAATGCATTATCAACTTTAGTTGACATTTTAATAACAATAAAACCCTATGATCGTACATTGCAATATAAGATAATTGACGTATAATGCGGCCGTCGATAGCATGCATTCCATAATTAAATTCACCCCACCAACCCCCGCTTGCACCCCGCCGGCCCTTTCTTTATGGCTAGCTTCCCAGAGCTTGTAGTGAATTGCTTCCTAAATCCCAAGAATGATCACTAAATGCTGTATAAATTTTCTCAACAAGCAAAATAGGATCTCCATTCCCACGAATGAAACTTACACGAGTCAACACCTGGCAATATTGGACCGTATATATAAGCATAAATTCATACCCAATTTATGGATTTTTTCACCCCTGTATTTTGAGAAATAAATAATTATTTTTAATTATGCAAACTTGATTTTTTTTTT
Source organism: Unio pictorum (assembly GCA_030141615.1). NCBI lineage: Eukaryota > Metazoa > Mollusca > Bivalvia > Unionida > Unionidae > Unio > Unio pictorum. Next base: position 1,317,039 of record JARLTB010000228.1, read on the forward strand.
TTGCTATTTCTTGTTGTGGAGTTTAAGTCTCTGTGGGATTGATGACAAAAGGAAAAGATCAATGAGTAAAATGCAAAAATATTACTTACCCCGCCTTGATTCATGTTTGGTGACGCACTCCTTCTTCAAAATATCACAGCCAGTTGTAAATGAATTTACAAACTTTGCCTTGATATATACATCACAGAACATCTGTTTTAACTTTAGATCATATCTGAGCCACGGACGCCCAAGCTTCCAACTGTCTTGAAATTTTCGGGACTTGTTGCCCCGTTCATCGTAATGTGGTGTTGCACTTGAAGCGCTACATGTAGATGATGTTGGACTGCAAGGTATATCATCGGGTTCAGTGATTGTTTTGTCTGATGAGTTTGCATTAAATTCAAACAATGTTAATTTTTGTAACTTAGGATGAGATGATGAAATCGCAACGTCTAACTTGAGTTTGTTCATGATAACGTTGCACTGGCGACAGATATTAATTATAATTTAGATTTTTTTCCATTTGCTTCTATTTATACACTGTAGTCGGTACTTCAAAGGTTATCAGTTTTCTATGAAGGTTCAGAAAAACTATTGTATTGGTGTATGTAAAAAAACAACAGAAGGATTAGCCATTCAATTAAATTGTTTCTGTTCTATTCGCGTCTTCAGAAGTCGGCCAGTTGTAGGTATAGTACAGTAGCATGATTGACTGTATCACAGCATACAGTACTCAGCCCAGATGTCGGCATAAGCAGATTATGATGTAACAATGCACTGTAAAGATGGGATGATCAATACGAACAAAGGATCGTTTGTGTAACAAATAAATTCCAATGCATTGCTTAGTCAAGTTTGTGGCTTCCTTTCGTTCTCCCATTTAATTTATTCAGTCCAAATCCATGATTGTATGTACAAATTAAATAACCAAAACGTCTGTCGCCAAAAAAATCGCCAGATGAGATATTTTTGTCGCCAATAAGGGAAAAAAATCGCAATTTGCGACATTGGCGAAGACCAGCGCGATCCCTGACTTAGGTAGGTCTTTCTTAAGTTTGATGTAAGGTAGGTCTTTCTTAAGTTTGATGTAAGGTAGGTCTTTCAAGTTTGACGTAAGGTAGGTGTTTCTTACGTTTGATGTAAGGTAGGTCTTTCTTAAGTTTGATGTAAGGTAGGTCTTTCTTACGTTTGATGTAAGGTAGGTCTTTCTTAAGTTTGATGTACGGTAAAACTTTCTTAAGTTTGATGTAAGGTAAGTCTTTCTTACGTTTGATGTACGGTAGGTCTTAAGTTTGATGTACGGTAGGTCTTTCTTAAGTTTGATGTACGGTAGGTCTTTCTTAAGTTTGATGTAAGGTAGGTCTTTCTTAAGTTTGATGTAAGGTAGGTCTTTCTTAAAGTCGATGTAAGGTAGGTCTTTCTTAAGTTTGATGTAAGGTAGGTCTTTCTTAAGTTTGATGTAAGGTAGGTCTTTCTTAGGTTTGATGTAAGGTAGGTCTTTCTTAAGTTTGATGTACGGTAGGTCTTTCTTAAGTTTGATGTACGGTAGGTCTTTCTTAAGTTTGACGTAAGGTAGGTCTTTCTTAAGATTGATGTACGGTAGGTCTTTCTTAAGTTTGATGTACGGTAGATCTTTCTTAAATTTGATGTACGGTAGGTCTTTCTTAAGTTATATGTAAGGTAGGTCTTTCTTAAGTTTGATGTAAGGTAGGTATTTCAAGTTTGACGTAAGGTAGGTCTTTCTTACGTTTGATGTAAGGTAGGTCTTTCTTAAGTTTGATGTACGGTAGGTCTTTCTTAATTTTGATGTACGGTAGGTCTTTCTTAAGTTTAATGTACGGTAGATCTTTCTTAAGTTTGATGTAAGGTAGGTCTTTCTTAAGTTATATGTAAGGTAGGTCTTTCTTAAGTTTGATGTAAGGTAGGTCTTTCAAGTTTGACGTAAGGTAGGTCTTTCTTACGTTTGATGTAAGGTAGGTCTTTCTTAAGTTTGATGTAAGGTAGGTCTTTCTTACGTTTGATGTAAGGTAGATCTTTCTTAAGTTTGATGTACGGTAGGTCTTTCTTAAGTTTGATGTAAGGTAGGTCTTTCAAATTTGACGTAAGGTAGGTCTTTCTTACGTTTGATGTAAGGTAGGTCTTTCTTAAGTTTGATGTAAGGTAGGTCTTTCTTAAGTTTGATGTAAGGTAGATCTTTCTTAAGTTTGATGTACGGTAGGTCTTTGTTAAGTTTGATGTAAGGTAGGTCTTTCTTAAGTTTGATCTAAGGTAGGTCTTTCTTAAGTTTGATGTAAGGTAGGTCTTTCTTACGTTTGATGTAAGGTAGGTCTTTCTTAAGTTTGATGTAAGGTAGGTCTTTCTTAAGTTTGATGTAAGGTAGGTCTTTCAAGTTTGACGTAAGGTAGGTCTTTCTTACGTTTGATGTAAGGTAGGTCTTTCTTAAGTTTGATGTACGGTAGGTCTTTCTTAAGTTTGATGTACGGTAGGTCTTTCTTAAGTTTGATGTACGGTAGGTCTTTCTTAAGTTTGACGTAAGGTAAGTCTTTCTTAAGTTTGATGTACGGTAGGTCTTTCTTAAGTTTGATGTACGGTAGGTCTTTCTTAAGTTTGATGTACGGTAGGTCTTTCTTAAGTTTGATGTACGGTAGGTCTTTCTTAAGTTTGATGTACGGTAGGTCTTTCTTAAGTTTGATGTACGGTAGGTCTTTCTTAAGTTTGATGTAAGGTATGTCTTTCAAGTTTGACGTAAGGTAGGTCTTTCTTACGTTTGATGTAAGGTAGGTCTTTCTTAAGTTTGATGTAAGGTAGGTCTTTCTTACGTTTCATGTAAGGTAGATCTTTCTTAAGTTTGATGTACGGTAGGTCTTTCTTAAGTTTGATGGAAGGTAGGTCTTTCTTAAGTTTGATGTAAGGTAGGTCTTTCTTAAGTTTGATGTAAGGTAGGTCTTTCTTAAGTTTGATGTAAGGTAGGTCTTTCTTAAGTTTGATGTAAGGTAGATCTTTCTTACGTTTGATGTAAGGTAGGTCTTTCTTAAGTTTGATGTAAGGTAGGTCTTTCTTAAGTTTGATGTACGGTAGGTCTTTCTTAAGTTTGACGTAAGGTAGGTCTTTCTTAAGTTTGATGTACGGTAGGTCTTTCTTAAGTTTGATGTACGGTAGATCTTTCTTAAGTTTGATGTAAGGTAGGTCTTTCTTAAGTTATATGTAAGGTAGGTCTTTCTTAAGTTTAATGTAAGGTTGGTCTTTCAAGTTTGACGTGAGGTAGGTCTTTCTTACGTTTGATGTAAGGTAGGTATTTCTTAAGTTTGATGTAAGGTAGGTCTTTCTTACGTTTGATGTAAGGTAGATCTTTCTTAAGTTTGCTGTACGGTAGGTCTTTCTTAAGTTTGATGTAAGGTAGGTCTTTTAAGTTTGACGTAAGGTAGGTCTTTCTTACGTTTGATGTAAGGTAGGTCTTTCTTAAGTTTGATGTAAGGCAGGTCTTTCTTACGTTTGATGTAAGGTAGATCTTTCTTAAGTTTGATGTAAGGTAGGTCGTTCTTACGTTTGATGTAAGGTAGGTCTTTCTTAAGTTTGATGTAAGGTAGGTCTTTCTTAAGTTTGATGTAAGGTAGATCTTTCAATCTTGACGTAAGGTAGGTCTTTCTTACGTTTGATGTAAGGTAGGTCTTTCTTAAGTTTGATGTACGGTAGGTCTTTCTTAAGTTTCATGTACGGTAGGTCTTTCTTAAGATTGATGTACGGTAGCTCCTTTTCAAGTTTGACGTAAGGTAGGTCTTTCTTAAGTTTGATGTACGGTAGGTCTTTCTTAAGTTTGATGTACGGTAGGTCTTTCTTAAGTTTGATGTACGGTAGGTCTTTCTTAAGTTTGAAGTACGGTAGGTCTTTCTTAAGTTTGATGTAAGGTAGGTCTTTCTTAAGTTTGATGTACGGTAGGTCTTTCTTAAGTTTGATGTACGGTAGGTCTTTCTTAAGTTTGATGTAAGGTAGGTCTTTCTTAAGTTTGATGTAAGGTAGGTCTTTCAAGTTTGACGTAAGGTAGGTTTTTCTTACGTTTGATGTAAGGTAGGTCTTTCTTATGTTTGATGTAAGGTAGGTCTTACTTACGTTTGATGTAAGGTAGATCTTTCTTAAGTTTGATGTAAGGTAGGTCTTTCTTAAGTTTGATGTAAGGTAGGTCTTTCTTAAGTTTGATGTAAGGTAGGTCTTTCTTAAGTTTGATGTAAGGTAGGTCTTTCTTAAGTTTGATGTAAGGTAGGTCTTTCTTAAGTTTGATGTAAGGTAGGTCTTTCTTACGTTTGATGTAAGGTAGGTCTTTCTTAAGTTTGATGTACGGTAGGTCTTTCTTAAGTTTGATGTACGGTAGGTCTTTCTTAAGTTTGACGTAAGGTAGGTCTTTCTTAAGTTTGACTTAAGGTAGGTCTTTCTTAAGTTTGATGTACGGTAGGTCTTTCTTAAGTTTGATGTACGGTAGGTCTTTCTTAAGTTTGATGTTAGGTAGGTCTTTCTTAAGTTTGATGTACGGTAGGTCTTTCTTAAGTTTGATGTAAGGTAGGTCTTTCTTAAGTTTGATGTAAGGTAGGTCTTTCAACTTTGACGTAAGGTAGGTCTTTCTTACGTTTGATATAAGGTAGGTCTTTCTTAAGTTTGATGTAAGGTAGGTCTTTCTTACGTTTGATGTAAGGTAGATCTTTCTTAAGTTTGATGTACGGTAGGTCTTTCTTAAGTTTGATGTAAGGTAGGTCTTTCTTAAGTTTGATGTAAGGTAGGTCTTTCTTAAGTTTGATGTAAGGTAGGTCTTTCTTACGTTTGATGTAAGGTAGGTCTTTCTTAAGTTTGATGTAAGGTAAGTCTTTCTTAAGTTTGATGTAAGGTAGGTCTTTCAAGTTTGACGTAAGGTAGGTCTTTCTTACGTTTGATGTAAGGTAGGTCTTTCTTAAGTTTGATGTACGGTAGGTCTTTCTTAAGTTTGATGTACGGTAGGTCTTTCTTAAGTTTGATGTACGGTAGGTCTTTCTTAAGTTTGACGTAAGGTAAGTCTTTCTTAAGTTTGATGTACGGTAGGTCTTTCTTAAGTTTGATGTACGGTAGGTCTTTCTTAAGTTTGATGTACGGTAGGTCTTTCTTAATTTTGATGTACGGTAGGTCTTTCTTAAGTTTGATATACGGTAGATCTTTCTTAAGTTTGATGTAAGGTAGGTCTTTCTTAAGTTATATGTAAGGTAGGTCTTTCTTAAGTTTGATGTAAGGTAGGTCTTTCTTAAGTTTGATGTAAGGTAGGTCTTTCAAGTTTGACGTAAGGTAGGTCTTTCTTACGTTTGATGTAAGGTAGGTCTTTCTTAAGTTTGATGTACGGTAGGTCTTTCTTAAGTTTGATGTACGGTAGGTCTTTCTTAAGTTTGATGTACGGTAGGTCTTTCTTAAGTTTGACGTAAGGTAAGTCTTTCTTAAGTTTGATGTACGGTAGGTCTTTCTTAAGTTTGATGTACGGTAGGTCTTTCTTAAGTTTGATGTACGGTAGGTCTTTCTTAAGTTTGATGTACGGTAGGTCTTTCTTAAGTTTGATGTAAGGTAGGTCTTTCTTAAGTTTGATGTAAGGTAGGTCTTTCTTAAGTTTGATGTAAGGTAGGTCTTTCTTACGCTTGATGTAAGGTAGGTCTTTCTTAAGTTTGATGTACGGTAGGTCTTTCTTAAGTTTGATGTACGGTAGGTCTTTCTCAAGTTTGATGTAAGGTATGTCTTTCAAGTTTGACGTAAGGTAGGTCTTTCTTACGTTTGATGTAAGGTATGTCTTTTAAGTTTGATGTAAGGTAGGTCTTTCTTACGTTTGATGTAAGGTAGGTCTTTCTTAAGTTTGATGTACGGTAGGTCTTTCTTAAGTTTGATGTAAGGTATGTCTTTTTTTAAGTTTGACGTAAGGTAGGTCTTTCTTACGTTTGATGTAAGGTAGGTCTTTCTTAAGTTTGATGTAAGGTAGGTCTTTCTTACGTTTCATGTAAGGTAGATCTTTCTTAAGTTTGATGTACGGTAGGTCTTTCTTAAGTTTGATGGAAGGTAGGTCTTTCTTAAGTTTGATGTAAGGTAGGTCTTTCTTAAGTTTGATGTAAGGTAGGTCTTTCTTAAGTTTGATGTAAGGTAGGTCTTTCTTAAGTTTGATGTAAGGTAGGTCTTTCTTAAGTTTGATGTACGGTAGGTCTTTCTTACGTTTGATGTAAGGTAGGTCTTTCTTAAGTTTGATGTAAGGTAGGTCTTTCTTAAGTTTGATGTACGGTAGGTCTTTCTTAAGTTTGACGTAAGGTAGGTCTTTCTTAAGTTTGATGTACGGTAGGTCTTTCTTAAGTTTGATGTACGGTAGATCTTTCTTAAGTTTGATGTAAGGTAGGTCTTTCTTAAGTTATATGTAAGGTAGGTCTTTCTTAAGTTTAATGTAAGGTTGGTCTTTCAAGTTTGACGTGAGGTAGGTCTTTCTTACGTTTGATGTAAGGTAGGTATTTCTTAAGTTTGATGTAAGGTAGGTCTTTCTTACGTTTGATGTAAGGTAGATCTTTCTTAAGTTTGCTGTACGGTAGGTCTTTCTTAAGTTTGATGTAAGGTAGGTCTTTTAAGTTTGACGTAAGGTAGGTCTTTCTTACGTTTGATGTAAGGTAGGTCTTTCTTAAGTTTGATGTAAGGCAGGTCTTTCTTACGTTTGATGTAAGGTAGATCTTTCTTAAGTTTGATGTAAGGTAGGTCGTTCTTACGTTTGATGTAAGGTAGGTCTTTCTTAAGTTTGATGTAAGGTAGGTCTTTCTTAAGTTTGATGTAAGGTAGATCTTTCAATCTTGACGTAAGGTAGGTCTTTCTTACGTTTGATGTAAGGTAGGTCTTTCTTAAGTTTGATGTACGGTAGGTCTTTCTTAAGTTTGATGTACGGTAGGTCTTTCTTAAGTTTGATGTACGGTAGCTCCTTTTCAAGTTTGACGTAAGGTAGGTCTTTCTTAAGTTTGATGTACGGTAGGTCTTTCTTAAGTTTGATGTACGGTAGGTCTTTCTTAAGTTTGATGTACGGTAGGTCTTTCTTAAGTTTGAAGTACGGTAGGTCTTTCTTAAGTTTGATGTAAGGTAGGTCTTTCTTAAGTTTGATGTACGGTAGGTCTTTCTTAAGTTTGATGTACGGTAGGTCTTTCTTAAGTTTGATGTAAGGTAGGTCTTTCTTAAGTTTGATGTAAGGTAGGTCTTTCAAGTTTGACGTAAGGTAGGTTTTTCTTACGTTTGATGTAAGGTAGGTCTTTCTTATGTTTGATGTAAGGTAGGTCTTACTTACGTTTGATGTAAGGTAGATCTTTCTTAAGTTTGATGTAAGGTAGGTCTTTCTTAAGTTTGATGTAAGGTAGGTCTTTCTTAAGTTTGATGTAAGGTAGGTCTTTCTTAAGTTTGATGTAAGGTAGGTCTTTCTTAAGTTTGATGTAAGGTAGGTCTTTCTTAAGTTTGATGTAAGGTAGGTCTTTCTTACGTTTGATGTAAGGTAGGTCTTTCTTAAGTTTGATGTACGGTAGGTCTTTCTTAAGTTTGATGTACGGTAGGTCTTTCTTAAGTTTGACGTAAGGTAGGTCTTTCTTAAGTTTGACTTAAGGTAGGTCTTTCTTAAGTTTGATGTACGGTAGGTCTTTCTTAAGTTTGATGTACGGTAGGTCTTTCTTAAGTTTGATGTAAGGTAGGTCTTTCTTAAGTTTGATGTACGGTAGGTCTTTCTTAAGTTTGATGTAAGGTAGGTCTTTCTTAAGTTTGATGTAAGGTAGGTCTTTCAACTTTGACGTAAGGTAGGTCTTTCTTACGTTTGATATAAGGTAGGTCTTTCTTAAGTTTGATGTAAGGTAGGTCTTTCTTACGTTTGATGTAAGGTAGATCTTTCTTAAGTTTGATGTACGGTAGGTCTTTCTTAAGTTTGATGTAAGGTAGGTCTTTCTTAAGTTTGATGTAAGGTAGGTCTTTCTTAAGTTTGATGTAAGGTAGGTCTTTCTTACGTTTGATGTAAGGTAGGTCTTTCTTAAGTTTGATGTAAGGTAAGTCTTTCTTAAGTTTGATGTAAGGTAGGTCTTTCAAGTTTGACGTAAGGTAGGTCTTTCTTACGTTTGATGTAAGGTAGGTCTTTCTTAAGTTTGATGTACGGTAGGTCTTTCTTAAGTTTGATGTACGGTAGGTCTTTCTTAAGTTTGATGTACGGTAGGTCTTTCTTAAGTTTGACGTAAGGTAAGTCTTTCTTAAGTTTGATGTACGGTAGGTCTTTCTTAAGTTTGATGTACGGTAGGTCTTTCTTAAGTTTGATGTACGGTAGGTCTTTCTTAATTTTGATGTACGGTAGGTCTTTCTTAAGTTTGATTTACGGTAGATCTTTCTTAAGTTTGATGTAAGGTAGGTCTTTCTTAAGTTATATGTAAGGTAGGTCTTTCTTAAGTTTGATGTAAGGTAGGTCTTTCAAGTTTGACGTACGGTAGGTCTTTCTTACGTTTGATGTAAGGTAGGTCTTTCTTAAGTTTGATGTAAGGTAGGTCTTTCTTACGTTTGATGTAAGGTAGATCTTTCTTAAGTTTGATGTACGGTAGGTCTTTCTTAAGTTTGATGTAAGGTAGGTCTTTCAAGTTTGACGTAAGGTAGGTCTTTCTTACGTTTGATGTAAGGTAGGTCTTTCTTAAGTTTGATGTAAGGTAGGTCTTTCTTACGTTTGATGTAAGGTAGATCTTTCTTAAGTTTGATGTACGGTAGGTCTTTCTTAAGTTTGATGTAAGGTAGGTCTTTCTTAAGTTTGATGTAAGGTAGGTCTTTCTTAAGTTTGATGTAAGGTAGGTCTTTCTTACGTTTGATGTAAGGTAGGTCTTTCTTAAGTTTGATGTAAGGTAGGTCTTTCTTAAGTTTGATGTAAGGTAGGTCTTTCAAGTTTGACGTAAGGTAGGTCTTTCTTACGTTTGATGTAAGGTAGGTCTTTCTTAAAATTGATGTACGGTAGGTCTTTCTTAAGTTTGATGTACGGTAGGTCTTTCTTAAGTTTGATGTACGGTAGGTCTTTCTTAAGTTTGACGTAAGGTAAGTCTTTCTTAAGTTTGATGTACGGTAGGTCTTTCTTAAGTTTGATGTACGGTAGGTCTTTCTTAAGTTTGATGTGCGGTAGGTCTTTCTTAAGTTTGATGTACGGTAGGTCTTTCTTAAGTTTGATGTAAGGTAGGTCTTTCTTAAGTTTGATGTACGGTAGGTCTTTCTTAAGTTTGATGTAAGGTAGGTCATTCTTAAGTTTGATGTAAGGTATGTCTTTCAAGTTTGACGTAAGGTAGGTCTTACTTACGTTTGATGTAAGGTAGGTCTTTCTTACGTTTGATGTAAGGTAGATCTTTCTTAAGTTTGATGTAAGGTAGGTCTTTCTTAAGTTTGATGGAAGGTAGGTCTTTCTTAAGTTTGATGTAAGGTAAGTCTTTCTTAAGTTTGATGTAAGGTAGGTCTTTCTTAAGTTTGATGTAAGGTAGGTCTTTCTTAAGTTTGATGTAAGGTAGATCTTTCTTACGTTTGATGTAAGGTAGGTCTTTCTTAAGTTTGATGTAAGGTAGGTCTTTCTTAAGTTTGATGTACGGTAGGTCTTTCTTAAGTTTGACGTAAGGTAGGTCTTTCTTAAGTTTGATGTACGGTAGGTCTTTCTTAAGTTTGATGTACGGTAGATCTTTCTTAAGTTTGATGTAAGGTAGGTCTTTCTTAAGTTATATGTAAGGTAGGTCTTTCTTAAGTTTAATGTAAGGTTGGTCTTTCAAGTTTGACGTAAGGTAGGTCTTTCTTACGTTTGATGTAAGGTAGGTCTTTCTTAAGTTTGATGTAAGGTAGGTCTTTCTTACGTTTGATGTAAGGTAGATCTTTCTTAAGTTTGATGTACGGTAGGTCTTTCTTAAGTTTGATGTAAGGTAGGTCTTTTAAGTTTGACGTAAGGTAGGTCTTTCTTACGTTTGATGTAAGGTAGGTCTTTCTTAAGATTGATGTAAGGTAGGTCTTTCTTACGTTTGATGTAAGGTAGATCTTTCTTAAGTTTGATGTACGGTAGGTCTTTCTTAAGTTTGATGTAAGGTAGGTCGTTCTTACGTTTGATGTAAGGTAGGTCTTTCTTAAGTTTGATGTAAGGTAGTTCTTTCTTAAGTTTGATGTAAGGTAGGTCTTTCAATTTTGACGTAAGGTAGGTCTTTCTTACGTTTGATGTAAAGTAGGTCTTTCTTAAGTTTGATGTACGGTAGGTCTTTCTTAAGTTTCATGTACGGTAGGTCTTTCTTAAGTTTGATGTACGGTAGATCTTTCTCAAGTTTGACGTAAGGTAGGTCTTTCTTAAGTTTGATGTACGGTAGGTCTTTCTTAAGTTTGATGTACGGTAGGTCTTTCTTAAGTTTGATGTACGGTAGGTCTTTCTTAAGTTTGACGTAAGGTAGGTCTCTCTTAAGTTTGATGTAAGGTAGGTCTTTCTCAAGTTTGATGTACGGTAGGTCTTTCTTAAGTTTGATGTACGGTAGGTCTTTCTTAAGTTTGATGTAAGGTAGGTCTTTCTTAAGTTTGATGTACGGTAGGTCTTTCAAGTTTGACGTAAGGTAGGTTTTTCTTACGTTTGATGTAAGGTAGGTCTTTCTTATGTTTGATGTAAGGTAGGTCTTTCTTACGTTTGATGTAAGGTAGATCTTTCTTAAGTTTGATGTACGGTAGGTCTTACTTAAGTTTTATGTAAGGTAGGTCTTTCTTAAGTTTGATGTAAGGTAGGTCTTTCTTAAGTTTGATGTAAGGTAGGTCTTTCTTAAGTTTGATGTAAGGTAGGTCTTTCTTAAGTTTGATGTAAGGTGGGTCTTTCTTACGTTTGATGTAAGGTAGGTCTTTCTTAAGTTTGATGTACGGTAGGTCTTTCTTAAGTTTGATGTACGGTAGGTCTTTCTTAAGTTTGACGTAAGGTAGGTCTTTCTTAAGTTTGACTTAAGGTAGGTCTTTCTTAAGTTTGATGTACGGTAGGTCTTTCTTAAGTTTGATGTACGGTAGGTCTTTCTTAAGTTTGATGTACGGTAGGTCTTTCTTAAGTTTGATGTACGGTAGGTCTTTCTTAAGTTTGATGTAAGGTAGGTCTTTCTTAAGTTTGATGTACGGTAGGTCTTTCTTAAGTTTGATGTAAGGTAGGTCTTTCTTAAGTTTGATGTAAGGTAGGACTTTCAACTTTGACGTAAGGTAGGTCTTTCTTACGTTTGATGTAAGGTAGGTCTTTCTTAAGTTTGATGTAAGGTAGGTCTTTCTTACGTTTGATGTAAGGTAGATCTTTCTTAAGTTTGATGTACGGTAGGTCTTTCTTAAGTTTGATGTAAGGTAGGTCTTTCTTAAGTTTGATGTAAGGTAGGTCTTTCTTAAGTTTGATGTAAGGTAGGTCTTTTTTACGTTTGATGTAAGGTAGGTCTTTCTTAAGTTTGATGTAAGGTAGGTCTTTCTTAAGTTTGATATAAGGTAGGTCTTTCAAGTTTGACGTAAGGTAGGTCTTTCTTACGTTTGATGTAAGGTAGGTCTTTCTTAAGTTTGATGTACGGTAGGTCTTTCTTAAGTTTGATGTACGGTAGGTCTTTCTTACGTTTGATGTACGGTAGGTCTTTCTTAAGTTTGACGTAAGGTAAGTCTTTCTTAAGTTTGATGTACGGTAGGTCTTTCTTAAGTTTGATGTACGGTAGGTCTTTCTTAAGTTTGATGTACGGTAGATCTTTCTTAAGTTTGATGTATGGTTGGTCTTTCTTAAGTTTGATGTAAGGTAGGTCTTTCTTAAGTTTGATGTACGGTAGGTCTTTCTTAAGTTTGATGTAAGGTAGGTCTTTCTTAAGTTTGATGTAAGGTAGGTCTTTCAAGTTTGACGTAAGGTAGGTCTTTCTTACGTTTGATGTAAGGTAGGTCTTTCTTAAGTTTGATGTAAGGTAGGTCTTTCTTACGTTTGATGTAAGGTAGATCTTTCTTAAGTTTGATGTACGGTAGGTCTTTCTTAAGTTTGATGGAAGGTAGGTCTTTCTTAAGTTTGATGTAAGGTAGGTCTTTCTTAAGTTTGATGTAAGGTAGGTCTTTCTTAAGTTTGATGTAAGGTAGGTCTTTTTTAAGTTTGATGTAAGGTAGGTCTTTCTTACGTTTGATGTAAGGTAGGTCTTTCTTAAGTTTGATGTAAGGTAGGTCTTTCTTAAGTTTGATGTACGGTAGGTCTTTCTTAAGTTTGACGTAAGGTAGGTCTTTCTTAAGTTTGATTTTAGGTAGGTCTTTCTTAAGTTTGATGTACGGTAGATCTTTCTTAAGTTTGATGTAAGGTAGGTCTTTCTTAAGTTTGATGTAAGGTAGGACTTTCAACTTTGACGTAAGGTAGGTCTTTCTTACGTTTGATGTAAGGTAGGTCTTTCTTAAGTTTGATGTAAGGTAGGTCTTTCTTAAGTTTGATATAAGGTAGGTCTTTCAAGTTTGACGTAAGGTAGGTCTTTCTTACGTTTGATGTAAGGTAGGTCTTTCTTAAGTTTGATGTACGGTAGGTCTTTCTTAAGTTTGATGTACGGTAGGTCTTTCTTACGTTTGATGTACGGTAGGTCTTTCTTAAGTTTGACGTAAGGTAAGTCTTTCTTAAGTTTGATGTACGGTAGGTCTTTCTTAAGTTTGATGTACGGTAGGTCTTTCTTAAGTTTGATGTACGGTAGATCTTTCTTAAGTTTGATGTATGGTTGGTCTTTCTTAAGTTTGATGTAAGGTAGGTCTTTCTTAAGTTTGATGTACGGTAGGTCTTTCTTAAGTTTGATGTAAGGTAGGTCTTTCTTAAGTTTGATGTAAGGTAGGTCTTTCAAGTTTGACGTAAGGTAGGTCTTTCTTACGTTTGATGTAAGGTAGGTCTTTCTTAAGTTTGATGTAAGGTAGGTCTTTCTTACGTTTGATGTAAGGTAGATCTTTCTTAAGTTTGATGTACGGTAGGTCTTTCTTAAGTTTGATGGAAGGTAGGTCTTTCTTAAGTTTGATGTAAGGTAGGTCTTTCTTAAGTTTGATGTAAGGTAGGTCTTTCTTAAGTTTGATGTAAGGTAGGTCTTTTTTAAGTTTGATGTAAGGTAGGTCTTTCTTACGTTTGATGTAAGGTAGGTCTTTCTTAAGTTTGATGTAAGGTAGGTCTTTCTTAAGTTTGATGTACGGTAGGTCTTTCTTAAGTTTGACGTAAGGTAGGTCTTTCTTAAGTTTGATTTTAGGTAGGTCTTTCTTAAGTTTGATGTACGGTAGATCTTTCTTAAGTTTGATGTAAGGTAGGTCTTTCTTAAGTTATATGTAAGGTAGGTCTTTCTTAAGTTTGATGTAAGGTAGGTCTTTCAAGTTTGACGTAAGGTAGGTCTTTCTTACGTTTGATGTAAGGTAGTTCTTTCTTAAGTTTGATGTAAGGTAGGTCTTTCTTACGTTTGATGTAAGGTAGATCTTTCTTAAGTTTGATGTACGGTAGGTCTTTCTTAAGTTTGATGTAAGGTAGGTCTTTTAAGTTTGACGTAAGGTAGGTCTTTCTTACGTTTGATGTAAGGTAGGTCTTTCTTAAGTTTGATGTAAGGTAGGTCTTTCTTACGTTTGATGTAAGGTAGATCTTTCTGAAGTTTGATGTACGGTAGGTCTTTCTTAAGTTTGATGTAAGGTAGGTCTTTCTTAAGTTTGATGTAAGGTAGGTTTTTCTTAAGTTTGATGTAAGGTAGGTCGTTCTTACGTTTGATGTAAGGTAGGTCTTTCTTAAGTTTGAGGTAAGGTAGGTCTTTCTTAAGTTTGATGTAAGGTAGGTCTTTCAAGTTTGACGTAAGGTAGGTCTTTCTTACGTTTGATGTAAGGTAGGTTTTTCTTAAGTTTGATGTACGGTAGGTCTTTCTTAAGTTTGATGTACGGTAGGTCTTTCTTAAGTTTGATGTACGGTAGGTCTTTCTCAAGTTTGACGTAAGGTAGGTCTTTCTTAAGTAAGATGTACGGTAGGTCTTTCTTAAGTTTGATGTACGGTAGGTCTTTCTTAAGTTTGATGTACGGTAAGTCTTTCTTAAGTTTGATGTACGGTAGGTCTTTCTTAAGTTTGATGTAAGGTAGGTCTTTCTTAAGTTTGATGTAAGGTAGGTCTTTCTTAAGTTTGATGTAAGGTAGGTCTTTCAAGTTTGACGTAAAGTAGGTCTTTCTTACGTTTGATGTAAGGTAGGTCTTTCTTAAGTTTGATGTACGGTAGGTCTTTCTTAAGTTTGATGTAAGGTAGGTCTTTCTTAAGTTTGATGTACGGTAGGTCTTTCTTAAGTTTGACGTAAGGTAAGTCTTTCTTAAGTTTGATGTACGGTAGGTCTTTCTTAAGTTTGATGTACGGTAGGTCTTTCTTAAGTTTGATGTAAGGTAGGTCTTTCTTAAGTTTGATGTACGGTAGGTCTTTCTTAAGTTTGATGTAAGGTAGGTCTTTCTTAAGTTTGATGTAAGGTAGGTCTTTCAAGTTTGACGTAAGGAAGGTCTTTCTTACGTTTGATGTAAGGTAGGTCTTTCTTATGTTTAATGTAAGGTAGGTCTTTCTTACGTTTGATGTAAGGTTGATCTTTCTTAAGTTTGATGTACGGTAGGTCTTTCTTAAGTTTGATGTAAGGTAGGTCTTTCTTAAGTTTGATGTAAGGTAGGTCTTTCTTAAGTTTGATGTAAGGTAGGTCTTTCTTAAGTTTGATGTAAGGTAGGTCTTTCAAGTTTGACGTAAGGTAGGTCTTTCTTACGTTTGATTTAAGGTAGGTCTTTCTTAAGTTTGATGTACGGTAGGTCTTTCTTAAGTTTGATGTACGGTAGGTCTTTCTTAAGTTTGATGTACGGTAGGTCTTTCTTAAGTTTGACGTAAGGTAAGTCTTTCTTAAGTTTGATGTACGGTAGGTCTTTCTTAAGTTTGATGTACGGTAGGTCTTTCTTAAGTTTGATGTAAGGTAGGTCTTTCTTAAGTTTGTTGTACGGTAGGTCTTTCTTAAGTTTGATGTAAGGTAGGTCTTTCTTAAGTTTGATGTACGGTTGGTCTTTCAAGTTTGACGTAAGGTAGGTCTTTCTTACGTTTGATGTAAGGTTGGTCTTTCTTAAGTTTGATGTAAGGTAGGTCTTTCTTACGTTTGATGTAAGGTAGGTCTTTCTTAAGTTTGATGTAAGGTAGGTCGTTCTTACGTTTGATGTAAGGTAGGTCTTTCTTAAGTTTGATGTACGGTAGGTCTTTCTTAAGTTTCATATACGGTAGGTCTTTCTTAAGTTTGATGTACGGTAGGTCTTTCTCAAGTTTGACGTAAGGTAGGTCTTTCTTAAGTTTGATGTACGGTAGGTCTTTCTTAAGTTTGATGTACGGTAGGTCTTTCTTAAGTTTGATGTACGGTAGGTCTTTCTTAAGTTTGATGTACGGTAGGTCTTTCTTAAGTTTGATGTAAGGTAGGTCTTTCTTAAGTTTCATGTACGGTAGGTCTTTCTTAAGTTTGATGTACGGTAGGTCTTTGTTATGTTTGATGTAAGGTAGGTCTTTCTTAAGTTTGATGTAAGGTAGGTCTTTCAAGTTTGACGTAAGGTCGGTCTTTCTTACGTTTGATGTAAGGTAGGTCTTTCTTATGTTTGATGTAAGGTAGATCTTTCTTAAGTTTGATGTACGGTAGTTCTTTCTTAAGTTTGATGTAAGGTAGGTCTTTCTTAAGTTTGATGTAAGGTAGGTCTTTCTTAAGTTTGATGTAAGGTAGGTCTTTCTTAAGTTTGATGTAAGGTAGGTCTTTCTTAAGTTTGATGTACGGTAGGTCTTTCTTAAGTTTGATGTACGGTAGGTCTTTCTTAAGTTTGATGTACGGTAGGTCTTTCTTAAGTTTGATGTACGGTAGGTCTTTCTTAAGTTTGATGTAAGGTAGGTCTTTCTTAAGTTTGATGTACGGTAGGTCTTTCTTAAGTTTGATGTACGGTAGGTCTTTCTTATGTTTGATGTACGGTAGGTCTTTCTTAAGTTTGATGTAAGGTAGGTCTTTCTTAAGTTTGATGTAAGGTAGGTCTTTCTTAAGTTTGATGTACTGTAGGTCTTTCTTAAGTTTGATGTAAGGTAGGTCTTTCTTAAGTTTGATGTAAGGTAGGTCTTTCTTAAGTTTGATGTAAGGTAGGTCTTTCTTACGTTTGATGTAAGGTAGGTCTTTCTTACGTTTGATGTACGGTAGGTCTTTCTTAAGTTTGATGTACGGTAGGTCTTTCTTAAGTTTGACGTAAGGTAGGTCTTTCTTAAGTTTGATGTACTGTAGGTCTTTCTTAAGTTTGATGTACGGTAGATCTTTCTTAAGTTTGATGTAAGGTAGGTCTTTCTTAAGTTATATGTAAGGTAGGTCTTTCTTAAGTTTGATGTAAGGTAGGTCTTTCAAGTTTGACGTAAGGTAGGTCTTTCTTACGTTTGATGTAAAGTAGGTCTTTCTTAAGTTTGATGTAAGGTAGGTCTTTCTTACGTTTGATGTAAGGTAGATCTTTCTTAAGTTTGATGTACGGTAGGTCTTTCTTAAGTTTCATGTAAGGTTGGTCTTTCAAGTTTGACGTAAGGTAGGTCTTTCTTACGTTTGATGTAAGGTAGGTCTTTCTTAAGTTTGATGTACGGTAGGTCTTTCTTAAGTTTGATGTAAGGTAGGTCTTTCTTAAGTTTGATGTAAGGTAGGTCTTTCTTAAGTTTGATGTAAGGTAGGTCTTTCTTACGTTTGATGTAAGGTAGGTCTTTCAAGTTTGACGTAAGGTAGGTCTTTCTTACGTTTGATGTAAGGTAGGTCTTTCAAGTTTGACGTAAGGTAGGTCTTTCTTAAGTTTGATGTAAGGTAGGTCTTTCTTAAGTTTGATGTAAGGTAGGTCTTTCTTACGTTTGATGTAAGGTAGGTCTTTCTTAAGTTTGATGTAAGGTAGGTCTTTCTTAAGTTTGATGTAAGGTAGGTCTTTCTTACGTTTGATGTAAGGTAGGTCTTTCAAGTTTGACGTAAGGTAGGTCTTTCTTACGTTTGATGTAAGGTAGGTCTTTCTTATGTTTGATGTACGGTAGGTCTTTCTTAAGTTTGATATACGGTAGGTCTTTCTTAAGTTTGATGTAAGGTAGGTCTTTCTTAAGTTTGATGTAAGGTAGGTCTTTCAAGTTTGACGTAAGGTAGGTCTTTCTTACGTTTGATGTAAGGTAGGTCTTTCTTATGTTTGATGTACGGTAGGTCTTTCTTAAGTTTGATGTACGGTAGGTCTTTCTTAAGTTTGATGTACGGTAGGTCTTTCTTAAGTTTGACGTAAGGTAGGTCTTTCTTAAGTTTGATGTACGGTAGGTCTTTCTTAAGTTTGATGTACGGTAGGTCTTTCTTAAGTTTGATGTACGGTAGGTCTTTCTTAAGTTTGATGTACGGTAGGTCTTTCTTAAGTTTGATGTAAGGTAGGTCTTTCTTAAGTTTGATGTACGGTAGGTCTTTCTTAAGTTTGATGTACGGTAGGTCTTTCTTAAGTTTGATGTAAGGTAGGTCTTTCTTAAGTTTGATGTACGGTAGGTCTTTCTTAAGTTTGATGTAAGGTAGGTCTTTCTTAAGTTTGATGTACGGTAGGTCTTTCTTAAGTTTGATGTACGGTAGGTCTTTCTTAAGTTTGATGTAAGGTAGGTCTTTCTTAAGTTTGATGTAAGGTAGGTCTTTCTTAAGTTTGATGTAAGGTAGGTCTTTCTTACGTTTGATGTAAGGTAGGTCTTTCAAGTTTGACGTAAGGTAGGTCTTTCTTAAGTTTGATGTAAGGTAGGTCTTTCTTAAGTTTGATGTACGGTAGGTCTTTCTTACGTTTGATGTAAGGTATGTCTTTCTTAAGTTTGATGTAAGGTAGGTCTTTCTTACGTTTGATGTAAGGTAGGTCTTTCTTACGTTTGATGTAAGGTAGGTCTTTCAAGTTTGACGTAAGGTAGGTCTTTCTTAAGTTTGATGTAAGGTAGGTCTTTCTTACGTTTGATGTAAGGTAGATCTTTCTTAAGTTTGATGTACGGTAGGTCTTTCTTAAGTTTGATGGAAGGTAGGTCTTTCTTAAGTTTGATGTACGGTAGGTCTTTCTTAAGTTTGACGTAAGGTAGGTCTTTCTTAAGTTTGATTTTAGGTAGGTCTTTCTTAAGTTTGATGTACGGTAGATCTTTCTTAAGTTTGATGTAAGGTAGGTCTTTCTTAAGTTATATGTAAGGTAGGTCTTTCTTAAGTTTGATGTAAGGTAGGTCTTTCAAGTTTGACGTAAGGTAGGTCTTTCTTACGTTTGATGTAAGGTAGGTCTTTCTTAAGTTTGATGTAAGGTAGGTCTTTCTTACGTTTGATGTAAGGTAGATCTTTCTTAAGTTTGATGTACGGTAGGTCTTTCTTAAGTTTGATGTAAGGTAGGTCTTTTAAGTTTGACGTAAGGTAGGTCTTTCATACGTTTGATGTAAGGTAGGTCTTTCTTAAGTTTGATGTAAGGTAGGTCTTTCTTACGTTTGATGTAAGGTAGATCTTTCTGAAGTTTGATGTACGGTAGGTCTTTCTTAAGTTTGATGTAAGGTAGGTCTTTCTTAAGTTTGATGTAAGGTAGGTCTTTCTTAAGTTTGATGTAAGGTAGGTCGTTCTTACGTTTGATGTAAGGTAGGTCTTTCTTAAGTTTGAGGTAAGGTAGGTCTTTCTTAAGTTTGATGTAAGGTAGGTCTTTCAAGTTTGACGTAAGGTAGGTCTTTCTTACGTTTGATGTAAGGTAGGTTTTTCTTAAGTTTGATGTACGGTAGGTCTTTCTTAAGTTTGATGTACGGTAGGTCTTTCTTAAGTTTGATGTACGGTAGGTCTTTCTCAAGTTTGACGTAAGGTAGGTCTTTCTTAAGTAAGATGTACGGTAGGTCTTTCTTAAGTTTGATGTACGGTAGGTCTTTCTTAAGTTTGATGTACGGTAGGTCTTTCTTAAGTTTGATGTACGGTAGGTCTTTCTTAAGTTTGATGTAAGGTAGGTCTTTCTTGAGTTTGATGTAAGGTAGGTCTTTCTTAAGTTTGATGTAAGGTAGGTCTTTCAAGTTTGACGTAAAGTAGGTCTTTCTTACGTTTGATGTAAGGTAGGTCTTTCTTAAGTTTGATGTACGGTAGGTCTTTCTTAAGTTTGATGTACGGTAGGTCTTTCTTAAGTTTGATGTACGGTAGGTCTTTCTTAAGTTTGACGTAAGGTAAGTCTTTCTTAAGTTTGATGTACGGTAGGTCTTTCTTAAGTTTGATGTACGGTAGGTCTTTCTTAATTTTGATGTAAGGTAGGTATTTCTTAAGTTTGATGTACGGTAGGTCTTTCTTAAGTTTGATGTAAGGTAGGTCTTTCTTAAGTTTGATGTAAGGTAGGTCTTTCAAGTTTGACATAAGGAAGGTCTTTCTTACGTTTGATGTAAGGTAGGTCTTTCTTATGTTTGATGTAAGGTAGGTCTTTCTTACGTTTGATGTAAGGTTGATCTTTCTTAAGTTTGATGTACGGTAGGTCTTTCTTAAGTTTGATGTAACGGAGGTCTTTCTTAAGTTTGATGTAAGGTAGGTCTTTCTTAAGTTTGATGTAAGGTAGGTCTTTCTTAAGTTTGATGTAAGGTAGGTCTTTCAAGTTTGACGTAAGGTAGGTCTTTCTTACGTTTGATTTAAGGTAGGTCTTTCTTAAGTTTGATGTACGGTAGGTCTTTCTTAAGTTTGATGTACGGTAGGTCTTTCTTAAGTTTGATGTACGGTAGGTCTTTCTTAAGTTTGACGTAAGGTAAGTCTTTCTTAAGTTTGATGTACGGTAGGTCTTTCTTAAGTTTGATGTACGGTAGGTCTTTCTTAAGTTTGATGTAAGGTAGGTCTTTCTTAAGTTTGTTGTAAGGTAGGTCGTTCTTACGTTTGATGTAAGGTAGGTCTTTCTTAAGTTTGATGTACGGTTGGTCTTTCAAGTTTGATGTAAGGTAGGTCTTTCTTAAGTTTGATGTAAGGTATGTCTTTCTTAAGTTTGATGTAAGGTAGGTCGTTCTTACGTTTGATGTAAGGTAGGTCTTTCTTAAGTTTGATGTACGGTAGGTCTTTCTTAAGTTTCATATACGGTAGGTCTTTCTTAAGTTTGATGTACGGTAGGTCTTTCTCAAGTTTGACGTAAGGTAGGTCTTTCTTAAGTTTGATGTACGGTAGGTCTTTCTTAAGTTTGATGTACGGTAGGTCTTTCTTAAGTTTGATGTACGGTAGGTCTTTCTTAAGTTTGATGTACGGTAGGTCTTTCTTAAGTTTGATGTAAGGTAGGTCTTTCTTAAGTTTGATGTACGGTAGGTCTTTCTTAAGTTTGATGTACGGTAGGTCTTTCTTATGTTTGATGTAAGGTAGGTCTTTCTTAAGTTTGATGTAAGGTAGGTCTTTCAAGTTTGACGTAAGGTCGGTCTTTCTTATGTTTGATGTAAGGTAGGTCTTTCTTATGTTTGATGTAAGATAGATCTTTCTTAAGTTTGATGTACGGTAGGTCTTTCTTAAGTTTGATGTAAGGTAGGTCTTTCTTAAGTTTGATGTACGGTAGGTCTTTCTTAAGTTTGATGTACGGTAGGTCTTTCTTAAGTTTGATAAAAGGTAGGTCTTTCTTACGTTTGATGTACGGTAGGTCTTTCTTAAGTTTGATGTACGGTAGGTCTTTCTTAAGTTTGACGTAAGGTAGGTCTTTCTTAAGTTTGATGTACTGTAGGTCTTTCTTAAGTTTGATGTACGGTAGATCTTTCTTAAGTTTGATGTAAGGTAGGTCTTTCTTAAGTTATATGTAAGGTAGGTCTTTCTTAAGTTTGATGTAAGGTAGGTCTTTCTTACGTTTGATGTAAGGTAGGTCTTTCTTACGTTTGATGTACGGTAGGTCTTTCTTAAGTTTGATGTACGGTAGGTCTTTCTTAAGTTTGACGTAAGGTAGGTCTTTCTTAAGTTTGATGTACTGTAGGTCTTTCTTAAGTTTGATGTACGGTAGATCTTTCTTAAGTTTGATGTAAGGTAGGTCTTTCTTAAGTTATATGTAAGGTAGGTCTTTCTTAAGTTTGATGTAAGGTAGGTCTTTCAAGTTTGACGTAAGGTAGGTCTTTCTTACGTTTGATGTAAAGTAGGTCTTTCTTAAGTTTGATGTAAGGTAGGTCTTTCTTACGTTTGATGTAAGGTAGATCTTTCTTAAGTTTGATGTACGGTAGGTCTTTCTTAAGTTTGATGTAAGGTTGGTCTTTCAAGTTTGACGTAAGGTAGGTCTTTCTTACGTTTGATGTAAGGTAGGTCTTTCTTAAGTTTGATGTAAGGTACGTCTTTCTTACGTTTGATGTAAGGTAGATCTTTCTTAAGTTTGATGTACGGTAGGTCTTTCTTAAGTTTGATGTAAGGTAGGTCTTTCTTAAGTTTGATGTAAGGTAGGTCTTTCTTAAGTTTGATGTAAGGTAGGTCTTTCTTACGTTTGATGTAAGGTAGGTCTTTCTTAAGTTTGATGTAAGGTAGGTCTTTCTTAAGTTTGATGTAAGGTAGGTCTTTCAAGTTTGACGTAAGGTAGGTCTTTCTTACGTTTGATGTAAGGTAGGTCTTTCTTATGTTTGATGTACGGTAGGTCTTTCTTAAGTTTGATGTACGGTAGGTCTTTCTTAAGTTTGATGTACGGTAGGTCTTTCTTAAGTTTGACGTAAGGTAGGTCTTTCTTAAGTTTGATGTACGGTAGGTCTTTCTTAAGTTTGATGTACGGTAGGTCTTTCTTAAGTTTGATGTACGGTAGGTCTTTCTTAAGTTTGATGTACGGTAGGTCTTTCTTAAGTTTGATGTAAGGTAGGTCTTTCTTAAGTTTGATGTACGGTAGGTCTTTCTTAAGTTTGATGTACGGTAGGTCTTTCTTAAGTTTGATGTAAGGTAGGTCTTGCTTAAGTTTGATGTAAGGTAGGTCTTTCAAGTTTGACGTAAGGTCGGTCTTTCTTACGTTTGATGTAAGGTAGGTCTTTCTTATGTTTGATGTAAGGTAGGTCTTTCTTACGTTTGATGTAAGGAAGGTCTTTCTTACGTTTGATGTACGGTAGGTCTTTCTTAAGTTTGATGTAAGGTAGGTCTTTCTTAAGTTTGATGTAAGGTAGGTCTTTCTTAAGTTTGATGTAAGGTAGGTCTTTCTTAAGTTTGATGTAAGGTAGGTCTTTCTTAAGTTTGATGTAAGGTAGGTCTTTCTTACGTTTGATGTAAGGTAGGTCTTTCTTAAGTTTGATGTACGGTAGGTCTTTCTTAAGTTTGATGTACGGTAGGTCTTTCTTAAGTTTGACGTAAGGTAGGTCTTTCTTAAGTTTGATGTACTGTAGATCTTTCTTAAGTTTGATGTACGGTAGATCTTTCTTAAGTTTGATGTAAGGTAGGTCTTTCTTAAGTTATATGTAAGGTAGGTCTTTCTTAAGTTTGATGTAAGGTAGGTCTTTCAAGTTTGACGTAAGGTAGGTCTTTCTTACGTTTGATGTAAAGTAGGTCTTTCTTAAGTTTGATGTAAGGTAGGTCTTTCTTACGTTTGATGTAAGGTAGATCTTTCTTAAGTTTGATGTACGGTAGGTCTTTCTTAAGTTTGATGTAAGGTTGGTCTTTCAAGTTTGACGTAAGGTAGGTCTTTCTTACGTTTGATGTAAGGTAGGTCTTTCTTAAGTTTGATGTAAGGTAGGTCTTTCTTACGTTTGATGTAAGGTAGATCTTTCTTAAGTTTGATGTACGGTAGGTCTTTCTTAAGTTTGATGTAAGGTAGGTCTTTCTTAAGTTTGATGTAAGGTAGGTCTTTCTTAAGTTTGATGTAAGGTAGGTCTTTCTTACGTTTGATGTAAGGTAGGTCTTTCTTAAGTTTGATGTAAGGTAGGTCTTTCTTAAGTTTGATGTAAGGTAGGTCTTTCAAGTTTGACGTAAGGTAGGTCTTTCTTACGTTTGATGTAAGGTAGGTCTTTCTTATGTTTGATGTACGGTAGGTCTTTCTTAAGTTTGATGTACGGTAGGTCTTTCTTAAGTTTGATGTACGGTAGGTCTTTCTTAAGTTTGACGTAAGGTAGGTCTTTCTTAAGTTTGATGTACGGTAGGTCTTTCTTAAGTTTGATGTACGGTAGGTCTTTCTTAAGTTTGATGTACGGTAGGTCTTTCTTAAGTTTGATGTACGGTAGGTCTTTCTTAAGTTTGATGTAAGGTAGGTCTTTCTTAAGTTTGATGTACGGTAGGTCTTTCTTAAGTTTGATGTACGGTAGGTCTTTGTTCAGTGATGTCTTTATTTAAAGAAAAGTTGCATAGACACTTTAAGATTTCCATGGGAAATTCCTTATCAGGTTTTTTATATGCAGGTTATCTTTACTGAGCATTACAGATTTACTTCCCATTCAGGTCATGACAAAGTTAGTGAGCTGGCAGAAATGCTAGAAAATCACAAGATTGAGATTATGAAACCAAGGGAAGCAAGCAAGGAGATGTCAGAAGCCAAGGCAGCAATATTGGCACAATATGGGACTGTCTCTAGCGACGATGAAGAGTATCTTTGACACTTTTGAAAGAAGGTTGTGATATGTGCGTTAGAAATGTCTTGTGGATATTTTGTCCCCTTATCATGATTGATTTACTTGAGATTGACATGAGAGGAGATAATTTGAATAACATTTATAATGATTGAGATTGACATGAGGGGAGATGACTTGAATAAAATTTTGATTTTTTATTGATATTTGGTTACTTTAATTGCCACATGCATAATGGAATCCCTTGCAAGTTATGTTAATTCAAGTTTTGTTAATACACCATGTTGGTTCAAGGTAAGCTTCTGACCCTGAATTCCTCCATGTCAAAAAAACTAACTCACTTCTGATAGACAGTGTAGACTTGTACAGTAATATATACATAATAGTTAAGAAATTAAGACAAATCTATTAATGAACTGAGAATCTATCCTCATAATTTATACTGTAATTAGTATTAAACTGGATTGATTAGGCAATCCATCATGCTGTAATTAGTACTTAATTTCATAGATGAAGAAAGAGTTCATACTGTACTTAATACTGAATTGCAATGATTAAGAAAGATGACATATTATAATTAGTACTGGATTGTATGGATTAGGAAATGGATCATAAATGTAATTAGTATTTAATTGCATGTACTAGAACAGGGATCTTACTGTAATTAGTACTCAAATGCATCGATTTAGAAAGAGGACATATTGTAATTAATACTTAAGTGCAGTGATTAAGAAAGAGGTCATATTGTAATTAATACTGAATTGCAGTGATTAAGAAAGAGGACATACTGTAACTAATACTGAAGTGCAGTGATTAAGAAAGAGGACATATTGTAATTAATACTGAATTGCAGTGATTAAGAAAGAGGACATATTGTAACAAATACTGAAGTGCAGTGATTAAGAAAGAGGTCATATTGTAATTAATACTGAATTGCAGAGGGGCCCTGAGTGGCGGAGTGGTCTAAAGTACTGTTTGTTATGGACCACTTCCATCTCACCTCTGTCTGCGTGTGTTCGAGTCTAGGATTCGGCCAATGTAGTTATGTGAGAAAGCTTGCCAGTAGCTTCTCGTGGGTCGGTGGTTCTTTCGGGGGTTGTCCTGATTCTTCCTCCACCATTAATACTGGCCGCCATATATAGCCTATATTGTGCTGAAAGATGGCATTAAACCATAAAAAACAAACAAACAAAACGAAACAAACTTAATTGCATTGATTAAGAAAGGTGTCATAATGTGATTGGTACTTTCATTTTCCCCTGCAGTGCAAGATTGAAGAAAAAAAAGCAAACCTTGGTGTCAAATTGCAGTGGGTGGGTGTCATAAAACAATTTGGTTCTTCGCACAAATGCTGTTTAAGGGGAAACATTGACTCAGTTTCATGGATTAGGAAAGAGGTCATACTGTTGTTAGGTCAAGGTGTTGGAGAATTACGGAAGAGCACCAAAGTTTAATGATGAAGTTTCCCACCTGGTCTTGAGATTGTTTAGAGACAATGCGATGACCCAATCCATACATTGATCTCTTTAGCCACGATACAGCTGAAATATATTCAAGTAACATGATCACACCTGGCCCAATAATTTTCGTCAGATTTGCCTGGTATCTTTTCTTTGGTAATCAATTCATATATATGAATAATTCAGACACAGACCAAACAACATTAAAATCAACAGGAATCAACCTCATAAACTTTATTTACTAATGTGAATATAATCTGACAGAATGAATGGAACATTTTACGTTGCTTTCCGTTTTACATATTTTGCACAGCTCGTAGATTATATTTCTTTGCAAGTAATGATGAGTGAAAAATATAAATTATTTGACAGGTTTCACAGTTAAATGGTAAAAAGCAAAGGTATACAATTACATTTTTCCATCAAGAAATCGTGTCCGACCTTACAATCTAGTTTGGGTGAAATGCCTTAAACTTCATCAAGAGGAAATAGACTTTATCCATCCAATTAATCAATGTTGTTACATAAATACAGTATTTCATTTTGCTGATTCTGTTCAACAGCAGTCAGAAAAATTAACTATTTTCAGGCGTATCATGGCTATTACTAACAACTATTTCACTGAAAAAACTGGAAACAATAGAACTCTTCCAAATACCATGAAAATAAAGTATATACATTGTGATTTTTTCAAAGATGAAGCATTTCAAGAAAACAGGACCAACACGAAAATCCCATTACCATCAGCATCAAGAACAAATCTATCTTTGTCCTCTGGAGTCATTGGAAATGTAGTGTTATCACCAGCTCCAACTAACCAGTCCAACTTTGATGCTGGCACACTTCTCGGCTGATGCTTGCATGGCAAGCTGTAATATGAATATTCATTCACAGTTGGGCTGGTTGTCCTTCCTTGATCAAAAACAGCTTGATCTGAAATTAAATTCAAATGTTTTATTTGAATGAACTGAATATGTTGCTGCTAATTACAGGTATAGTATCTCTGGTCATATGTAATAATTAGTGTGTGTGTGTGATTAGAATGAATATGTATCCACATGTTGGCTGGGGGTCGTCCTTGCATGCTCAAAATCATGCAGATCTGAAATTAAATTCAAATTTTTTTATTTGAATGAACTGAATACATTGCTGCTGATTACTGGTATAATAGTATCTCTGGCTATAGGCAATAATGAATGTTTGTGTGTGTGTTTGTGTGATTAGAATTGTTAATATAGCTTTAAAATATTTTCAGTCATATCACTGCAATGTCTGCATTGTGCCAGTTTAAAGTAATGTCAAGCACTGGGGCATCATGCCACAGACATGTAGCATGATGTACCACCCAGTCACATTATCCTGACACCAGGCCCACCAATCCTAACACTAACCTCTTAATCAGGGTTTATACTGAACTATGGATGATAAATTCAAAGACTTTTCCAAAACTTTCAAAGACAACAAACAGAGATTTCCAAGACCTATTTTTGCTAATATTGTGTATACAGGTTATATGAGAAAACAACAAATGCCAAAATAAAATACTACAATATTGTTTACCGATTAATGTCAAACTATAATTAATTTCCTAAAATTGTAATATAATTATCTGGAAGATAGGTTAACATTCGTTGTTCTTTCAGAAATATGTAACATACGTGTCAGATTTAATACAAAATAAATTGTTCTCTTAACAGATATCAGCATTGCTTTAAATGCATTATTATATTTGCTTTCTTTTCTCTTCAATCATTTTGGAAAGAGACGCTACCACTGTCATCTCTTCCTCTGCTTTTCTCCTAAGAGCATTTGACTCAGTGACATGCACAATGGGTCCTTTTAACTCTGCCTCTTCTGCTTTCTGTACAGAGGAAGCATGTAGGCTGGCAATGTTAGCTTCAAGAGGCAGTTTTCTGGCTTTAAGTTCTTCCACTTCATCCAAGGCTAACTCCCGTTTCTTTCCTTTTTGGTTTTTTTCATACTTCTTTGCTTTCTTCTTATCCAGATAAGCATGGTACTTATGTCTTGCAAAGGAGCCACGTTTCATCATTTCATTGCTAATGATGATTTCCAAAGGTCCACCTGCTTTTCTCATTGTGTCAATGATTAGCCCTTGAGCTCTGAGGCTTTCTATGCTGAGGTTCTCAACAGATACCTGTTTGTTGACAGAAAATTCTCTCTCCACTGTTGCCTGCCCGTGTGACAGCATTTTCTGGAGACCACCCCAAAGTTCGACATATTCCTTTCTTTTGGAAAGGGCAGAATAAAACACTTCATCAAGGTTGTGCGTGTTTTTTTTCCTCCATTTTTTATAAAAAGAAACATTATCTATAAATCTAGTAATATTTCAAGCACTTCAATGTACTGGGCAAAACGGGCTCAATTATAGTCTAACTATACCAACCCGTTTGTTTCTTTGGAAAGTCCGTTTATCATGAAATGTGCAGGAGATGGCAGTATTAGTGCCATTCTGGTCACATTCAGGTTAGAAATTATAAATCAATGATTCAGTTGCCTTAGTTCTGTGCACCTTTTATCATTTAATTATTTTCGTTATTGAAATCGATAGGGGTACAAACAAACGGGGATGTATAATCAGACTATAGATACACAAATCAATTTCGGCAATGTGATTTTAATTTATTTTTTTGTAATACCATTGGGGAAAAAACAGAGGGTCGGCAATGAGAAACGGGGATATTCCGTCAACTGGAAATACGTTTTTTTAATTCTTTTATTTATTTACCTAATCAAATGACTTGACTTCTTACAGTTAAAGCTTCACAGCACACGTTTATTTTTTATATGCTCACAATTCAAGAACAACAACTCTTGCTTAATTTACTATAGTGTACGCATGCGCACTTTGAAACTGTATATCCGTGAATTGAATTTATTACAATGCATGTTTTTATATTAAACCAAGGAACATTATTATGTAGAACAAAATTGTCGAAAATGATTTTTTTTCCCTCAAACGTGTTAAATAAACCGACGGTATAAGTAAATTTTAACGGGCCCTCTTTTGCCATATCTCCCAAATCATCACATTAAACAATATCTTATTTTATACCGGAAGAGTAATGAGTTAACATTATTTTGCCCAAAATTACCAATAGCTTATACTTCTGCATCTTCATTCCACTAAATGAACAATATGTATTTACTAATTTGCATGGACTCCTTCTTCAATTGAGGCCAAGTTGCTCGTCTTTTTACACAATGTAAAAAACGTCTTTCGTTTACATAATTTATCCTTTTGCAGCCATTCCTTGCATTTCTCTTGTTCAAGCCAGATATCGTTGAAAGACCAAAGACCTGGCATTTTTAAACACTAAACTGGAAGATGTAAATCGAATGAACAAATTTTGAATTCTCGAGCGTGTAACTTTCGCGAATTTTCTACGTAGAATTAGCGTAATTAACATTTTGATTGGCTAAACCTGATGGATTCGTCCTATCAAATTGAACTATTCGTCAAACGAATGAAGCCAGGAAAACCAGCTATATCCGAAGCTAACGACCTTGGGCAATTTTATTGGTGACATCCTTTGATGAAGTGTGTAGCGGCACCGTCTTGCTTTGATGAAGAGTGCATGTGTGATTGAAGTCGCCGCCGAGGCATACTTCAGATGGCCAAACAAAACAAAGCCTCTTTTGTTAATGCGGCGGCAATAAACTGAACGGGTCATCAAAAGAAAGAAACCAGGATAACTAGATTACATCTGAATCTAACAACCTCGGATAATTTTATTTGTGATTCTGGAAAGAAATTAATTTTTGCAGGGTTTAGTTCAATTTTCAAAGACTTTTAAAGACCTCAGGGTAATATGCTCGATTTTCCCAAACTTTCAAGGCCTTGAAAATGCTACCTCATTTTTCCCAAACTTTCAAAGACCTTCAAAGACTGTACGAACCCTGTTAATGCTGAGTGCCAAGCGAGGCAGCAGTTACTAACATTTTTGTTAAGTCATTGGTATGACTCTGAGGTGATTACTGGTGTAGTGTAACTGTTATAGGTAATAATGAATCTAATTAGAAGGTAACCATTAAATGTACACATGTGGCATTCAATAGGTGCTCAGTATGCCACAATTCAGATAAATACATCTGTCCATGCAATTTTTCCTAACCATGTTTCCCACCATTTATATGACGAGAAATTTCAAGGGATTTTCTTCAGGATGATTTTTTTTTTCATGATTCACAACTAACCATTACTGAATGGAAGTAAAGAATATTTTTGCTTATAAGGCTTACATTTTGTAAACCAAAAGATGCTTCTACTTGTATTAAGACTCTCTCAACACATTAGTCATTAGTCAGATATTTGATCATGCACTAAACCACAAGTAATGAATCATATGAAACAAGTTTCACTACTGTATATACATATAAATTGGCATGTAAAGTCATTTTATATCCATTAAAAAATTCTCACTTTCCCTTGCTGAACTACGTTATCAGAAAATAAAATAATGAAAATAATTTTATTTTCCTTTTAAAGCTTGAAATATTGCAAGAAAACTAAATAGAGATAGCATGTAAAGTAATCAGATCCTAAAAACAAAAAATACAAAGTATATGAATCCTATCGAAAGAAAATAAATTGAAATACTGAATTAATCTGTGTCAATAAAACCCACAACTAAGAAGATTTTTCAAAACAACCTCATCTCCTTAACGCAATTTAGGTACAAAACCAACTTTTAAGAATGTTACACAAAGGATGATTTAAATTTTGACCAAACAGTCTTCACAATTTTATAGTACTGTATATACAAGGATTTAAGTTTCAGTAAAATCAACACATTTCCACTTAAAACGCAATAAAGCAATCCTGTATTGATAAACACTAGCACTCATATCAGTTCTTAATATAATAATGCAAGGATGATACTCTCCCATTTCTCGTGCAACCTATTCAACATTTGAAACCAAAATTTCAAGTGACATGCTGCAGTGTAATATCTTAGGACCAATGTTCACCTCGGAGATTCCACAATGAAGCCAACAAATTTGTCTTATTACTCTTTTTACAACATTAGGAATGTGTGTGTGTGTATGTATATATGCATGTGTATGTATGTGTGTGATTTGGATTTGGATTTTTGTCGAAGTTATAACAATTTAATAATCATATTGCTATCATGTGTAAACTGTGGCAGTTTATAATCATGTCTAGTACTGGGGCACCATGCCAAAGACATATGGCATCATGTCCCACCCTTTTATGTTTTCCTGACACCAGAATGTTTCATTATGGAGGCATATTCCATTATTTCACTTTCAAGTTATATGGGGAAACTAATTCTGGTATTCATGTTTTTGACACCAATTGGGGTTAAACACATTTCCCAGCCATTTTGTTCCAAGTGAAATGCGTAAGCTGTTGCATAAAGTACCCAGATACATATTCCGTATTCTTAATGCATGTACATATCTTTATCATCTAGGGGGTGGGGCTGCTGAATGCAGCCATCTGAATATTTCGTAGCAATAAGAGTTTACGGAGATTGCTGAAGCCACCTTCTCTTTCCAACCCATTTGACAAATACACTTCGGCCAACCTCTTATAGCAATCTGCATAATTATTTATGAATACCTGAAGCTGTTTACAGAATACATAATCAATTTCTGGAATATCTCTGATGCATGAGATGATGTATTCACACTATCTTAAAATCGTCCACTGTGAAAGTATGCAGCATGATGCTTCATCTTTAATTTTGTATGTGATTGCTCATTGAAATTGATCTCATGTGATCGCTCATTGAAATATTACTGGTACATTTACATGTAGATGAAAGAACACTGTGTTAGAAAGCAGCCATTCTGTCAACAAGTATATGGTCATAATTTACACCCAAAACATGATCGTGACACCGAAAGTCTTCCAACAGACTTTTAAATTTTAGATCATATGCCACAAATCAGAAGTTTAGACGTACAATTAGAACAAATTGTAACCATTTTTGTGTATATATTTTTCATTTTCCTTTGTTTCTAGGGTTTGAATAGTTGATTCAACATGATTTAAAGTATAAAGTTGTACTGCTGCCACATAAAATAAATTCAAGAAGAATGATTGTTGAGATTTTTGTTTGTTTGATTAGGATTTTAACGTAGCTTTAACAATTTTTCAGTCATATCGCTACGATGTCTGCATTGAGGCAGTTTATAGTTATGTCTAGCACTGGGGCATCATGCGACAGACATGTGGCATGATGTCCCACCCAGTCACATTATCCTGACACCAGGCCGAAAAGTCCTAACACTAACCATTTTAATGCTGAGCGATAAGCGAGGCTGCTGTTAGTACCATTTGTGTAAGTCTTTGGTATGACTCGGCCGGGGATCGAACCCACGACCTCCCGCTTCTGGGGAAGACTCTCTAATCAACAGGCAACCAGAGCAGTTCCTAATAATATGTTTATAGCAACCACACTAATGACTTGAACTGCAACTTCGGAAAAATCAATACATTTATGTGCATGCGTGTGATTTAGATTTTGTATGTAACTTTACCATGCTGTCTGTAATGTGCAATTCCCATGTCTAGTGAGGCAACTATTAGTACCATTTTATAACATGTCTTTGTATGACTCAGCTGGAAATTAAATGTTTAGAACTTCATTTCTTTTCATCGCAACAGCATGGCAGTTGCAATATCAACCCTATTTGTTGATAATTTTGTTGCAACAAGAAAATAATTCATCCATTTTTCAGAAAATATATTCTAAACATCAGACATCATTTTACTGATTCTGGTTCCTCAACTGTGAAAAGTTTAAAACTCTTAAATATGTTCAATTCTTTGTTGGACTTTGTAAGACCTATTAATGGATTCCTTCAACATTAAGAACTAAACAAAAAATTCCAATTAAATCTAAGCAGAGGGTGTACAAATAAGACTTACAAGCTACTCTGACTTCCCAAAATCCGGACAGTGCTGATCCCTGGCTATTTGTAGCAAAACACTGGTATGTCCCCTCTCCACTTAGAACTGTGACAGCTTTGATTTTTATGTCACCTGTGTTTGGATTAATTTCATAGTGCGCATCCGTTGACAGTAAAACCCCATCCTTTTTCCAGATGTACCTGTAAAAAATATCAAAATAATCCAATTTCTCTCAGCTGAATTATTTGTTTAAAGTTGTTCTACATAATGTTAGTAGCTTTAAAATACATCAAGACCTAATATATGAACTGTTTTTAAATTCCTTGTTAATAAATATATATATATGATTCTAACCTTCAATGGTTTCTTCCATGTTTAATATTGTTATGATTCTTTCAAACTAAGCAACATAAAGATACCACCATGTTTTGTGAAATTTAATACAGAATTAATTCATAGATGAAAATGTGCGAGGAACTCACAGTATTATGATGTGAATGCAAAATAATACTGATAAAGTTACATGTAAGCTACAAATGACTGAAAAGTTTGAATAACGTTAAAAACCGGAAATGAACTGGTTAGGCCAAGAACATTAAAGTCAAGATGATATCATCCAAAATGTCTATCATACAATTCACAACAGTACCAAAATGATATTATAGTCTAAATAATGTGCACTTTCTATTTCCAATGAACAGTCCAAAAGGGGGTCTGTGAGTGGCCGAGTGGTCTAAAGCTCTGTATGCGTTGGTTCGAGTCTAAGATTCGGCTAATGTAGTTATGTGAGAAAGCGTGCCAGTAGCTTCTCGTGGGTCGGTGGTTCTTTCCGAGGGGTTTCCCGTATTCTTCCTCCACCAATAATACTGGCTGCCATGTAGAGCATATCGTATGCTGAAAAATGGCGTGAAATCCTAAAACAACAAAAACAACAGTCCAAAGGTTTTTCATCTTGAATATATCAGTACAACATAAAACAGGTCTGCAGAATTATGACAGCAAGAAAAGAAACAAAAAATGACTAAAAAATCAGAATGGATCTTATATACATATAATATTAGAACTATATTCAAAATAATCTCCATGTGACAGATCATACAATGCATTTTATGTCAAACCATGTGACCTAACCCTACCAATGGGAAGTAACTGAATACTTCCTGAAACATCGAAACACAATCAGCCAATGACACATCAAGTCAAGGTGCCATTTAGTCTTTTTATTAATAATTGTCAACACATGTCAAAATTTATACATCTTTTGTAATACTATTCTCTTAACACATTAACCCCTGGAGGTTTTTGCTGTTTTTGCATGAAATGCGAGTACGAAACATACTGTGGGGACTATTTCTGAATACATCGTAATACATTGATTTCAAAGCAATAATCCATTAGACAAATGGCTACTCATGCTAAAGAAAATGTTTTTCATTGATTAGTTTGCTGGCACATGAGCAGAAGGGCAAAAATCTGACTTTTTTCTTTTTTTTTTTGCTTAACGGACCCATAATTTTCGTATGGAGAAGACTCTTTATTCAAATTGTCCACCTTATCCTACTTTTTGCACAGGTTCACCTGTCTGTGTACGTTTCAGACTGGTTTGCTGTAGATCTAAGGCCATAAAAGTATAAAATCTTGACACAAATTCGGAATCCGACCATGGACGATTTTTGGATCAACAAAAAAACGGGTAAAAAAAAACTTCTGTTTTTCCCTCTGTATTTTGTAATGCAACTAAAATGTCAAGATTACTTGCTATCATTATAGAGCTACATCTGTCTAACTTTCTATGATACCACCCACTTTTGTGTATCATGTATGACCTTGACGCTACGGTCCTTGGAAGTAGGCTACTACCTCATGCCCGGTAAAGTTGTCGCTTGAGGTTAATGTGTTAACAGACTCAGGTCACATGGGCTAAACTAAAGATAATCTGTACAATTTACAGCCAAAAATACAAATTATAAAATTTTAATAACATATGCCAAGATTACAAAAAATATAGATACACATCACAAATATGTTCTATAATTCAATACAGCATTGAGAGAAAACCAACTATTTTGGTGTTTTTACAATTTACTCACTGTAACATTTCAAACTGAGTTTAAATAACCGATTTAATATAGATCATAATTGATATAACTCAGCCTGGCAGCCTTATCATATCAATATGTGATGTCCAACTTGTTCCTTCCATAGCGTCAGTGCATCCATCACATACTAAAGTGGTGCTCATATAGACCAGATACAACAGTATGGTATCATGTGGACTACAATGGTACTCATATTTACCCTAAAGATCAAGTTGGTCCCAATCATTTTTGTACCAAATTACCGCAAACAGAGCGTGCTAACATATCACAGTGGTACTTACGTGGGTTTAGGATCTCCACCAGCCTTACACTTTTCTTGTGCACTACTGCCTGGCTTGACATATTGTGTGTTGAAATAAGTTGACATGTTAGGAGGGACAGCCCCTGTAATGGATATAAGAATGAAATTTATAAAACTTTGTGAAAAGATTTCCAAGAGATTATTTCTCTTTCCCTCAGTTATAACAATAACTGTAATGAGAATGTGATGGTGACCGAAAAAAAGCATTTGGGCATGTCACATTAGTAACGATAGTTTCCTGCGCTGTCCTATGATTACGCACTCTTATTCTGGATTAGGCCAATTTTAGTCATCCATGTTCCTCAGAGATAAATATGAACAGTCCAGAAGAGAAATTAGCAGAGGTGAAATGATTCATCGTTATATTGATTTTTCAATATATGTGCTGTAATGCTTCACAGATTGATACGAGAGAGAAAATCCATACAAATGTTACCTATCATATGCAAGATATTTTTGTCTTTAAACAAATAATTAACTTTAGTTTGCCTTATTAATCTTTAAAGTTTGAATCATTCCAAAAAAATATATGCATCAACAGGCATTTATAAGAAAAAATAAAAAAGACTTTAGAATATTCTCTTGCCAACTGGAAATCAACACAAAGTGACATGGTTTGTAATTTTCCCCACCCTTCCATGCTAATTATCTTAACCAAGCAGCATATACCAAACATTTCAAATGTGTTCCACATGTATACTACAATATTTAACTCGTGATTTAATAACCACTATAACAAGAAGTTACTTCATTGATCAACTTTAGTCAATTTGAAAGCTACACTACTGTTAAATGTTACATTGAATTCTCACTGGTTATTGCTTGCTCTGTGTTATACTGAATTCTCATTGGTTATTGCTTATTAAATGTTACATTGAATTCTCATTGGTTATTGTTTGTTCTATGTTACATTGAATTCTCATTGGTTATTGCTTGTTAAATGTCACATTGAATTCTAACTGGTTATTGCTTGTTTTGTTACATTGCATTCTCATTGGTTATTGCTTGTTTTGTTACATTGAATTTTCATTGGTTATTGCTTGTTCTGGTCTAGGTTTAACAATAACCCCCAATCAGAAATCAGTGTAGCTGATTCCATGTGTGACAAAGAGAAGGTACTGGCATAGCCATAGTCAAACTTCGCATAACAGTTATTAATTGATATGTAAAGTACTTTAACAGAGATGCTGTTTGGATGTGTGCTTGCGTGAATTGTGCAGAATTTTTAGGAATTTTTACACAAGGAGAAAGTAATGCACAAGAACTCCCGTAAATTTGTTGAAAGCCTTGCATATGAACATTTGCTCTGCAAAGTATATAATTTTTATTAACCAGTAACAGTTTTTATCGTATCTTTAGTGTAGGCAATATTACACATCTGGGTTCTTCAAGCATGTCATGAATGGTTGATTCCTGTGGTGCTTCTTTACAATTTCATTCAGAAAATACTGGCTGATGGTTGCAAAGATGACAATTTTAAAGTTATGAAGTATATCGGATTGCTGAAGCTGGGAAAGTGTTAATGGCGATACCAGCAAGTTATTTTGTACCTGAAAATGGTGTTAAATACAAGTCAGATGACAAAAATAGATGGCATGACAGCCAGTCTCCTTTTCAGCTGTATTTCAAAATTAAAAGTATAAAGGGTAGAATACTGAGCCAAACCAAAATACTTTTAAAGGTATAATGCAATTCTTTTTTTTTTCATTCAACTGATACTATTCTATAAAAACTAAATTAGGGTACAATATAAACTAATAAATAAGGTTAAAAAATGAAATTAAGAAATAAAGATATTTAGGAGAACACACCTGTCTATAATAGCAGACAATAGCACTGATGGACTAAAATCTCTATAATAGCAGACAATGGCATTGATGGACTAAAATCTCTACAATAGCAGACTATGGCACTGATGGACTAAAATCTCTATAAATTATGATAGCAGACTATGGCACTGATGGACTAAACTTTCTTAGTCTATAATAGTATTATAAAATAGATAAGAAATCTGACATAGTAGTCAGTTTGATTGTTTGTTCGAATAGGATTTTTAACGTAGCTTTAAAAAATGCCAAGCAAGACAGCTATTAGTAGTGATGGGAATCAGTAAAAAATTCATTATCGATAATCGGTTCTCTTTAACCAACTGATCAGCAATTATAATCGATTACTATGAGCAAAATTAATTTTGACCATGCATTAATGACTATATGTTCTTCCAAAATATGAATTGTAAAGTTTTTTAATTTGTAGATGTAACGGGATTAATACATTTCAGGTCAACTTTAGTGGGTGGGAGTTTTACTGACCTTTGTGCTTTGCATACATCTAAAATGTACACTTACACACAATCAATTATGGAGTTCAGAATCGATTGTCTTGTTGGTTTGCTCAACCAGCTGATAATCATTTATAATCTATAATTGGATCAACTCTAGCTGTTAGTACCAATTATGTAAGTCTACGGTATGACTCGGGCAGAAATCGAATTCACAACCTCCCCCTCCCAACGCTCTAACCACTAGGACTCCTGAGCGGTTCATATTAGTCAGTAAACCACTGAGTTAACAAAGGTGATGTCAGTGAAAAATCATATTTTGGACCAGATGTATCCAACTGATAATATCTGATAATATGATTATGATAAAATACAATTAGAGGTGACATCTTTTTTTTTAATGATGTTGACTTCATTAGACCTCTACGAAAATGGAGCTGGCAGATATTAAAGTGTTAGGTAAATATTGAATTCTGGCCATTTCATCCTCTCACTCCTGTTCTTCCACTCCTCCTTTATTTTTCTGACAATGTAAGAGGTCTGTCTCAAGACCATATACATTACGGATTCACATTGTTGTGGGGTATAGCAAAGACTGTATGAGCATGTATTACATTGCTGTAAAATTATTTTCAAATTTTCTTCCTCTAAATTTTGCTTAACTTACCCAATACAAAGGTCACCAAAATAAGGGTACATAATACCAATCGGAATATAGATCCCATCCTGTCACTTTCTATCTTATTCCCAAGTGATCACAGTCAATATGGCTCTCTTCTCCTTTCTCTTCCTTTTAAACTCTGTAGTGATTTATCTGAAAAAGAAATGATGAAGAACGCTATATTAATATCAGTTAATATATCGTCCAGTAGATCTGAAAATAAAGGTCCTTTCAGCCTAGATGCTTCCTGTCATTTAACCAAAATCTGTTTTTAAAAAAACTTTAGAGGAAAATAAAGGACCTAGAGACTGGATGATTTCTGTTAACATTTTTAGGAGAAGTTTAACTTTTGGTAAGTTTGTAAGTAATGATCATTTGGTATTTGGTATTTTTAATACTTCACTCAAGGATGGCTTTTAAAAAAAGATACAACATTTAAGACGGATCTGAATATGGTATGACAAATAAATTGATTAAAGACCACACTGTATTCAGATGTGAAAATATGCTATACAATAAGAACAATAATAATATAAATTTATTATTATTAATATCGGCAGTATTTAATAATAATAGTTTAAAAAAATGTTTTACTTACCTCTGTTATTTCGGTAACAAGGTATGACTGAAATCAGAAAGTTTGATGGCTTCTATAATACGCAAAGCAGTCTGGGAAACTCCATCCAGAATGTTCAACTTCCAGAACATATAATACCATATGTTTTTACTTTAATGTTTTATTTTAATAAGTTTTTACTTACCTCTGTTCTTTCCGTACAAGGTATGACTGAAATCAGAAAGTTTGATGGCTTCTATAATACGCAAAGCAGTCTGGGAAACTCCATCCTTCGACTTCGCAGCGGCGTCGCTAAGGTTGGTGTCACCCAGTGCGGTAAACTCATGGTGTCACCCCTCCAGACGTGTCACCCAGTGCGGTAAACTCATGGTGTCACCCCTCGAGACTTCCACCATGGATTTCTTCTTCTTAAAATAAGTCCAAAGTATAAAAATGACAATAACAAAAACAAATTAATTGAAGGTCAGAAGGTAAAAGTATTTAAGAACTGTAACAACGTTAAGTTATAGTTATTTTTTTTTACTTTAAACTTACTTTATTTAAAATTTTCCTTTTGGTGTCACCCCTGAGATGGTGTCACCCGGTGCGGTCCGCACTCCCCTAGCGACGCCACTGCGACTTCGAGAATGTTCAACTTCCAGAATGTTCTGGAAGTTAAACATTCTCGAAGGATGGAGTTTGGGGGTCATATGGGAGAAATATGAGTTTGGTACAAACGACGAGTTTCATTGGACAATGTGTATTTACACAAGACGGTTCCTTTTGCCATTGAGACTTGTGCTACTAGAAATATAGAATTGTGTTATCCGGCTGATAGTGTATATACATCAACCATTCCTAATAATTCATTTCACATTTTATTTCAGCACCACTAGCAATACCATTTTATTTTGTTTAATATTAAAACAGTTAGCTACCGTTTTATTTCAGAATTTCATTGGTCGCGTTATCAATTTTCGTGGATTGTTTCAATAATTATTATTATTATTATTATTATTATTATTATTATTATTATTATTATTATATAGAAGTAGTTAAATAATATTGTTGTTGTTGTTTGAAACGTAACTATTAATTCGTTAAACGTTTATATTTTTAATAAGTAAGTTTTTAAAATAAAATGGAAATTCAGCCATACATGTTTGTTACCGTCATTAGTTTTCGTAGATTAGTAAAAAATAAGATAGCATTGTTTTAATAATATTTAGGAGTATTATGTATATTGAAAATGTTTTTAGTAATTCATTTAGTTGTTTTGTTTGGTTCTATCAGTTACATTTCTTTCTAATTAGTCCATTTTACATTTAGTATCGTTATTAGTTTTCGACGACTGTTAAAAAAAAAATCATTGAAGAAACCATACTTGTGGCTTACTATGATATCGCAACAAATACGTTCAAATACGAGAATATCTCTTGTTTTTTGTTTTTTTTGAGAATAAAGTTTTTGAGATCAATCGTACAGCTCTACTATACTCCTTTCTTTCTCCGGTTTTTCATAACCATTATAACTTCGGAAAACATTTATCTTGTTCACAAAACGTTCCAAATTTTATTATGAAACAAGAAAACAAGAATTGTCAAAATATATGTTACAAATAAATGCTTGTCAGTTGTATTTTAAAATTGGGCCGAATTGTCTTATTTTCGGTCCAAGTTGGGCCAAACTGTGTATAAGCCGGGTTCGAGTCTCAGATTCGGCCAATGTGAGTATGTGAGAAAGCTTGCCAGTATTTTCTCGTGGGTCGGTGGTTCTTTCCAGGGTATTTTCCCGAATTTTTCCTCCACCATTAATACTGGCCGCCCTGTACAGCCTAACGTGTTCTGATAAATGATGTTAAACACTTCTACAACAACAACTATGTCTGCATTGTGCCATTTTATGGTCACTGTGATGTCTATCACTGGGCATCAAGTCCAATCGAGTCGCATTTTCCTGGCACCTGGTTGAGCAATCCTAATACTAACCACTTATTGCTGAATGAAAAGCGAGGCACACCTTTAGGACTCCAAAGTGTTCCACTATTTAAAAATAAATCCAAGATTATTACTGTTTCAAAATAGTGTCTTTACTGCATGTTCTAAGATATAATCAGTATCTTCTTATAATTTGTATGACTGCATTAAGATGTAGATCACATGATTACTGTGTTTTTGTTTATTTGATTAGAATTTTTTACGTAGCTTTAACAATTTTTCAGTCATATCGCTACAATGCCTGAAGTGAGGCAGTTTATAGTGATGTCTAGCACTGGGGCATCATGCTGCAGACATGTAGTATGATGTCACACCCAGTCACATTATTCTGACACCAGGTCAACCAGTCCTAATACTAACCTCATAATGCTGAGCATCAAGTGAGGCAACTGTATGTACCATTTTTGTAAGTCTTTGATATGACTCGTCTGGGGATCAAACCCATGACCTCCCGCTTCTGCGGCAGATGCTCTAACCACTAAGCCACGGAGCGGTTATCAACTGCTATGAGATTGAATATATGTTAGCAAATTCTGTAAAGCATGTTAATGTTGTTATCTGGTGGTTATCTGGTGGCTTTCACATTTAACAGGTGTTGACTCGAAATTTATATTGTACACGACTTATTACTTATTATTTTTCATTGGAGCACTGGACAGTTTTCCAACAGTTTGAGGCTGACATGTTCTTTCATGCTCACGTTGATCATCCATTCTTACCAACAATCCAGGCACAATAACTATCGTCCCAGGTGGTTACAGATGCAATTTTCTGTTGGAGGATGACACAGGTGGCAGAGTGAGTGCCATGGACATAGCATCCATTTTTCAAGTTGATTACATTTTTGTGCAACACATACCGGTACATTAAGTTCCCAAAATTAAGACAAGTATATGCCATCATCAGAATATTTTTTGGGTTGTGCTGTAATATCAGAGTAACTCTTTCATAACCTGGAATATACATGGCACCTGTTTACTGATGTCGTTTTCCTTTCCCCAGTCATCTGATTTAAAGCGGAAATTAAATCATTGAAATAGAGCAAAGAACAACAAATACTTAACATCTTGAATGTCATTGTTTTTATTGAGTTTATTGTCGATTGCAGACTTTAAGACCTTAAATATCATAGCACTCATGTGTATTAGAGAACAGAAAATAAAAAGAAACAATTATAATTTTGAATCATTTTAGATCAAAACTGATATGTCTGAGTCTCATAAATTCTCTAACATAACTACACAACTGTTATGATCGTTTTTGGTCTGCGTGAACGATAAATATACACTTTATGCAGCTACATCGCTAAAATATGTATAATGATTATTAGTTTCCATATACATGTACTCATTAAGTCCTGCCCATATCCCATATGTACCAAAATTTATTAAAATCTGTAAAAACATGATATTACAACCTTGATTGTAAACGTATTTATATTTTACATTCAGCTGATCATTAACCTCAGCACAGTCCATTCAGCTACTGCAGTAATTTTAATAACACTCTGTCATTACTCATCCATATCTGGTGATAATAATAGTCATTACTATTCGAGTTTTACAAATAACCGAGGTCTCGCTAAGATTTTAAAACTAGGAATCCAGGACTCCCTTTTAGATACAAATTGGAGTCTCACCAGCAGAAATTCCAGTCCCCTCCCTAAAAACTATGCAAATTTGTTGCCACTGAGTTTAATTTCTACATTCTTTATAGCACTGACAAAGCGTTTGTTTGTCTATCAGAGTGAGACTAAATTGTGTCAGTCCTAAGAATGTCTTTATCCAAGCACTAAGCTAGGCATCACACAGTTTATTACACTTTGCTATTGTCCCATCCTAACTATCATTTCAAGCAACTTGAGTACTCTTTTGAATCTCATTATAGTCATTGTCAGTTTGCCTTTTAACAACAAAATGCTTATTTAAAATTTGCAAATGGCATTTTGTCTAAGTCTCAACTTGTCTTGATTCATAGGTGAATTGCAATGTTTATTCTGCTATGCTCAAAACTTAACACAGTTTTAAAATTAAACTATAAATTTGTTTCTTCAATGTAATCTTTTAAATGACCACCAATACAATGTCCCACTCAGCCACAAGTCAAAGCCTTTGAACCTGTTGCCCAGCTATTACATCATGTTCTTTTGACTTACTCTTATAATGGCAGCATGTAAATCATTGGGTCTTTCAGCCACTAAATTCTGTCAGGCAAGTCTTTGAATTTTGCCACCCACCTATTACATGCATACGGAGGACTCTAGCCTAAATGATTTTCAGCATCCAAGATAAAACATTGGCGTTCAAATAAGCCTCATTGTGTTTCCAAGACCTCTGAAATAACATGTCCATATAAATGTACATTTGCTTGTGTATTATATAATGATTTATATAAATCTTGTGATAAGTGACCTTCTAATTCATTCTCACATATAATTATATAATTGTTTTCTCCTACACTAACGGATCATCCATAAAGTATGCATGTATGAAGTGAGGGTGAAGTGTTCTGAAAAGCATTAGCAGCAAGGTGACTGTTAATCGGCATTTTCTGCAGCTGCAGTTGTCAATATCCCTTGAAAACTGATGTTTAAGAAGATTATGCTTAGGCAGTCAAGTCAGAATCATAACCTGTCCAGTACAGTAGTTGAATTAGATACAAAGTGGCTCCTATGCTAAGTGAAGCAGAGTTAATACTAAAAACTATGAAGTGTGATATGTTGTAGTGTTCTTGCCCATGTGGCACTTGGTTGGAGACATATTTTCCTCTTCATTTTCTGACATGAATTGTTTGGATATCTCATGATTCCACCATATTATGCCTTTTGACCCTGGCACCTCATGTGAGTTTGTTTAACCATACCTTGCCACATTGGGACAGCATATTGTATTTGGATAAACCAAGAGGTACATTGATTACCCTTGTGACACATATTGTCCAATACTTTTAGAAAAGTGAGACTCATTAGCACATATGTGTTGTGTTAAGTAATTTATAACCCATCCCAGTCCGTCATGAAATTTCACATGATCATTACAGTATTTGTCATGCAATATATAACTGTTGATGTTTATGATATGGATGATATCGAAGTTGATGATAAAT
The DNA here is from genome assembly GCA_030141615.1 of Unio pictorum. Classification (NCBI taxonomy): domain Eukaryota; kingdom Metazoa; phylum Mollusca; class Bivalvia; order Unionida; family Unionidae; genus Unio; species Unio pictorum. The sequence goes on from JARLTB010000228.1 coordinate 1,359,852, forward strand.
ATTAAACTCCAGTTATTCCAAGTGATGTCAAGCCTGACAATATTCCAGTAATTAATTTTGATTGGTTGAAATCATTATTTTAGTCACTCTTTGATTTTTTACTATTACAGTTTTTAATCTGTTAAAATCTAAGAAATATTAGCTGCTGACACATTACAGTTTATTACTTACTTTTGTCCTAGAAAAGCATTGGTTATGATATTTTGTAAAATTAAAGCAATGTAGTACTGTTGTAGTTTCTGTTTAACACTGTCCAACTTTCATTTTCAAAGTTTCATTACAAAGTATTAAATTAAACCTCTGCTTATATTTAATTAATATCGTAATAACTTCATCATTCAAAATTCAGCTCTTTTCGGAAAGGTGATTGTGATTCACTGATATGCTTACATGTTGTTGTTTTTTTTAAAAAAAATATAAGCTTTGCAATCTGTAGGGGCAAAGGTTGTCGAAAATCACAAGTGGTTTCATACATACTTTAAGGAGAACCCCTTACATCGTTATCGCCATATTATAATCACCCTTACATCGTTATCACCATATTATAATGACCCTTACATCATTATCACCATATTATAATGACCCTTACATCGTTATCACCATATTATAATCACCCTTACATCGTTATCACATTATAATCACCCTTACATTAAGCTATATATGGTCATTAATTGTATATTATTTATTAATATAAACTTTAAAACTTTGTCATAATTGTATGATTACTCAGTTTTACAATATAGTAAATCTTTTTACTCTCTATCAGCCCTAATTATTACTTTTTCCTACATGCGCTAAAGGGGTGCCCCAAGGGGTCTAAAGTGCTCTCCGTTACGGATCACTGCCATCTCACCTATGTCTGCATGGGTTTCGACTCTCAGATCCGGCTAATGTGGGTATGTGAGAAAGCTTGCCAGTAGCTTCTTGGGGGGGGGGGGGGCGTTCTTTCCGAGGGTTTTCCCGGGTTGTTCCTTCACCATTAATACTGCCTGCCATGTATAGCCTACATTTGTGCTGAAAAATGGTTTTAAACCCCAACAATAACAAGTGCTAAAGGCAATAAGTGCCATGTTTCTGTATTAAACAAAATAATTCCATTAAACCTTAGATAATAATATTTGTACATGTATTTGTTGTTGCAGTTCATATTAATAACCTAATGACCTGTTTATTTCAGTAAATTATAACAATAAAATAATTTCAAAGCTGCATGATAACCTATTCATGTAAATAAAAATTTGCTGCAAACGATGCTAATGTATTTAGTATACAAACTTATCCTTATTAATTCTATCTGGATTATGTTTATACTGACTTGGAAGTAAATGAATAATACAAAAAAAGGACATAATCATAAATAATTACTGTATATAATACTAATCATAAATAATTACTGTATATAATAATAATTTTTTCATGATAATTTTAAAGTTCTACTGTCTTCATCAGACAGGACTGTAATCAGTGATGTAAATATGTAAATGCATGCTTAATATATTGGACAACAGTTATCTGAAACCATCGTTTTTGTTCTTCTTTTTATTACATTTGTGTACCCCCACTGATATTTCAATACGACATTCAGACGTCAAAATGTAATTTGTCAAACTTTAAAATAATACAGCTTGGGGTTATTCAGTCTTTTCTTTACAATACAAATAATATCCATCCAATCCTGACAGTTAGAGGGTTCTTCACCCATATTCCTTTTATTTTTACATGTTTCAATTTCAATCTTTTTTCAAGCCATCAACAAGACCTGCTGTCTACATGAATTTATGCTGTTATTGTCATCAGTTGTTTCCATATTCAGCTGATTGTACACACAACCACCAAAAGGTATTTATCCATCAAACTTTTGTCTCAGTTTCTGAAAAAGAATAAATATAATTCCTCGGTTTAGAAGACCTGGGTATCAACTGTCAGAATGACAAGGATCCCAAAAACTTCTTTTCACCCATATTGATGTAGAAATCAACAAATCATTGCACACTATGTAAATACTTATAATAATCAACTCATTATTGTCAAAAGCTGCTTCTCATAGGAAAATGGCAGATGAAAGGAATGCATGTAGGTGTATCTAATTTACACTTACTGATTGGTTAATTGATAAGTGTGATTGACAAGTGTCCATAGCTCAATTTATTCTAATATTTACATCTTAAATTGCAAACTATTAACTTTGCATTTTAATTGTTGTCTTTTCACAAATGAGTTCTCTTTCTGATATTAGTTAGTTTTGCCCGTCACCCCTGCCAGGATATAGGCCGCCCACAAAAGATCGCCAGAGGCTTCTGTCCTGTGCCATCCCCTCAAGCTGACTCCTGTTGTAACCCATCATAGTGATGTCTGCCTTAAGGTCGCGTTGCCAAGTGTTTCTTGGTATGGCTTCCGCGGGCTCGCGGCTTTCACCACACAGCGTCATAAGTCTTCCAAGAAAAGACCCTTTTTTCTTGCTGCTATGAATTATATTAAATATATATTACATTTTCAAAATGTTTTGTTAGATTTGTTTCACTTTCTGTTATGGAAAAAAAACATCTGAATCAAAGACAACTATGGATATAAAATGATGAATAGGTATACACTAAATAATTTAATCAACATAATTCAAACCACCTACAGTTTTAATCACATATATATTTATGGTGGGAGCGTTTAGTCTGGAACAGGCAACAGGCTGTGATGATAAAAATTATGAAAATAATGTCATGGCCATTCATTACCTGCACTGATGTTACTAATGGTGCCACAAACAAGCATCATTTTTAGGTTGTATTTACTATAATAATATGCCAGTGTGTAGTGGAAGACCAGCTGGTACATGATTTCTTGTCTTGCTCACTATTGTAAGTTTCAGTACCATTAATAAGCTGACAATAGTTGGAATTACAATGGTGTTTTAATTGGTGGTAACTTATCTTTTAATTCATATACAATATGTATTTTTATAATTGAGTTAGAAATGTTCTGACAATATTGCATGCATTGATTACCCATTTACTGGGTATGACAAATGCTTTGAGGACATTAAATGCCTATCACTATGTTGCTTTGATATATCACTGTAGATGCGGTCAAGAACTGAGCAGAATCCTGTTACCCAACTTACCCTCTATTTGTGTATAAGCAATCAAAACCCCAACATCCTCTATTGAGGTCACTCTGTTAAGGTAAAGTGACAGTAAAACAGATAATCTTTAAATTTCAGTAATGTGTTTTATATGCCAGCATGCTTTATTTTTACAATAATCGATGACATTTTGTTAGGACATTGATGATGAACATTTTGTGGTTACATAATTTTGAGTCATGTTAAAACTATAAATTGATTTGTACCACATACATTCGACAAACATGGCTTGTAAATTGTTGGTATGAAGCAATTTGATATATCAGCAAGCCTTGTTTCCTTTTAATGAAGAATGTATACATCATGTGGTATATCATTGATACAGTGTACATACTATACTAACATTCTATATATATATATATATATATATATATATATATATATATATATATATATATATATATATATATATATATATATATATATATATTGTTTTCTTCAGCATGAGTTTCAGGAACCTAGAATGCACAGCATAAAAGGTATAATATCATGAACATGAAACATAGTAATTCCTTAATGAAAGTATTTTTTTTTTTCACACCCAGTGCTGAATGTCATTCTTATGATTGAGAAGAACTTATTCTCCAATGAAAGTCATGTCCAGTAGCCACTGCAGAATGCAGATTTACACAGAGAATATGACCTCTACTAAGTGTTGGAGCACAAGCATAATATTCAGTCCTAAACAGCATTAACTTTTAAAGCTCACTAATTATTAGTACTAGACCCTTCTGTATTAGCTTAGTCATTGTACATTAATATATGCATTTCTCATCACACTTGCTGATATGCTCATGATTTCACTCTTAATAAATCAGTATAGCGTGATCCTGCTATAACAATGTTGTTGGGGTCAAACATAACTATACGGTTTCAAAAGACTGGACATATAGTTTGCGTTTTATGCCATTGTTGGTAACAACTGTAAACAAGGTTTTTCATGCCAAAAAAGGAATTAACTTTGGTTTGTTTAATTGTGGCAGTTACTTAACATTTCCTGCCTTTAAAAGTTTATTGATTGTAGCTAGTCTTGTTATCATAGATAGACCAACAGTCAGATCTGTGTTTTGGATGGTTGTTTTACGTTACCTTTATGTTGGTGAAGTAATGCTGCCTTCCACACACTCATCTTTTTTTATAAAGCCAACACACAATGAAGACACAGGTATTCTGTTCTGTTCTGACAGTGATACTACAGAAAATATGAGTGTTCTGAAGGGCTTAATTCTGTGAGTGAAATGAAGAGCAATTTCAATTATGCCAAACGCTTACAGAGATCAGTAAAAAAATATATTAAATTATGTGTGATGCCGATAATCCAAAACTATTTCATCCAAAACATCCATTTTGAGACAGTTCCTTGTGGGATTGATATCTGTTACCAAAATTTTTTTAAGAAAAAAAGTGACGAGATCTCTCTCCACATGCAGTACTCATGCCAGATGTCATATAAAGCAGATAATGACATTACAATGCACTGTTCAGATGGTTTGGTTATGACAGTCTGAGCAAAATTTATTCATCTGTGTATTACTTGGCATAATTACAGAAAACCAGATGAAAAACATCAATCTATTTTTTCTACTTACATACATCTCAAGTTTCTTAAAATTCTAATCACAAATGAGCGATCATAAGCTTATAGCCAGTTATCTTCACTGTAAGGTCGCAGCATGGGTCAAAGCGGTCCAAGATTATTTCCAGTATATATTTCCTACTCAACAAACATACTACATAAAGATAGGATCTTTATCATGCTTTACAAAATGTCTTAATCAGATTGATTATATATGTTATCGTTGTTGAGAGAATTTTATAAATACAAGAAGCTAAGTTATCTGGGCAGCTACAAAGGAGTTAATTAAATGAGAAGTAAATATTAAGCATAATCAGCGAGTTGCTAAAGGAAAATCAAATTTTCTCTGCATAAAAATAAATTACTCATTTTAATATAATTAACTACATGATTATTTATAACAAAAATAGTTTTCAACAGATTCATATCCCTAGAATCATAAATCATGGACAATTCAGCAGTTCATTCTGAATAATGGTTGAGTAAAAATGTTGGACTTATTAGATATGATTTTAGCTGTATAGTGTGCCAATGTCTGTGTCTCCGCAAAACTTTTCCTGGCCCATTCTGTGATGTTATCAGTCCACTTTTTTATCTGTCTACCTCTCTTATGCTACCATGCAGTATTGTTGTGGATATACTGTTGGCTCAAGTGACATGGCCATACCATTTCAGCTTTTACTTTTTGACAGTGGGGAGGAGGTCTTTCCTAATGACCAACTTTTGTGCCTGATTGTGTTACAAACTTATTAATTTGTGATGTGATCCATGTAAGAGATGCCAAGGATGGTTCTTTAGCATCTCATTTCAAGTGCCTGGATTCTTCGATGTAATTCTGCTATCAGGGTCCAGGCCTCACATAAATACAAAAAGATTGAGATGACTAGTGCTTTCAATATTCTGATTTTAGTTTTCAGACAGATATTCTTGTCTCTCCAGATGGTTCTTAGCTTCGACATAGCTGCCGTTGTTTGTGCTGCTAGTGACAAAATGTCTGCTCTTGATTCCTCTTCGGTGATTATGGAACCAATATATTTGAATTGGCCCACTGTTTTAAGTTCCTGTCCTCTGACTTTAATATTGGCTAAGATTTGTTTGCCACTAATTGTCATCAGCTTTGTCTTCATGGCACTTATCTCCATGTCAAATCTGGAAGAATAATGTTTCATCCAGGTTTTTCACTAAGATGGCAAGCTTATCTTCACTGCCTGCCAGCCCATCAGTGTCATCTGCAATGTGTAGGTTGTTTCAATTCTGACTGCCCCATAGTTGATTTCCTGGCTTTCGCTACGATGCGCTCAAAGTAGATGTTGAATAGCGTGGGTGACAGGAGGTACTCCAACTGTTGTCTAGAACCAGCCCCCTTCCGAATCTTGAGCAATTACTGCACTGGTAGCCTTGGTATACAGCTGCTTGATGGTAGTGGTCAACTTTTAACCTATGTTGTACTTCTTCATTGTGGCCCACAATGCCTCATGCCACACTCTGTCAAAAGTCTTTTTGAAATATATGAACACATTATAAATGTCTTGTTGATCTTGTGAGTACTTTTCACACAGAACATCATGTATTCACGTGTTTAAAGAAATATAAATCCCAAATTTATGGAATTACTAAAGACAGTAATTTCAATCACAACTGTACTTGAAAACAGAAGCAGGCCCAAGCAAAAATGGTGACCATGTTGCTAAAGCAGTTCCCTTTGATGAAAAAAAGTTAGCAGTGTTTGCAGCAAATCAGTTTAGAACTCATAAATCAGTGAATGAAATGGCTAAGTTTTGTGCATTTTTATAAATCTTTTATTCTTTATGTTTTTCAAATCAATAGGATGGCGTGTGAGGATATTTTAGTGGTTCATAACAAATCAGCAGCATAACAGGCAATCATTTGTATAATTTAATGCATAGGTCAGGGATATTGTTGCTTACAATTTACCCAAATCATTTATTTATTACTACATGGTGTATATAGTACATATTATATTTTACATGAAAGTTTAGTCTCAGGCTCTGCTCGGTTTTGAGAGAGTATGCCACTAGCTTCCCACTGATCTGTGGTTCTTCCCAGTAGTTTTCAAAGGTTCTTCCTCCACGAAATATATTTACTGTTGTATAGCATGAAAAATTGCTGTAAGCTAATCCTAACTCTGTTAAACATCAACCCTGATATTTATGTTTTGGGGATTTAGGTTTTACTGAATTAATAATAATTAATAATATAATGATTTCCAATGTTGACTAGCATCAAAACAAGAAGTCAAATTTTCCGGAATATTTCACACTCTTGGCAGCCTGTCTCAACGTGTTTCTTCAAATTAAAATAATAAAGTTTATCACACTTTACTAAAAAATTTTATAATTCAGATTCTCATACAGGCTTGTTTTCAAGTTTATGGGGCTACATTTCAGTTGGCGGTAAAGCAATGGAAGTCAGAAATGCCAAAATTGGTTGAAAGGATGGGAAGTATCTTGAATAAATGAAGCTATCTAAAAGCTTTCTTTAGTGTTAATATATTTTTTATTCATTTCATTAGCGAAATATACTTCATCTTTATCTGATTTTAGCACTCCCAAAATTAAGATCATAATGTACATACAACCAAGAGTACTATATGTCTAAATACTGTGTTCTCTACACATTGAACAATTTCCCTTTGGGATATTAGTCTGATTGTGTAAAATATACAATTTCACTGCTCATCTGTAAATCTGCATTAGCATGGAATACATTCATACAAGTTGTACTCTTTAGAGTAACTATCCATGCAACTGTAAGAGTAGTGTGTGTAACTCAAATTTATATGAAGTTGTTCTGGTGGCAAAATTATTTTTTTGTATTTTAAGCACTGAATACCTCTTTATTGATTGAGATGACCTGACAGAGAAACCACTTGGTGTCACAGCCGATGTCTAAATACCACACCCAGACAGGAATACAGAGCTAAAACCACAATGACCACAAACCATAGTATGAGGTATAGCATGACCACTTTTTTAATATTATGGCACATTAGAATTTTATTTACATGTATCAGTTAGTTGCTACCATGGGTACAAATTTAGTTGTATAATCACTGGCATAGTAAGCTGAACACCGAGTTGTTTTCAATCTATCAACTTTGGCCGTTTTCGTTTTAATTTTGGTTACAATTATTCACAATGCTACTTTAAACCAATGTGATGATAGAGATTTTGCGATTGATGGTTTGGTAGCTTAGCCACAAGTGTTTTGTTTTCATCATTTGAAAATATGTTTGAAAATTTCTGAGAACATAAAAGTTACTTTTGGAGCACAATAAATTAAATCTTTTAAAGCCCACATTACCCATCCATTGAAAATTGTAAAATTTTGAAACAATTTAATATCCAGTAGCTTTTTTTATCTTTAGATTCATTACAAAGCAGATACAGAGATGCTTATATAATAATAGTATTCAGTAAAGTACTAATTTTAAAATTTGGCAAAGCTTAAGTTTGTTAAAGATTCAGTTTTGTAGGAGAAGTATCAGAAAGATAAAATATGATACCTTTGAGCACTAGAAAATTGTACTTAACTACCATAAAGAACCATTGGCTATCTTATATGATTCTTTAAACATCATCCTATGCAAGGAAGGTTCTCAGACAGGAGTTTCAAAACACAAGTTATCTGGCCAAAATAAGTTCTTGAAGTCCCAAAAATTGAGTTTTACAAGCACTCTTGAATGGGATCAGTGTGTCTTCGTGTCTATTTTAATTCCACTTTGCTTGGCCCATGGTATGCAAAAGAACGCTGTCCATATGACTTTGTTTTCATAGTGGGAATAATCAGTATATGGTTGTCAGAAGAGAAACGTAAGTATCTTGCTGGTGTGTGTGTACAAATGGGTGAGGTCAGATAGAACTTAAGTATGTCAGTGAAACGTAGCACAGAGAACACATTTTGTGTTTGATTCTGGATCGAATGGATAGCCAGTGTAGGGTATAGAGCAGCAGGATATGTGCTCCGGTCGTGCTACTATTAGTATCATCCGTGCAGCTGTGTTTGAACTGTTTGAAGTTTGTGGAGTAGATATTGAGTTAAAGTAGACAGAATGGAGTTACAATAGTCCAGTCTTGATAGTACTAATGAAACCAAATGGCATCAGCTGATAGATATTTACGAATGGAGCTGATGCGTCTCAGCTCAAGATATGCAGCCTTGCATATGTTCATGACATGTTGGTGCAATGTGAGAGTACTGTCCAGAGCAACTCCTAGGTTTCGTACTGACTGTGAATTTAATGTTGGTGTTGGCGATATTTATTGTTTGAGGTAAAGAATGTTAATGAGAAAGTCTTTGTGTTGTGATCAGAATGGCCTTAGTTTTATCGTCATTCATCTACAGCTTTTTACATGTCATCGATGATTTCACAACTTAAATGCACATCTCTAATACTTGGATGGTAGCATCAACTTTAGCTGGGTGTCATCAGTGTACAATTGGTGAGACACTGGATGATAATCTATGACACTTGAGAGTGGCTACGTCTATAGAATAATGAGAGCCGGTCCAAGATCAGACCCCTGTGGAGCAATTCAACATATCAACTGTGAAGAGGTGTATTCGATTTGCAGATAAAATTTGTGTCCTGTTTCCCAAGTAGGACTTGAACCACAGTAAGGCTGTATCATGCTGGAGACTGTGAAATAATATATCATGGTCTATTTTGTCAAATGATGCAGTTGGGGGCTATAATCTTTCTGCTATCCAACGCAAAGAGAATGACATTAACTACTTTTAGACTTGTAGTTTCAGTACTGTCAAGAGTGATATGCAGATTTTACATTGATACAAAGACTGTTTGAATTCAGATGAGGTACAAGTTGGGATAGAACAACCTTTTCTATGATTGGGCTAATACAAGATATATTTGTTCTGGCAAACAATAGTCAGCTGACAGTCTTGTAAACATTCATTAGTACTAAAGAGTGAAAGGTAAGCACATGTATGAGCTTGATAAAGACAAAGAAAAAATGTATGCAATTTTAATGAATAATGTGGGCAATGTTCTTGACATGAGAAAACAATTATCAGCAGTGTTGCACTTTGAGGGAGATCTGTGGCAACCTCCTATCTCAAACAACCAATGTCCTCCATTGATTGATAATTATATCGGCCAGAGATACATAAAATGCCCCCCCCCCCAGCCCAACCAATACGCAACACTTGGTCAGCACTGACACTGCACTCATCTAATCATAGAGTGGTTTGAGAATCTTGACATTTTTAACTGACATTTCTAAAAAGTTGGATTGTTTAATTTTAAGCCCCAAAAGGTAAAGGAAAACAAAACTTGCCAGTAGCTTCCCATGCATCAGTTACAGTAGTTTTTCTCAGGTTCTTCCTCCACCAGTTATAGTGGATGCTATGTATAATCTATTGTGTGCTGAAAAATGGCATTAAACCCCCACAACAGCAACAACAATGGTTTTGATTCATCTGATACTACAGTGATTGCATTCATCATGACATTATTGCAAGCTTATTGATTTTTAAAATGAAATAAATAAGAGATAAGTTTGCCATACAGATTATTAAGAAAGTCATCACATCAATATCTCCCATTGCATGAAACAATGTGGTTATGCCAGGCTTGATCAGGTCCAGCGTTGATGGAATGTGGTTGTTCCAAACTTTTCAAAAGGCCCTGACTTCCTCGAAAGGGCACCAAAGCTGAACTCTGTGTGTCTGTTCACTCCAAGTGTGCATACTACCCAATAAACATGTGCAAGAATAAAATGATGGTCAAATTTAAAGTGTACATTTGTGTATATGGATTTTTTTAAGCGGGGCGGGGTGCAGGCCAGACCCACACACACACCCTTCTGGCTATGTTGATGCAAAGTGTTTTAATGCAAAACTGCAAAAACATATTGAATAAAGTACAGTTTTTTCACATTCAATTGATATGGGTTCCATTACTGAGTAGTGTTTTTAACAAGTTTGCTAACATTCTCTTTGGAAAACTAGCTTGCTGTCTTCAAGGCAAGTTAGGTATTTGCATCAATACCTATTAATTTGTCTTTGCAGTATTTTATATATAACTGAATAGTTTGTAAACAAATCTTCATATTTGCATTACATGTACTTGTTATTCACAGTATTTTAGTTAAAATCATGACAATTAAATAAGCCTTAATGTTGTAGTGTCTTTTATCCTTAAATATTGTTAAAAGTTTTTCATACCAAAAACAGTTTGATTACTGTATTCCAATTTTAATTTCTAAATAATCTTGACAAAAGTCTTATGGTAGTGTATGAAATCATTTTTTCATTTTTTTTCTTCTTTATTGGCTTTGATTTCATTTTACCAATTATAAACTCATTATAGATTTCACATCTAATAAAAGCAGTAAGCTTGTTTCAAAAGATTATGTTTTGTCTTTCTTATTACAGACTGCTGCACTGAATACACTGGAAACTGACCATGATAATGAAAAGATGAAGTCAAAAAAGTGATGCAGATAATTAGCCAATGATGGTAACTGCAAATAGATCAAATTATATTACTAAAATATGCATGATTATAAATGTAAGACTGAATAGATTGCCGCTAGAATCTGGTTGATATACATATGTTCATCTGTAGGGCTGTCAAAAACCACGGAAAACTGACCCGGGTACCCGTTGTGCCGTTTAACAGGTACCCAGGTATTCGTGATAACATGTAAGACATGTACAACCCTTGACCAACAATTTTTTTACCCACTAAATTATGTGTTACGCGTAAACGTATATAAATTACGTTTTTTATGGTATATCAACCTTTCAAAAATCTTGTTTCTATTAACATTCCATTAATCCCACAGACTGTATTTTAGAAAAGACTGCTTTATGTAACTTCAGTATAAGAGTGCGCTTGTCCCTGGACTTTTCTTACAGTGTCATGTTCTGTTTATAGCAAATCTGGTTCTACTTTCCCTTGAATTATATTTATAGCATCTGAGCTTAATGAGGAGAGACAAACAGACTATATTTATTTATGTGGCTAATATATAATATGTCAAAATTATATGTACTACAACTTTGGAATTTTTTTGATGATATCATGCGACTGTATGACCTCTGATTCATTGCCAAGTAGGTTGCGAGAGTTGTGTAGTTACGTGACTAAGATTGCATATGGCCAGATCCGGACCAGATCTCAGCAATGATGTACTTTCGTCTCGTTTGTCTGCAGATTAAAGGCATACACAAATGCTATGCTCATGATATTTGAGAAAATAAATCATATTCCTATTGATTTCATGCAGGTATATCTCGATGAAAGATTGTTCAAGTTTTTCGATAGGAAATGCGCTTTGATCCAACACCCCAACATGAATGTCCAAATATCAAAAATGGGGTGGCAAGGTTCAGAGGAAACTCGGACTTATCAGACCAATGTGCTGCTAATATATGACATTTTGATAGTGTTGTCGACAACTTAGTTTTGTGAATGGGTACTTGTCATTAATTTTCAATGCCCAGGTTCATCACGATGGTCGGGTACCCGATTACCTGGGTACCTGTTGACAGCCCTATTCATCTGCAACTACATTTCCTTTTAATCCGCTGGGTGGATATTGACCAACTGCTGTTGCAATAAATGTGTAAGAGAAGTATGACATTTTGAGTCCCATTGCTGGTATTCATCTAAGAATGTTTGATTTTTAAGAAAATATACAGAATAATAATGTTGCAAATAAGTGTAAGTTGTAGGAAAATGACATACAACATAGTGATTCTTGACCAAACTGTATGGAAATGACCTCCAATATAGTGACTTTACCAAACTGTATGGATGTTTCTCTTTTGAGGATAACACATAAGATAATGTATTTATGTTCAAACACCTGGCTTATGGCATGGAATGGCAATGGGGAAGTATGTTATATAAAACTGGTTTATGGCATGGAAGGGCAATGGGGAAAGCATGTTATATATATAAAAACAACAACCTACAATTTAATTCATTTTGGCATTAATATATAATGAGATCAAAACAAAGCATCATCACATTGTTACATCAAAAATGTTGCCAGCATTACATTCTTGTTGTCTTGTTGGAGCATCGATGGATATTCTATTAATTATTTGCAGCATAATAGATGAGAGAAGCCAAATGATCTTTTGGAGTAATAACTACCCATTGTGTATGTTATGATTTTTTAATCTCATAAACTTCTAATGAGATAATATTGTGCATTTGGACATGATTACAGCAGATCATACACCATTTTAAATGTTTTGAGACATCAATTATCATCCTTCAATAAATGTTTCATTTTAAGAAAGTTAAGTTTCAATTGTGTGTTTTTTATCACTTGCTTCTACTTGTGTGTTTTTTATCACTTCCTTCTACTATTGAAAATAACATGATTAATAGTTATTGTGCATTAGCTGAAAGATGAAAAAAGCTCTGTAATGGAGCAACATCCTGCTTTCTGTTACCATTTTTTATTTCTTTGTTCCATCTTAAGTCAGACATTCATTTAAGTTCAGCTTCTCTGATTCAGAAAGAAATGTTTCTTTGAGAAACACGCAGAATTGAACTCTCTCTCCTAGTGTCCGTTATTAAAGTGTATGGTGTTTTATTATATTTTTGTCAGCAACATAAATTTTAATTAAATACATAATTCCTGTAACGTGTTTCTCAGAGGTTATATATTAACGTATTGTTGGTGGTAGTAACTTGTGACATTATAACCATTTATTGTAATAACAGTCAATTTTAGTGACTTTAATGTGACAGACTACTAGAGCACAGTTATAAGGTTCATGCTAGGGTTCTCTTCCAATTTTAGTGTATTTTGTGTTGCTCACTCATCAGGGTTTATGTTAGGATCATACGAATATCAAACAATGCTCTGCTTCTTTACATTAAGAAGGTAACCATGACAGCATGGATACCTACGTCATTGACATTTTAGTTTTAAATATTGATTGATTCCTTGATTGAAAGAAGCTAGTGTAAATATGTAGTCATTCAAAAGTCAGAAAAGATTATTACATTTCAAGGTTGATTTAGCAGGGTCTTTTAAAACAAGATCTAGGTCAAATAAGTTTGCCTGATGATTTTACATAATTTAAGGGTTGTTTTATAAAGAGCAGAGGTTATACTCTCACCAAATGCTGTACATATGGTTTAAGTGCAACAGCCCACTTACAAATGTGTAAAAGCTCTTAATCACTTGTTTCATGGAAGCAAGTAGTGAGTTCTCGTTACTACGTTGGTGCCGCCACTGCTACTGTACAATTAATCGGATTATCTGTGTACTTGACCTTCAATAGATAAACAAACAAATCACTTATTGGATTGAATTTTGAGATTAAACTTTCTTTAAATGTCAGGTACTTCTATGGTACTGAGAGGGGTGAAAAAATTTCATTCCCAGACATCTATGTACATATGACTTGCACAATGAGATTTATTTACAAAACCACCTGAAGACGCAGCCAGAAATGGAAAATTAAAACTCTTTGGATGCTACAAGTCCATCTACTGAATTCCTAAAATCCTCCATGTAGCTCTGTACAGTGACTCTTGCCTGTCATTTGTGACAACATTTGATGTTTTTGCTAACTTAGTGCTATTTGTTTTGACCTTGCCTTACAAGTATACCCAAATAATTCATAGTTTGAATCATGAGATTAAATGTTCTTTATTATGCCAGGTATGAATTATTGTGTGCCTGTTTTGTAACAAATGAGAGAAGAATAAGTAAGCAAATAATACAAATTGAACTAATGATAGTTTTAGCCAAAACATTTACAATTTTAACAATGAAGTACTCTATAAATATCAGATCGATATTTTGACTTATATTTGATTGGGAGTATAATGTGTACATCCATAAAAAAAATACATAGTTGTGGAGTAAATAAATTCACTTCCATGTACAATATGTAGCTGGGATAACTTTTAAGGCCGAATGAACTAAGCGTGACACAAAGAGTAAACTGATTATAAAAGAACTCTACTACATGTGATTCATTTCTGAAGAATCTATACTTTTGCTTCATTAATGTAATGTGCTAAGAAACACCTTTTAACTTACAAGCCTTTCAACCAGGTCATCTTATTGAAATCCTAACATTTCATGAACTTACTTCTTCTCTCAGCTTGAGAATTATTATTAAACCAAATTTTGATTTCATGATCAATACCCAAACGTTCTTTGGAGCATATATTGATATATGTGTACATCAGTTGCTGGACTGGTAGCAATGGAACTGCCTATAAATTTTCAAGGGTGGATAGATGATCACTATTCCCCATTTTATATCAAAAACTTCAAAAAACATAGATGATATTGCTGCCATGTCACTTAGACCTTAACAAGATTTCCAGTGGATAGTGTTCTTTTGCTACATGTTATTATCTGCTTTTTAATTCTATACATATAACATAGTCTTAAGATTAATGACAATAGCATACAAAGAAGAGTTTGATATGAAAATATTGTATCACACTTACAGATCAGAAAAATCGTCATGAAATGAACGAGGATTTTGAAGAAGTAATCATGCTGTCCCACAAGGATCTGTGGTACAAGTGCATGATGAAATCAGACCTTATAGTATGATTTAACAAAACGAAAAGTCCCTCAAAGGGGCAAATGCTTGACTGTCCTGTTATTTTTTTTAATCATTATGGTTAAACCATTATTGATAAATTATAAAACAACACCAAACCAAATTTGTATTAAAATAATATTTTTCCTACATGTCCAAACTGACACGTTTGCATGATTACTGTTAAGTGTAGTACAACATTCTTTATGATGAACATTGACCTTGAACCTGATATAATGGGTAGAAAATCATTAATCTTGTTTCAGTGTTAACATATGCCAACATGCTGTATTTGGTTAATCATAATTTAAAGTTTTGGGCCTCTACTGGTCACAGACAAAGAGAGGTTATATGATGGTCTGCTGTTCTTTGTCTGTTCATTGCCAAGTATTTGTTACTGACGTGCTAAACAACATGGAGTATTGCCATGGAACTTTACACATTAGTCAGATGGTCTAGTTTCTCCTACTTGAAAATGGGGCTGTTTAGACATCCAGTATGGCATCTAGTGACCATCAGGAAAATCATTACTTCTTCCTTTGAATGGATTGTCATATCAACTCTGAATTTTACTAAAAGACCGAATATTATGGCAGTTGGTCCTAAATCAAATAGCCACAACAGCAAGAATCTTGAGAGGCCCCAAGTGGCTAAGTGATCTAAAGCGCTCTATGATACGGATCACTGCCATCTCACCTCAGTCTGCATGGATTTGAGTCTCGGATTCGGCCAATGTGGATATGTGAGAAAGCTTGCCAGTAGCTTCTCATTGGTCAGTGG
Source organism: Unio pictorum (assembly GCA_030141615.1). Taxonomy (NCBI): domain Eukaryota; kingdom Metazoa; phylum Mollusca; class Bivalvia; order Unionida; family Unionidae; genus Unio; species Unio pictorum. The sequence continues at coordinate 1,375,922 of JARLTB010000228.1, forward strand.
GGTTTTCTGGGTTCTTCCTCCATTAATACTAGCCGCAATGTATAGCATATATTGTGCTGAAAATTGGTGTTAAACCATAAAAAAGCAAAAGAAGAATCTTGAAAATCTTGTTATTGCTACTTCTTGTGGACAAGACATTGATATGAGGTTTTCATCTAAAGATGTATATTGTACATCCAATGTGGCTGCCATGATGAGTCTTGACAGTCTTGTTGTCACTACTCACCCTTAGTGGATACTGATATGAGGTTTTCACCAAAGATCTCAGCTTATCCAAAATGCAATTGGTGCCAATATGATGTCCAATATAACTTCCACGGCAGTTAATTTAAAACTCATATTGCTTAAAAATATCACATTTTTTCAACACTCACCAGTTAAAAGAAATACAGTCAAAAGGAATTATAGTTCTTTTCTAGAATTCCTTGAAATTCTTTTTAGCAAGTATAACATCAGTTTATTTGAGTGATTATTGTTTTTAAAGCAAAATCACATTTTCAAACATATTCAGAAGGCATATGCACAAACTGGGAATCAAAAGACAATAATTTTGTTTGTGTTATCATGAACTTATATAAACCAGAGTACACCGCTGTAAATCCGAAACAAACCCATCAATAGATATCAATAAATGTGTATTGCCAGCTTATTCACTGAATGCAAATAAATAATAACTATGGTAAAATTTCACTTGTATATGTATGTGTTGGTGTGTTCATAACCTCATGTACACAAATGTAGGTAATGACTGTTGACTTTAATCCCAGGTCAGTTGTACAAGGAAGCGACACCGGTTTTCGAGTTGGTGAATAAAAGGTTTGAAAATTATGCGTGATAAACCAGAAGACGTGCATTATTAAGATGAATTCAGTTATACCTTCAGAATGAAAGTTGGTTCAGCCGTTGGAAAAAAGGCGAATTTATGTAGCGATTAGAGTTAGGGTTAGGGTTAAGCTTTTCTGTAGTAAACATACAAACAGACAGGCCAGATTAAACAGGATCTCCTGGCAATACTTGTCTCATCAACACCGATAAAATGGTACCTGGATGATGCAACTTGGTTTAGCAGTTTGCGAGAAAAATAAATTCTGATGACTTTTAGAGTTAGGGTTAGAGTTGTCTGGAGATAACGTGAGAAATGAGTCTTGAAAGGAGTTTCTCTGCAATATTAAACAGTGACGGACGATAATAAACACCATATCTAAAAGCTAAATAATTCACAAATGAATACTGAAATTTAAGTGTGATTCCGACTAAAACTGTTATTTTGTCATTTTAACGCAATGACTTAATTCATCAAAAGTTTAACTGAAATCTACTCTCGATTTAATCACCCTTTTTTTCAAACATAATCCCGCATAGCAGAGAATCTTTTTCAATTGTCATAGCTTTTAAATTTAAACATTAAAATGCATAAGGTGTTCATAAATCTGCAATCGTTCCTGGTATACCTAAAACCTTCCGAATGCCAAAACTTTTGAAGAATATACTATTTAAAATGTATATTTTATATCAGATAGTATTTTATTTTATATCAAAGCAATTTATCACATCGAATATATTCTGTTGAACTTTGCAGCATTAAGAAGTCAACCGAGATAAATTAGATATTATGGAAGACCATCCTTGAGCCTAAACGTTGCGCACTTCAGTACATTTCACATACATACACCTTTCCTTTAAACACGAGGATCATATTGAATATGTAGAGACATTAACATTTGATATGATCTGATAGACAGGAAGAACAATCAAAACAAATAAAATGTGTTGCATTCTTTGCTCTGCTTGCATAACGTTACCTGTATGCAAAGTTTCAGCAATCTTTGCCAAGCTGTTCACAGTGTAGTTAAGTTTTTTTTATTTGGAGTTACGGTTAAGTTTAAGGGTACGGTAACTCTAATTTGCACTTTTTGATAAGAAAAGAAAACTAAATCTTTAGTTTTGCAGTAGGCCCTGGTTATTTTTCATGAAATATATTAATTTTCGGTAAATTTGAGTCATGTTTGTATAGATTTTCTCTAGTTGTGTTAATGTCGCGTAATGTGTCGTGATATCCATTTATTCGTGTAAATTAAAGCCCAAAGACCTTACATTTATTAATATTATAATCTCATTGCCCTATAAATATACTACACTTTCTTGGTCTATAAGTAATTATGTTTCAAAGGCAAAGCACTTTTTAACAAATTTTTCTGTGATATTAAAGTGGTTACGGGCCGGATTATTTATATTGAGCTTGGTATCAAATATTAATCTTGCAAATCTGTCGATATGTGTTGGTTTGCATGTCAACCATAGTTTTCCGTATTTTGAACATGTAGTAAGGTAAATTATACTTTAACTAATTGAATACATGATGCCGCTTGACATAGAATCTATATTAATTTATGACAGAGTTTTATTCTACAACACAGTTACAATTATTGCAGAAACATCCACTGATAGGTATATAAGCTATATGAACATGCCTGCTTTGCAGCGTCATTTAATATTTTTCCAAGAATGTGTTTGCACATCTTCTACAAAGTCTATTAAATATAAATTCTGCTAAAACTTTAATCCTCAAATCGTGGTTATTGAATATGTGATTACTTGCGTTATTAAATCTCTGATTACAATGATTGTTCCAGGAAGCATTCAGCATTCAAGTGGAAACAAAGACATCTGCAAATGTAACTTGTTGGCACACACAACCTTTAGTTCTGTGACTTTCAAAAGCAGCCTGAAAGGCAGTCCATTCAAAATAATTACTGGCAGAAAAATAACTGAAATGTAGGAAAAGAAAACATTTATTCTTTTATTGCATGCAAGTTGAAACAAATCAATGAATAATATTTCTGGAGGAAGATTTTTTTTTACACAAAATGTAAGACCCTGCTAAACGACTACACCTCTAAAGCAATTGACAATCTCAAGTACCAATTTTTTTCTCTTTAGTAGTTTAGGTCACAAATTGCAAACAGTAAAGCCAAACCCATTATGAGATCTCAAACAATTTTATTACCCCGCAAAAATGATCATAAGTCAATTACTCATGTCACATTTCAACAGTGTGATGCACATACTTGTAGGGCAGCATGTAACAATCCCGATAGGAAAAACTAAATTTAAGAGAACTTAAAGAATATTTTTTTTAAAAACCCACATAAACTACATATCGGAAGGAGCACATACACACATACAAACTTTTTACTTTGTTTGAAAGGGGAGGGGGGTTAACTGTCTGGTGCCCCCCCCCCCCCCAAAAAAAAAGGAAAAGAAAAGAAATGGACAAGTTTATAGTTTGTTTCGAAAGAATAAGACCACAACAACATGCTTTACAATGTAACATTTGCCAAAAGTGGCAACATCATAAATGTGAGACAGGTATGTATACTATTATTAATTGTAGTGTGTGTGTGTGTGTATGTGTGTGTGTGTGTGTGTGTGTGTGTGTGATTTGGACACTGTAACGTAGCTTTCACAATTTTGCATTCGTATTGTTACCATAGCTGCACTGAGGCAGTTTATAGTGATGTAGAGCACTGGGACATCATGCCGCATATATGTAGCATCATGTCCCACCCAGTCACATTATTCTGACACCTGGTCTACCAGTCAAAACACTAAACTCTTAAAGATGAGCGCTTAGCGAGGTATCTCTTAGTACCATTTTTATAAGTCTTTGATAATACTAGGATAAAGTTTAAACCAACGAACTCCCGCATCCGTGGCAAACACTCTACCCTCTAGGACACCAGGGTGGTAATGTTACAACATGTTAAAGCAACAGCAGTAACAGCGGCAAAAAATACTGCTGGTGGTTGTTAAAATAATATTAATCTTACTGCTGTAGCTACTATTATGTTGATGTTCTTTCTTTTCTTCAAAGGAATATAATAGACACTGTATCGACAGTTATGTAGTGGTGATGAGATGCTGAGTGGGTGGCATTGCAAAGACAGTTCCTGACTTCTTCCACCACTGATTATGACAGATAACAGTCTCAACAATATGTTGAACATTTTGCCAATAGCAGCAAGTACACATCTGACTGCTGATGAGGCAATGAATACTGACGTCATTAACAATGTCAAGGATTCTGACATGCCGATTGACAACTCTTCAGTCCAGTAAGATATTTATCCTTTTATTTCATCTTAATTTAATCGATCTAAGCGTAAGAAACAAATACGTAATAAATGTGCAGCATTTTCACATTAGGTAACCACTGAAATGTTCTTTTTTTCCCAGACTGCCACCAGATGTTAGTTCTCATACCTGGACAGCGTCCCAAAATACAGAAGTGACATGCACCTTTAACATAGATGCCTCCTTCAAAGTCACGGAAAATAAAGAGTGGATTTATTATTTTATAATCTTTGAGAATTTTATTATGTTGTAATTTCCATTCAATACAATACTATTTAAATGGTATGTAGTTGAGAAATTAATAAGATTACATATTATGATTAGCTAACTAGTGTTCTGGAGAAAATCATAATATAAAAGACACTGAATAGCACAGTATCCAAAAAGTACCACATGCTCGATTTAATATTCTTTATTCACAAAATCAAATTTTAATCTTTTCATACAGGTCCATACAGGAACAGACGTTACAGCTCAGACTAAACCATGTACATCATCACGACTTTCAGATCGCTCTTGCTGGTTCCAAAATGTTGCGTCCAAAACTTGTGGAGGCTGATGTATACTGTCAAGGTTAGTAGTAATATTGGTAATTGCGATAATGTCATCATCGTTATTGGTCACATTTGTAGAGGTGTTGGCGGTCGGTGGTAGCATTGATATTCTTACATTTGAATGTTTAATAATCTTTCTTCTAGCGTAAAAGTGTAGGTGTAACAATCTGGTGGTGCTCTGTCCGCTCTAAAAAAATGTGATGCATAGCCATCATATTACTGGTTCAAACAAAGCATGCTTATATATCTTCGATTATTTAAATAATTAAATCTGTTTTAAAACAACAAAGTAAATATATGTAAAATGCTGTCTCCCACCCGCACCCCCAATGGCTTGGTTGCCCGTATAATATACTAAGTTCAACACTTTTAACAGCAGCAAAAAAAAAACTGAAATTAACACCAGTATTTTGTCTTGGAGTAGGGAAACTTACACAAACAACACTACTGTATCTGCATCCAGGACCATTATCAAAAGACTGCAAAATGTATAGTTGTTTTGAGGGGATAACCATTTGTAATTTATCGGGCAAGTTAGTCATTACTAAACAATACCAAGAAATATGACAAGTAATTGCTAATTGGAACTATACAAAGATAGTGGACATATTCAATTATTTAATCCTGGCCAACGTTTATTTTCTCTAACTGGGAATGTGAAGATTTTTTTAAAATTTAAATTAAATTAATTTTGCTGTAAATTAATTGGTGCAAAATGACAAGCACCTTGGGTACGAAACGACTAGCACCTTGGGTACGAAACAAGCAATTTATGTTGGGTACAAAACGACTTGGGTACGGAACAACTAGGTACCCATATTTAGAACTTAAAAATTTCACAATATGGAATCTATCTTTATGGGCGTTAATCACCATTTTTGATGAGAAAACGATAAATGTATAAAGGCTTCATTTACCAATCTTATCGTAATTTTTTCACGGCGAGCAGAGTTTAAAAGATATTTTTAAAAATATTTTATTTGGAGGGGAAATCAGGATCCACACTAGATACAGTGTTATAAGTGGGTTTGTTGAATTTCTGCATAGTTGTCGGAGTGATATATTACTGGTCATAAATAATATTACAAATATTGATATATGTATTTCATGAACTAACATGTGAAAACAAATGTAGGTTCCATTCTGGATGTGCTGTTGCATAGTTATCTTCATCAATTTATCACATACTTCCCTTTCAACTTTTTTTTTATTGTAATAAAATATATTTTCTTACATTAACATTTAGTTTGGAATATAAACCTGAAACAGTAGTTTATGGTTTGCATGTGATTTAAACAAAATCAAATTAAATATTAGTTAACAGGCTCAAGTCCATGAAAATGGATAACACTTACATAGCAGACAAATTTGGTCAAGCGTGATGGTGAACTAGCTCAAAAATATCTGTTATGGATAATAAAGGTTATTTCTGTTGCTTAAATCTTATCTAATTAATGCAGGCTATACAGGTTATTAACACTGACAGTTTGTATTAAAACACATTATGATTTGTGGTGAGACAAAAAAAAGTAAGGATAATGGATAGATGGACCAGCACATGGAAAATTAATTTTTTTGTGAATAGCAAAAGGCATATCAGAACCACCAGCTTAATAAGTCTAACAAGTTTTATAAAAATATTTTGAATTGTTTGGGAATGATGCTCTTAAACTGAAAATGTGTTTGACAGTCTAATGCACATATGGCAAGATAGAATACATCTTTTGTCAACATTTGTTATGTTGGAGGATGAAATCAAAATGTCACCAAAGTACTAATGTGAAATAATCAATCCATAACAGGGCTGTGCAGGATTAAACTATTGGTACATGTATTAAACAAATAAGAATGCAAGAAAGTTTTGACTACAAAACACTGCTTTGGCATCATTGTTTAAATCAGTTACAGCTCCTTAAATCATTATATTAATGTCAAAATAAGATGTCATATCCTCTCAAGTTTTGGTCTTCATTATTCGTTTCCAATACATTCATAACTTTCAAATTGTTTAAAATATCTAAGGATTTGAGGGATAAATCATTGGTTACCACTTTTAAGTTAGTTTATATTAACGTACAAGAATCTAGCATATGTATTAATTTTAGAAACATTTTCTTGGACATTGTATGCATTGATGTACATTTCATCATAGTAACAATTCATTTACCTCTCCACTTTGAACAATATGTGAAGTGTCTTTGTGAAGATACAACAACATAAACAAATTTTTCAGCAAAATCACTATAGAACTGTTATGGAGGATAATAGGCAAATATAGTAATTTAAAACTTTTCTGTTAGTCATATGGAAATGGATAATCCATGCACACTTAGAGAACTACCTTTGTTTTGCTGCATTGTTGCTGTGTATGTACCAAGTTCTGGTCAGACTGATGGAACACCCATGACAAGCACCTGCAAGAAAATAATATTCTTTATAAAATGCAGGGTACAGATGGAAGTATACCTGACTTGTAGTGATTAAACCTAACCAATTAAAAAAAAAACAGTATGGCAACATGTATATAATGACACTGTTCGTGGGTGTTTATTCATTTTTTAACAATAGCTTTTATATGTTTACAGTCATATCACTACAATGTCTGACACCAGGATGACCGGTCCTAACACCAGCCTCTAAATTCTGAATTCCAAGTGAGACAGCTATTAGAACCATGTTTATAAGTCTTTGAATACCTCGGCTGGGGTTTGAATCTGTGACATCACACATACAATGCAGATGCTCTAATCACTAGGCTATTGAGACTGTTATACAATCTTTGAGCATATTTATGGATGTATGTATGGAGAGAGAAAGAGAGAGAGAGAGAGAGAGAGAGAGAGAGAGACACTTTAACATAACAGCGGTACATGCCTTAAAAATTCCAACCAAATTTGGTCAAAAATAATTTTTAAAATAAACTAATTTCATATCCCCACTTAGGTTTTGAAAACTGATGCTAAACTAAAACAAGATGAAGAAGATGGAACAAACATCAAGCCTTGTCTTTGATATAAATATGACATTAAAAATTATAGGTCTCATTCCTTCCTAGGTATGTTGAGCGGCTGGTAGAGTTATATATGCAAATAAAATATTCTTTATCTTTTTAAAATACCTTAGATTACACCAATGACCCATTGTGACATATGACCCTCTCTACATACTATATTTGGGTCATTGGGGGTAATATAAGGAATTCTTATCACTCCGCATTTTTTCCCCATTAGATTATTGTTTTTTATTTCGCATCAAGCTCGCGTCGAACACATGTGCATATTTACAGCTGCTGAGTTTGGTTTTGTGTGTGATGTCATGTCCACATGACACACTTTTAGAAGACATTATCCTATTGGTTCCAATGATTTCGCATGTTTATAATCTGAAATTTTGGATTTATCCAGATTTTGATTAATCCCAATTATGCATTTGCCCAAAATTCGGATTTGTCCAGATTTTGATTTACACACATTTTGGGCATGACTAAATTTCGGAAATCGACTAGATTTTTTCCTGAAGGTTTTTTCTTTTATTTAGTTTATGTAATTAGGGTTAGTACGAGTCTCCAATAGGATTAATCTTTGATGTTACAGAAACATTAACTTTATTTTATAAAATCATTATTTTATAAAATCAACTTCATAAAACATTGATGCTGAAATTTATGTATTTTAAGCATACATACAAAATTGTGTATTAAACAGACAAGAATGTTTGATATATTAAATGTATAGTCATAAAGAAAAATTATTATTGTGTATGTCAATGTACTTGTGATCTTGTGAATATTCGAGAACGATAATGAGAGAGAGAACACAATAAAAAGTAAAACATAATAAATGTTATCTTTAGTTGTCATAGCACACAGTTCTTCATTCTCCTCTAAAATCTATTCAGTCGTTCTAGTCGTTTATTGTACAGAAACATCAATGCAAACACCACAATAAAATTGCTACATTCATTTCACCTCAATCCAGTACCAGGGTTCAGGTTATGACTGACAGAACCTTAACAAACGGTCGCAAAAATGGTGTCAGAAGTGGGATCTAAAAACAAAACTTAAAAACCAGAATATTATGTAATATTACAAATTAAATTAAATATATTTATTTTAATTTTTATTTTAAAAAAATTGTACATAGTTACCTGTTAATCTGGTATTGGTGGTGAAAACAAAATGGATGAAAGAAGTAAAGGGAATTCACTTGGAAATGTTCTTGGAGGTGCATCTCCCTCCAGTGAAATTGATAATGAAGATGAAAACAGAAATAGGGATGAAAATTGGGAAGTGAATACTTCCTTCGAGAAAAGGTTAGATAGAAATGTGAGTCAGTTTACACATGAAGTGAAAAATACAATATCGTGTCTGAGTGAGACAATGAGTCTGCAATTTAAAAATGTGTCTCACAAATTACATGAAATGCAAGAAAAGCTTGAAAAAGTACAAGATAACTCGTCTATTGAAGAAATCTCTAACGAAAATCAAATTGCAAAAAGAATCAGAAGGTAAAATTGTAAACAACAATGTGCATTCATTGCATAAATTTCCCCAGAATGGTAGAACAAACACAACCCCTAAAATTAGGTCTCAGTTATTTGATGGAAATATAGACATTTATGAATATCTCACTCAATTTAACATTGTGGGAGAAATCAGTGGTTGGAATAATCAAGAAAAAGCATTGTAACTAGCTAGTAGTTTGTCCGGCGTAGCTGGTTTATTGCTCAGTGATTTGGAAAATAACAGAGAACAAACTATGATACTCTATTAAGAGCTCTCTACAATATATTTCGTTCTATACATAGAGCAGAAATCGTTCGCTCAAAATTAAAATCTAGATACCAATAAAGGTGGGAGACCCTTCCTGAACTTGCTCAGAATATCAGAAAACTTACAAGATTAGCCTATTCTTCTGTAAGCACTGAAGTAGTAGAAATTGTTGCGATAGAACATTTCAATGAAGCTATCAATGACTCTGATATAAGATTGAGACTTCGGGAACAATGCCCAAAAACCATGTAAGAAATAGAAACACTGGATGTAAAACTAGAAGCACACAGAATAGCTGATAGGCAAATAAATAGAATGGTTGGTTCTGTTCAAGAAAATGGTATGAAATAGTTTAAATATTGCAAACAAAACTGGGGGAGTGATGAACTCAAACAAAGCTTTGAAACATTGACTTCAACAATAGATCAATAGATGAACTTATTCAACAAGTAAAATTGAACCAGCAAAGCAATAAATCACAAAATTTACATGGTCAAAGATATCAGATTAATGGTAGAAATGATGCAAATCAGGCAAGAGAAAGATCTGGTGGTTTTAACCATCATCAAAATAATATCAAACATAATTTGAATTATAGATCAAATTATGACAATGCCAGAAGATTTCAGGGTGGTTAGAGAGAAAACAAAAATCAACGTCAAAGACAATACCAGGAAATCTGGAACGGGGCGAGCAAAGTGACCGAAACTCGTCCTCTCCTCACTCTAGGTCCCCAATAATTAAGCTAAACAGTGTGGGAAAGGATGGCGGTTACTTTGTAAACCATAATGAAATGAAATTGACACAGGGGCAAGTGTGTCCATTTAAAGAAATAGTGTTGTAAAACAATGGTCAAATCAACCAAAAATCAATCCAGTAAATACCAGGTTATTGACAGTAACTGGAGAGACTGTACCATTTATTGTCAAATCCACCAAAAATCAACCCAGTAAATACCAGGTTATTGACAGTAACTGGAGAGAGACTGTACCATTGTTTGGTAAAGCAAATGTGGATATAAAACTTGGGAATAAAGTTTTTAAAACTGAGATTCTTACTGCAGAAATTCAACAAGATGGGATCCTGGGAATGGACTTTATGAGAGCAAACAAATGTGACTTGATGAAAAGCAAGGGATGTTGAAATTTAAATGGAGAACAAGTTACCTGTTTCTTTTACAATAGAAAGGAACCTGTCTGTTGCTTGTTGGCAGTTACTGAAACTGTTGAGATTCCTGCACATTCTGAAATTATAGTAAAAAGTAAACCATTAGGAATTGTGTGAGAAGGCTCTTTTTTGATTGATTGAACCTGTAGTAAAATTTACTAAAAAGACAGGATTGTTGGTAGCCAAGGTCCTAGTTGATCCTAGCAGAAATACAGTACCCATTAGAATAGTAAATTTTGGAACAGAACCATGCAAAATATTTAAAAATACAGTAGTAGCTGAATATCATCCTGCATCAATTAATAATTGTATTACGTCAGAATCAAAATGTCTCCGAAACAGATGATAAAATGAATGAAATAATGCCCAAAGAAGTAACATATATGTTTGAAAGGTCCTCAATGAACCTAAGTGAAAAACATATAAATGAATTAAGAAAATTTCTAATTAAAAATCAGGATGTGTTTTCCAGAAATTCTAATGACATAGGCCACACTACACTAACCCAACATACAATTAACACAAAGCATGCTCAACCAATTAGACTTTATTAATACAGAATTCCACTAGCAAAAAGAAAGATTGCTGAGGAAGAAATTAAAAAACTGACAATTGAAACATGTCTCCAAAGTCCTTGGAATGCTCCTGTAGTAATAGAAAACAAGCCCGATGGATCTGTTAGATTTTGTTGTGATTTTAGATGCTTGAATGATATGACAGTAAAGGATTCACAACCTTTACCTCACATTGATGATAATCTTGATGCACTTTCTGGTTCAAAATGGTGGTCTTGTCTTGACATGAAATCAGGCTATTGGCAATGCGAAATTAAGGATGAAGACAGACCAAAAACTGCTTTTTCAATACCCGGTGTTGAACAGTGGATGTGTAAAGAATGGCATTTGGTCTTTGTAATGCATCCACCACATTCACCAGATTTACTCAAGTTATATTTTCTGGTCTAATATTATGGAAAACTTTGATCTTGTATTTAGACGATCTGATTTGTTTTTCGAAAACATTTGAGGGTCAACTTGAAAATCTTGCCATTATCTTTGAGAGGTTGCGACAAACAAATTAAAAACTTAATCCTAAGATGTGTTATCTTTTGCAGAAGCAAGTTTCTTTATTAAGACACTTGATAACTGAATCAGGTGTTGGGACCTTGCCTGAAAAGATAAAAAACGATTAATGAATAGCCTGTGTCAAGAAATGCCAAACAAACCAAACGCTTTGTTTTTCTGTGTTCATATTATAGATCTTATGTTCACAGATTTGCAGATGTTGCTAAACCTCTCCATAAAATAGCAGAAAAGATTGTAAAGTTCAAGTGGATTGCTGAATGTCAAAGGTCATTTGATACTTTGAAACAAGCTTTAAGAAAAGTTCCGATACTTGCATTCCCAACTGAAAATGACCCATTCAGCCTTGATTGTGATGCTTTAAATATTGGACAGGATGCTGTCGTATCACAAGTCCAAGATGGTAGAGAGAAGATTATGCGTTACTTTAGCAAATGCTTTTCAAAATCTAAGAGACATTAGTGCGTATTTCACAGAGAGAAATTGGCTATCGTAAATGCCAATAAACACTTTCACAATTAGTTGTATGGTCGTAGGTTTACAGTGAGAACAGACCATGGTAGTTTGAGATGGCTTATGAATTTTAAATTAGTGGAAAGACAATTGGCCAGATGGTTAACATTTCTGTCAGCGTATGACTATGTAATTGAATATAGGCAAGGAAAGATCCATAATAATGCTGATGCATTATCAAAAAGACCATGTCATGACATCCTCTGTAAATATTGTGATAGATTGGAAGAACGTTGCAATGAAACGCTGAAAATTGACCAGAGCAATGAGACTTGCAAAGTTGAAAGTATTCCTATTCTATCCTGTAACGTATGCAGAAATAAAATAATTGACAATGTTGATAGTGTCAAATGTAAGGAGGAATTACACATTGATATTAATGCGGTTGGTCAAAGTGTCATTAATTAAATATGTACAAAGAACTTACTCTATGGTATGATACTATTTATGTTCTTAATTTCCAAGTAGCATCAGATACCATGGCAACAATTGTTGTCCATTTCTACTGCTTCATCTTAGTAGAATACCATTGCCAAAAAATGGATGTGAAAAGAATGATTCTAAAAATCTAACTAATCAAGTACCTCAACAACGGAATAGTACAAACAGGTCGGCACTGATGAATTGAGTGAATGTGAAAACACATACTGTAATATCTCTAAAGAGATTAGTACTGAATTAGAGCAGACTAATAACATAAATATACAAAAATAAATGCGCACCTGATTTATCATATGCTAAAGCTGAAAATAATGACAAAATGGGTATTTGAAGTATCAAGTAAATGATGCTGGAAATCCTAAAAACACATATATTCATCAAGAGAACTTAGACATAGAAAATTTGGAACTCAATGTTCTAGCAAAGTTACAATTACAAGATCCAATTTTTAAAACTATACATGACTGGTTGAAAAATAATAGTAAGACTTATTGGGCTGATGTTGCTAAATATGGCCTAGAGGTTAAATACTTTTGGTACAGGTCGGAATCTCTGTGTCTAGAGAATAATGTTTTATATAGAAAATAGGAAAGTCATGATGGAAAAGAATTCATAATACCAAAATATTTGAAAGCATTTGTTTTGACTCAACTGCATAAAACTGTTAGCAGAGCACATCTTGGTATCACCAAAACTATACATAAAATAAGACAAAGATAAGGCTGGTATGCCATAAGAAAAAATGCAGAGAATTGGTGCAAGAATTGTACAATTTATGGTTTGAGAAAGATAGCAAAGGCTCCCTTTAAACAATACCATGTGGGATTAACCATGGAAAGAATAGCAATTGATTTTATGGGACCTTTACCAAAATCAAAACAGGTAAAAAGTATCTAATGGTAGTTGCAGATTACTTTACAAAATGGACTGTAGCCATTCCATTACCAACTATTGAAGCACAGACTGTAGCAAAAGTCTTGATTGAAAATTTCATATAACGATCTGGAGCACCATTACTCATACACACAGATCAGGGATTTAATTTTAAAAGGAATTTATTTCAAGAAATGTGTCAGGTTCTGGGTGTTAAGAAAACCAAAACAACTACTGCAAGACCCCAATCAGTTAGTATGGTTGAAAGAGCTAACTGTATTAATGAATATGCTCTCCTCTTATGTGTCGGATCATCAAAGAGACTGGGATTAATAATGATTGGTAATGATGGCCTACAGGTCTTCAGTTCTTGAAGGTACTGGAAAGGTCCATTTAAAATTATTTCTATACTTAATGATGTGGTTTACAGAATACAAGAAGGCACAAGGCATCAGCCAAAATGTGTACATCATGACAAATCATTTCATGGAGAAGTTATTTCCCTTTGTTTGAATATTATTAATCACTGAGAATAAAGTGCTTTCAGATGTAAACATTTTCAGATTTTACACATATATCTAATTCAGCTTCTCTTAGTATTAGAAAATGATTGCTTTGGTTGCTGAATGAAATTTACTGAAGTAGAATTGTTTTGAAATTCAATGAATGTAAATTTAATAGTTTTAAGATTTGTGTCAATAGGAAAAAAAAAATAAGAAATGGTATATATGTCTTATAAAATTACATTAACTGTATTGAATTATATATGTGTGTGTTTATTTATTGGTATCAAATCTTTAACTAAACTGGTCTTATTTTTATGAATTGAAGAGTGTTGAATGAATTTGTGGGATTTGTGAGGGCATCAGATTTTTTAACGGAAACAAGTGTGTTAGTCATTTGATTGAACAACATTCCCATATTAGTTTTAAGTGCACCTTATGCAAAAAGTTATTAATTAGGAATGACAATCCGCACACATGCAAAGCAAAGAAAGAAGACTTTGATAGATTCTCCCAAGTATCTGCAAAACAAGGCCATGATGCGGAGAAAGAGTTAAATGACTTTATCGCTAACTGTATTGAATTATATATGTGTGTGTATTTATTGGTATCAAATATTTAACTAAGCTGGTCTTACTTTTATGAATTGCAGAGTGGTGACTGAATTTGTGGGATTTGTGAGAAAATCAGATTTTTTACTATAAACAAGTGTGTTAATCATTTGATTGAACAACAGGTGTGTTAATCATTTGATTGAACAACAGGTGTGTTAATTGAATTCCGGTATTAGCTTTATGTGTGTTAATCATTTGCTTGAACAACATTCCTTTATTAGCTTTAAGTGCACCTTATGCAAAAAGTTGTTAATTAGGAATGACAATCCGCACACATGCAAAGCGAAGAAAAATGACTTTGATAGATTCTCCTAAGTATCTGGAAAACATGGCCACGATGCCAAGAAAGATTTTTGTGACTTTATTGCTAGAGTGGTTAATAGAAAAGAAAGAGAACAGGTAATAATTAACGAGAAAGGTAAAAAGGTCATGAATGTTTTGAAAGGTAAGCATGTGAATAATGTTGAAAAGAGGGGAGTTAGACATGAGAGATTAGAAGTAAAGAGGGACCTAGGCAAGAAGATTGACAGTGTAGTATTGAAACAGACAGTGAATAGAAAGAAAGCAAGCAATAATGATGTAAGAAGTAGAGGGATGGAGATACAAAGTAGATTAAAGGAACTACAACAATTGCAGAATAGTAAGATTATGCTAAATGTCGGAAGTTGTAAAATGGAAATCAGTCGAATCACTTTGTCTAAAGATCCCAAGTCACTCTTTACAAGGGCAATAGCGTATAGTTACTCTAGTAAACATTGTTGTTCAACTAACAATGTTATTTGTATTGACAGAGACAGAGACCAAACTCATATGTTATTTATATTAAATTAGCTCCGTTACAGAGGCCAGAGGCCTTAATCCCTAGAGACTGGCAAAATGTAACTGAAATTTTACATGAGGCCGAATATTATAATTTGAAAGGCCTGTCCGCACTACTCTGGAAAAGGCTAAATATGTTGAGTGGGGAGAAGTTTAAAAACAATAATGTCAGAAAGACATGTAATGAATAGAAATTTGATTGAAATAAATATAATGATAATGAAGGTTGAGATTTGATAAGACTGTCTGGAATTGAAAATTATTTAAAATTTATGAATGATTGGACTTGTGTTGGGAAACTGAAAATCAATTATGTGGACCACTGGACCCAAATATCACACAGACTGTTGGACTTAAATATGACTACTGACTATCCTTCAAATGCAAAGATAAAAGGAATACATCAGAAAATGTAGAAAACTGAATACACAATCAAGATGTAAAGCCAATAATTTGCAAATGAATTTTGCTTTAATTATTTTACGAAAACTTATCTATTTAATGTACAAGAGGATTATATATATATATATATATATATATATATATATATATATATATATATATATAATTTAATGTTCAACATATATGTATTGAAATATGATGTGCATTATTATGTATTTTAAAAATACAACTTGTATCATTTATATGTAATATTTTTAATTAAAAAAATGATTTATTGAAATTTGTTTGAACATAAGGACTTTAACATATGAATTAATATTATGCTGGATTACCATGTCATTATATTTTTGAGTTGAAAGTTTTCATGTCAAAAATACAAAATGAAATTCTGGATTCATTTGTTAGATATCATTATCACTATGAATTATTTAAATGATGAATAAATGCCATGTTAGTTCTCTTATGAAAGGAATCGGGTGGGTTCGTATCCCACGCAGAACCACTACAGATGATGGGAAAAGTATATATTACTAGAAAGGGTTCTGTGTAATTTGTTTAATTGTATGATACATTTTCAAATTAATTCCAACAGTTATATATAAATATAAGGTTGTTTTATCTCTCAATCAAATATGTACAAGACAATTTTTCAAATCTGTATTGCATTCGTAAACACATGAATGATATTCATTATGTAAACAAAATTGCGAGACTGCAGCTGCACTGGAAAATCAAGTAATTTTTAGAATTTACATATCGTATATAATACATTTCTCACCAACTGGGGACCAATTCCTAATGATTGGGGGTAATGCTATACCAGTCTCACAATTTTATCTTATCCATACGTTTAGGATGATTATTTAAAATGTTGCCGTACATGTACCTTGTTTCCAATTATTGCGTTTCCTTGAGACGGTCCCTCGTTTAAAGCACATGCCGGCTTTGAATGAGATCGACCGGCACTCATTGCATCCATTCTGATGATTATTTCAACTCATCACTACGTTTCGAGTAACTGTTAGAAACTTGTGTATTACTAGATGATGATAATTTATGTTGTCTTATTTGTTTACAGTGTATTTTGATCAAAAAGTGCCTCCTGGATCGTGCTCCGCTGAGCGTGAGGTGATGGCGTACCCGTTTCTAACCCGAATCGGAAAATCTCGAATGTCTCCGTTGTTTGTTTGTGTAAACATTAGAGGTTTTCCAAGGGTATAGAGGGTATAAATACGACTCCCATCGTCTGAAGTTTTTTTTTATTATTATATAGTTTATGTAATTAGGGTTAGCACCAGTCTACAATAGGATTAATCTTTGATGTTATAAAAACATTAAGTAACTTTATTTTATATAATCTTTATTTTATGCAGTCAAGTTCATTAAACATTGATGCTAAAATTTATGTATTTTAAAGCATAGATACAAAATTGTGTATTAAACAGACAAGAATGTTTGAAATATCAAATGTATAGTCATAAAGTAAAATTATTATTGTGTATGTCAATGTACTTGTGATCTTGTGAGTATTCGAGATATAAAATAAGAGAGAGAACACAATAAAAAGTAAAACATAATTTATTTTGTATTTTCTTGTCATAGATATTACTCAGTTCTTCATTCTCCTCTATAATCTCTTCTGTTGTTCTAGTCTTTTATTGTACAGAAATATCAATATAAACACCATAATAAAATTGCTACATTCATTTCACCTCAAGCCAGAACCAGGCGAACCCAGAATAGGTTATGACTGACAGAACCTTAGCAAACGGTCGTAACAATATTTTCTATTATTATACCTAAAGACTATTTTACAAATATACATATTTTCTACTATTATACCTAAAGACTATTATACAAATATACATATTTTCTACTCTTATACCTAAAGACTATTATACAAATATACTTATTTTCTACTATATTTTTTAAAGCCTATTCTATAAATATACTTATTTTCTACTATAATTTTTAAAGCCTATTCTATAAATATACTTATTTTCTACTAATTATCCTAAAGACTATTATACAAATATACTTATTTTCTACTGTTATACCTAAAGACTATTATACAAATATACATATTTTCTACTCTTATACATAAAGACTATTATACAAATATACTTATTTTCTACTCTTTCACATAAAGACTATTATACAAATATAATTATTTTCTATTTTACCTAAAGACTATTATACAAATATACATATTTTCCACTATTATACCTAAAGATTATTATTTTTAAAAAAAAACTATTTTATACTATAATATTTAAAGCCTATTATACAAATATACTTATTTTCTACTCTTATACTTAAAGACTATTATACAAATTACATATTTTCTGCTATTATACCTAAAGACTATTATTAAAAAAACTATTTTATAGTATAATATTTAAAGCCTATTATGCAAATATACTTATTTTCTACTCTTATACGTAAAGACTATATTACAAATATACTTATATTCTACTCTTATACCTTAAGACTATTATACAAATATACTTATTTTCTACTCTTATACTTAAAGACTATTATACAAATTACATTTTTTCTGCTATTATACCTAAAGACTATTATTAAAAAAACTATTTTATAGTATAATATTTAAATCCTATTATACAAATATACTTATTTTCTACTCTTATACGTAAAGACTATATTACAAATATACTTATTTTCTACTCTTATACCTAAAGACTATTATACAAATATACTTTTTTTCTAGTCTTATACCTAAAGACTATATTACAAATTATTTTCTACTATTATATTTAAATCCTATTATACAAATATACATATTTCTATTAAACCTTGTTATATTATACAAATAAACATAATGTCTATTATACAAATACACTTACAGGTATAATCTATGATACAAATTTAACTATACAAATGAATAAGGGAGATAAAATTAGACAAGATAATCTGGAGTGGAGCCATTAAGACAGTATGGTTTCATTATATACATCTTGCTGGCAACTCCAGTACATGCACTTCTTTCAAAATGTATTGATTTCCACACTGCACTAAACCCACATTGATGAGAGAGGGTCCTGTTGATTTGACAACTATGTTAATCTGTGGAAGCATGCATTATGGGAAGTCACTCCAACCTCATGTCAGAGAACTGACACAACACTGGAAGCAGCAGTTAACAGTTAAAGCTTGAACATGATTGGCATAGAGAATAGGCATGAGGGGAGAGTTTACCTCATTTCAATGGACATCTCCTATCAGCCACTGAGCTGATCAGTTTCTAGACAATAAGGTGTTATTCCACCATATCACAACATATCAATGAGTGATTGGAGAATAGAAGCTATACTTGACAAGTGGATTGAAATCACTACAACTGAGACAAGACAGTTATTAACAGTAAAAAGAAACCAACCCTAAGATTAGGAAGTAGGATTGTCATGACCATGTTAAGTAAACAGTCTGAAGACCTTCAACTGATCAATGACACACATAAACCTGACGTGATCACGTTGAGTTAAAACTTCTTCATAATGATATTGCAAATATTCAAGAAACATGCCTCACATTGACTGGATCACTTATGTAGAAACACTACATATTTTTCTAGCAAAAAAAAGCACAGATGAATCAGAGAATAGGATTTGCAGTGGCAAACACTCTTGGGGATGTTAAGCCTACATACAAGCGGTTCAGACAGAATTCTGGTATTGCACTCATTACCATTCGAGTGTCTAATAAACATTATAAGTATTCATGACCCAACATGTCACTTGTCCACAGTTATATTATTAACTTGAAGCCACCATCAATAAAATCCCTGAACATGACCACCTGTGACTATGAGACATCCCCACTTGTCACAAATATAATGTGGAAGTAGAGCAAAAAATGAGGAGAAGGAGGAAACGATCATATTTCAATATTTACATAACACTTTAATATCCATCTCTCTATCTTCCGGTTCCATTCTGTAAGATACATACTGAAATTAATTGCTTTGAACAAATGTTGCCTCATGTTGTATAAGCATTATTCTGTACATTGTTTCTCAACTTAATTGGTTCCTTATCTGTGAATAAATATCATTATGTACTGATCTGACAGCTCACTCATACTGTGTTTTGGATAAATCTGCTCCGAAATAAGATGCTTCACTAACACATGCTCTGCAAAATTTAACTTTCTTGAATTAGCGCCCTACTGTATTAGGATTACAAGCCCATTAATGCCAGTCTACTTTTTCAAACATGGGTATTTTGATCTAATAAGTACATTATATATTTTGATTTAAATTTTAGATTATCATTTATAAGATTTATCTTAACCATTATGCCAGGCCCATATGGTTATGTTGCACACTATCCTGCCAGGCTAAAGTGTGGTGAGAAATAAATGAAACATGCAGTCTACATTTAAATAGTCTGTTTTTAATTTGGTTTGTTTGTCTGCCTTTTCTACATTTGATTTAAAAACCAAATAAATTGAGGGTTGACTGGCATACAATCTATTTTTGTCCATTCAGCATTAAACTGAATTCATATTTAATGCCATTTTTAGATTCAAAATCATTCACTAGTATCTCCATTAAGACATTCTTAGCTCCTATAAGCTGTTACATTTCCTAATTTTAAAACTAAACTTTCTTCATTATTATGATTAGCTACTATGTGCCTAACAAACGTGTCATCTAAAGTTAAAAAATGAAAGAATGTGACCATTTTGGGTCTGCTTTATTGCCTATATTATAAACATGCAGTTGTAAAACTTCCTTGATGCAAGGATCAACCTACCGCACATTGCTTGTTCCAGACCCCAATATGTCACTCAATTTAGTTTAACAACCATTCATGTCAAAGTGAAGAAACCAGAAATGTAAACATAAATTAAATGTTGCAACAAGTTCTACAATATTTATACCATTTGTATATTTATACCATATCGTATATACGATATTTATACCATTTATATATTTTTACCATATCGTATATACAATATTTATACCATTCGTATATTTATACCATTCGTATATACGATATTTATACCATTCGTATAAGCACTGAAAGGGTGAATGCCTCAATAAAGATATATCCTGTGCAGAAAACATTTTTATATGCAGGCATGAAATTAATTTGTGAGAGTTCTCACGTATCACTGTTTTCAAAGTGCATGAATTTGTACTAATTTTGCATGAGTCACATGTTCATGCACCCTGCGAGCATCACTGCACCTATAACCGTTATGAGATTTTAATGCAACATAATAAGCTCATCGTGACTATCTGTCCACATCGGATCATGGCACTGGGAAGATGATCAGATATCGGTATACACTACTTGAACTGTATTCCTACCAAGACCTCTCTGCATCGAATCACAAATGTGTACTTACAGACAAAGCAACAACAAAATGTACCCTTGGATATATTCACATCACAGGAACCAGCTTGATCATTACCAGGTATACCAGCATCAGTAGCATCTTCAGCTTTTACAACTACCATAGCACTGACTGCAGCATGGTATGCAATAAGGTCACACTTCAAAGAAATTGCACTGTTTGAAACATAAAGTAATCACTGTATTAATGTCATCACCAAAGCTGATGAATGTAAGAAAGTCACAAATGTTCACTGATAATCTGAAACAGGCTTTCCGCTCCCGTAACCCGGACATGCGTATCCATAAAAAACAAGAGTTACTGAATAATGTTATATACAGCATAATCCTATCAGTGGTTGGCCAAAGGCCAAATTAGACCAATGATTTATCGGAAGCAAGCTGAGTTTGAAATAATACCAGTCACTGAGGCCAAAGTATTACCTTTATCAACTACATGTGTGCTCTAAACCAGAAAAAATTACAAGCAATCAAAGCTGTGAGAAGCAATGTTCAACACACTGCAAGATGCTGTGACAATAACTAATGCAGGGTTCATACTAAACTATGGGTGATAAATTCAAAGACTTTTCCCAAACTTTCAAAGACCACAAACAGAGATTTCCAAGACCTAGTTTTGCTAATATTGTGTATACAGGTTATATGATAAAAATTAATGCCAAATACTACAATACTGATTACTGATTAAAGTCAAACTATCATTAAATTTCCTAAAATTGTATTATAATTATCTGGAAGATAGGTTAACATTCGTTGTTCTTTCAGAAATATGTAACATATGTGTCAGAGTTAATACAAAATAAATTGTTCTCTTAACAGACATCATCATTGCTTTAAATGCATTATTATATTTGCTTTCTTTTCTCTTCAATCATTTTGGAAAGAGATGCTACCACTGTCATCTCTTCCTCTGCTTTTCTCCTAAGAGCATTTGACTCTGACATGCACAATGGGTCCTTTTAATTCTGCCTTTTCTGCTTTCTGTACAGAGGAAGCATGTAGGCTGGCAATGTTAGCTTCATGAGGCAGTTTTCTGGCTTCCACTTCATCCAAGGCTGACTCCCATTTCTTTCCTTTTTGGTTTTTCTCATCCTTCTTTGCTTTCTTCTTATCCAGATAAGCATGGTACTTATGTCTTGCAAAGGAGCCATGCGTCATCATTTCATTGCTAGTGATGATTTCCAAGGGTCCACCTGCTTTTCTCATTGTGTCAATGATTAGCCCTTGAGCTCTGAGGCTTTCTCTGCTGAGGTTCTCAACAGATACATGTTTGTTGACAGAAAATCCTCTCTCCACTGTTGCCTGCCTGTGTGACAGCAACATTTTCTGGAGACCACACCAAAGTTCGACATATTCCTTTCTTTTGGAAAGGTCAGAATAAAACACTTCATCAAGGTTGGGCGTGTTTTTTTCTCCATTTTTTTAAAATATAAACATTATCTATAAATCTAGTAATATTTCAAGCACTTCAAAGTACTGGGCAAAACGGGCTCAATTATAGTCTAACTATGCCAACCCGTTTCTTTCTTTGGAAAGTCCGTTAATCATGAAATGTGCAGGAGATGGCAGTATTAGTTCCATTCTAGTCACATTCAGGTTAGAAATAATAAATCAATGATTCAGTTGCCTTAGTTATGTGCACTTTTTATCATTTAATTATTTTCGTTATTGAAATCGATAGGGGTACAAACAAACGGAGATGTATAGTCAGACTATAGTTACACAAATAAATTTCGGCAATGCAATTTTAATTTTTTTTTTTAATACCATTGGATAAAAAGTCTAGGTTCGGCAATGAGAAACGGGGATATTCCGTCAACTGGAAATACGTTTTTTTAATTCTTTTATTTATTTACCTAATCAAATGACTTGACTTCTTACAGTTAAAGCTTCACAGCACACATTTTTTTATATACTCACAATTCAAGAACAACTACTCTTTTAACTCTACTATATTGTACGCATGCGCACTTTGAAACTGTATATCCGTGAATTGAATTTATTACAATGTATGTTTTTATATTAAACCAAGGAACAATATTATGTAGAACAAAATTTTTGAAAATGATTTTTTCTCTCCCTCAAACGTGTTAAATAAATCGACGACATAAGTAAATTTAAACGGGCCCTCTTTTGCCACATCTCCCAAATCATCACATTAAACAATATCTTATTTTATACCCGAAGAGTAATGAGTTAACATTATTGTGCACAAAATTACCAATAGCTTATACTTCTGCATCTTCGTTCCACTAAATGAACAGTATGTAGTTACTAATTTGCATGCACTCCTTCTCTAATTGAAGCCAAGCTGCTCGTCTTTTTACACAATGTAAAAAACGTCTTTCGTTTACATAATTTATCCTTTTGCAGCCATTCCTTGTATTTCTCTTGTTCAAGCCAGATATCGTTGAAAGACCAAAGTCCTGGCATTTTTAAACACTGAACATGAAGAAGATGTAAATCGAATGAACAAATTTTCAATTCTCGAGTGTGTAACTTTCGCGAACTTTCTACGTAGAATTAGTGTAATTAATATTTTGATTGGCAAAAACTGATGGACTCGTCCATCAAACGAAAAAAGCCAGGAAAACGAGCTATATCCCAAGCTAACGACCTTGGGCAATTTTATTGGTGACTTCCTTTGAAGAAGTGTGTAGCGGCACCGTCTTGCTTTGATGAAGAGTGCATGTGTGATTGAAGTCGCCGCCGAGGCATACTTTGGATGGTCGAACAAAACAAAGCCTCTTTTGTTAATGCGGCGGCAATAAACTGAACGGGTCATCAAAAGAAAGAAACCAGGATAACTAGAATACATCTGAATCTAACAACCTCGGATAATTTTATCTGTGATTCAGGAAATAAATTAATTTTTGGTTGGTTTATTTCAATTTTCAAAGACTTTTAAAGACCTCAGGGTAATATGATCAATTTTCCCAAACTTTCAAGGCCTTGAAAATGCTACCTCATTTTTCCCAAACTCTCAAAGACCTTCAAAGACCGTACGAACCCTGTAATGACTGCAACTATGACAGAACATCCATATACAGGAAACACCAAATGTAAGTACGATAGATACACAAGAATAGGTCATATTTATTCATGACAGCCCCTTGTAAAATCAATTACAGTGATAACCATAAATTATCACGACAAACAAATGGAGTGTTGAGTGGAGCAATACTCCAAGTGGTATTTCCAGGAAAATATACAGCCCTCAATTCTAGCAAGAGCTTACCTAACTTTGCCAAAGTCAATGATGAACAACTTTTGATGAATTCGACAAGACCATTGATGGCCTAAACTCTAGAGAATGGAAAAGTCTCCTGGAAACCTGGCACACCAGAAGCATTAAATTGTGAGAAATCTATACGATTCTAATGCCTCCACGAGTGTCCTTGTCTATGCTGGAAAGAGGTGAAGAACCCAAAATATTTGAATGACGCTAACATTATATCTCTCAACAAAGAACAAGAGCAACAATAGTGATTGAAATTACCCAACTAAGCAGCACAAGCTTTCAACCTTGTTAGCATAAACATACTGTCTAAGGTGCTAGAACAGATTGGATGTCCTAATGCTCCTCAGCATGATCCAGTCATTCCGTAAAAACAAAATTTTGAGAGGCTTTTGAAAGATGTAGTGGATTCAATCAAGGATGTATTCGTGTCCCTACCTTGTTCTAAATATTCTTTTCTTTCCTGCTTAAACGTATCTTTTGCTCATCAACCAATGGAATAAACTTTCTCACAAGGTCAGAAGGAAAACTCCATCCTCACACATCTCAAAGGCAAAACCAAGCTCCACACATTTTCATATATGACCTACTCTTTGATGATGATGTGGCAGTGACAAACCACACAACAGTGCATCCCCAACATGTTTTGACCAATTTTCAAATGCTTGTCTGACTTCAAACTAACCATCAGCTTTTTAAAGCAAGATGATAGTGATGGATCAAATTCGAACAACCATGAACTTCAGGATGTCTGGAATTTTAAATACATCACATCTAACATGACTGACAACCACAACTTTCTAGTAAAGTGCAACATATGTATTGGAAAGGTCACTTCAGCAATGTATGCAAGTAAGCAAAAAATAGCAGTTAAACAGCAAAAGGCTGCAAGGTTGATCACACATGTGTTTCAATGAAGTGTGCAAGATAAATCCTAAGGATTTTCGGACACTGATGTAGTCAGCTAAGAAGCACATAGACAGGACTGAAGTTGCTAAAAGTATGAGAGCAACAACGCTGGAATTGGCAGCTAAAAAAAATCCAGTGGAAAGAACATGTTGAAATTATATGTGGCGTAAGAGTGGAAAAGACACCAACTTAAGTGCCACAGTGCAACGCTTTGTCAAATATCCGACTGACTACCTCGGTGCACAAATCCATACTCTTCTGAAACTGAATGATGCCAATATGATTATTCAAAACACCTAAGTAGGTTATACAAATGTGACAACACTAATACCAAATATATATGGTTATTCTGGTTTGGGAAAAAAAGAATTCTTACATTCATTTATGTTTCTCTGAAAATACTAATCGAAACACATTGATATTATGGAATTTCTTTCATTACCACTAGAATGCAACTTACCCATACGCAAACAAACTCTATTTGTATGGCAAAAGGAAACCAATGTTAACAAATTACCTCCCCTTACCCCGCTAGATATCAGCAGTTTTAACTTGAGCATTATATGAGACAGGATAATCACACTGTGTGATCATTTATACAAATGTGATTGGCAAGTATTGTTAGAAAAACAGAATTTACTAGAAATTTCGTTGATCCAATTACCCTACCATTAATGTTGGGAAAACATGTAAATTAGGTGAGCAGAAGAGACAGAACTATAAGAACAAGATGAAAGAACATGTGGAAAACAAAGACACCAAAATCAAGGGCAACATTCAACAGAGATTGCAACTAAGGAGTTAGTCTCTTCATCCTAGAAACATCTTGTCACCTGACAGACGACTTCAGATCACAGCTCCTTACTCTTCTGGAACTGTGGGGTGCTGATATGATTATACGAATAAAAACCTAAAGTCTATTATTCATGTCTACCAAAATTAATACCAAATAAAAAATTATTGTGAAAACGGACATTGCATAGTAAATTATATTTCCCCCAGAATACGCATCGTATTAATGTTAGGGAATTACTTTTACTACCTCAAAAATAAAGCTCTCCCATAGACTTGAAGTATCTTTGTCAATACACAGTAAAAGTAAAGGGAAATAACTCTTACAGATCATCTCCCTTTCTTTTATTTCAAGTACTGCCTATATTGGAGCATGTTTGTGTGATTTTGATTTGTAATGTTGCTTTAAAAAAAAAATTCAGTCATATTACCATGGTATCTGAAGTGCAGAAGTTTATGGTTATGTCTAGCACTGGGACATCATGATGTAGACATACAGTATGGTACATGGTATTGTACATGTATTCAACATTTCCAGCTTGGAGTTGTTTATTTTTCTCTTTAGTAGAGGGAAAGGAACCCTATAATTTGTAGTCTAAATAAATGTATGACTGTACTGATACAAAATACAGTGTAACTACAATGGCAAATCTAGCAATCTGAATCTTGTTTAACTAAAAACGTTTTTAAAAAATCTATCAAAATATTTGTAAATTTCTCAAACATAGTTTTCCAAACATGATAAGAATTCCAGACATGACCTGTGCTCAAAAGTATGTGAAGGTTGTAGGTCCTATTGCTGATATTCTCCAGAAAGTCAGAAATATCAAAATTTGTAAAAAAAACAAGATTGTTTTCTTATGTTAGAGTTAATATCTTCACAAGATGCACATCTTATTGGCACCATGTTGCTAGGACCAACTAGATATCATACATTTTTTTTTGAAACTCCCATGTTACAATGACTGTATAATTATGTTTATTAAGATAATACAACAAACATTCCTGTTAAAACCCCATGTTTATATATATATATATATATATATATATATATATATATATATATATATATATATATATACCCATAAAAAATTATTATTATTATTTATTTGGTATTAGCAATATTGTGCCAATAAGATGTGCAGAAATAGGCAACTAGATACCATAATAAGTATTTTAGTAAGAGTTTCTGAAATTTTTCATCGTAGTTATTTCATAGGAGGCGAAGTGACAAAATACTTGTGTTAACTGACAATAGCAAACAGATACCCAACACTAGACTATTGATAAAGATTGTCTCATACTCTGTTTTGGTATATAAAAATTTACTTTCTTTTAAAGTTTGATTACACCCTCTTAAATTCAGGTCAGGATACATATTGTGTTCTTTGTACCAATATCATGTGAAGCCGTTCAGAGATTTTCTGGCTTCCTAGTTCCCTGAAAGCCATCAAAGTGTGATCTATCACTTATCCATCATAATTACCATATAGATCTAAATGTGATTACTGCCAGAGACATTGTATTCAAAATCCATGCAATGCTACTACAGCAGTTGTCACTAATACGTTTAGTTGGTTTTGAATGTCATTTATATAAAATATTCAGAAATTTACAACTAATAAAATTGTTAAATCTACATTCCTTAATATTTTGGAAACAACGGATAACCATAGTCAACATTATAAGTGTGCAATATTTCAACATGTACATCCAAATGACAATCATATCCATGGTCAATGTTTTGTGTTTCTGCTTACAAATACAAATAACAACTATATCCAAGGTTGACACTCACTATCTCTGTTTCCGTATCCACATACAAATAACAACTATATCCAAGGTTGACACTCACTATCTCTGTTTCTGTATCCACATACAAATAACAACTATATCCAAAGCGGACACTCACTATCTCTGTGTCTGTATCCACATACAAATAACAACTATATCCATAGTTGACACTGTAACTATTTCTGTTTCTGCTTACACATACAAATAACAACTATATCCATAGTTTAACACTACCAGTTTTTGTGTTTCTGCTTACTCAAACAAATGACAATTTAAACAACTAAATAGCCATAACTGACAGCTTTTCATTCTTTAAATGACAACTAGTTCCTGAGTTATTACCATACTTGCTTTATGTTTCTGCTTAACACACAAACGACAAGTAATCTTACTACATAATGTATTTTATAACTCTAGATGCTGGGTCTGAATTATGCACACTTCCCGTAATAACTCTTGGAATGGGATTGAACATCATGCTGGGTCCTAATTATGGCAACATATAGAGGTGTCACTTGGCATGATGCCAGATACAAATTATGGCCACACGCAGTAGTCACATTTGGAATGAGAACATGTATTCCGAGGACATTTCTACCGGTTCACTGGATCTAGCCAAGCTTCTTCCACAAGCGTAGTAGCTTCTGAGATGACCAATCTGAAGAAAAACAAGCATATAGCTCTTGACATACTTTAATCTTTTTTTAAAACAATTCTCATGGACTGCAACAATTTAGTAGCATAAAATGAACATGTATTTTTAATATCACCAAAGCACAATAATCTGGCTAAGGTTCTGTTTTTATCTAGTTCTCCATTATTATGTCAATACAATATTTATGCTGTCTATAAATGAGACACTTCAAAAAAAGCATGCATTTGTGTGTGTGTGTGTGTGTGTTTGTGTGTGTGTGTGGTCCATCACCATAATATTGACTTATCTGGTTCCAAAATTCAAAAAACATTTGAACTGCACATAAGCTTAAGAAACATAATAAACCCATCCAAAAACTTATGTATGAATAAAAACAATGAAAAATATAAAAGGTAAAGATGATAAAATTATAGAAATGGTATATCAAGTAAAATATGAAGCGAAAACATGTAAAATCCTTAAAACATCAAGTACACATTTTGAATATTAAGCATATTCCTTCACGTATTTTCAAATTGTCTCTGTCGAGTGGAAGGTTATGAACTCTGGTTGAGGTTCATCCTGTAGGGGTATATGCGAGTCAGGTATGTGTGTGTCCAATATGCAATTAAAACAATATCACAATACCATTAAGTGCTTTAAATAAAATTACATCATATTTCGTCTGTGGTATACTTACGTTTATCTCTTCACTTTGCTTCATGATCATCTTTAATTTGTCGCTAACAGGCTTCATAGACAGAGATCACCTGTCTTTTTTGCTTGTCTAACTGTGCCCTGTAGTATCCCTGTCTACCAAGTTCTTGTTCAATGTCATCAAGCACAGCATCAATTTTGTTCCAGTAATCATCAAAGTCCTGTTGGCTCATCTTTCCATCAATGGAATGTCCAATCTGATTCCTATAGGAACGAATTCGCTCCACACTAGCACCAAGACATTTGTCTCTGAAAGGATGTTCTATTGGATCAAATCCCCAATCCAGCAATGAAGCAGAAACTGTGCTGACATTTCTGATCAGAATATACAACACAGATATGTCAAATTGGTCCACACTTGCAACATACCGACCAAAGGGATCTGGGAAGACCACCTGACATTGATCAGGAAGAAGAAGAGCATTCAGCCACGGTCCTCGTCTGGCCTGTGTTTTCTTGGTCAAGTCGGCTTTCTTGCCCCGGATTGCCTTGTATATGTTTGTGTATGGTTCAGGGACATGGATGAGGAGGATATCTCTTAAGGCATTTGTACAAACAGTCACAAGAGCTACGTATAGACGAGCATGATTCATGTGCTCTTGACTTATGGGTGCATCAGAATCATGTCCCTAAAGAAGAAGGAAAGCTAATATTATTTAAACATCCTTTTATTAGTGACTAATAAGTTTATATCATCATCACATCAATAACAGGTGTGCAAGATTTTTTTATTATTAATATGGATTAAAATATATAGACTGAAGACTAAAGAAAACATAACACAAATTCTCAATCAAACACAAACTGAATTTTGGTAAAAGAAGAAGGTATGGGCTAGCATGCTGAGCTGACGATTACAGCATTATAGTACAACACAGAACCTGCAAATACATGGACAAAACGTTGAGATCACACTGATTTCAAACAAATTTTCCTAGCTACATAACAATTCTTGCCAAGGAAACTCATCAAGATGTGATCTTTGAAATATAAACAAATAAAAACTCTTTAACCAAAGCCTTAGCAAAAATAATATATGACTGCGACCGTAACATAAATATCAAAAGGGTAAACAAACACTGAGTAATTTGCACTCGAGTGCAAATATTAACAATGTAACCTCTGACCTGACTCCAGTATTTTCAAGATATTGTCAGAAGCGTTAAGTCATTAACTGTTGTCAAATATGCAAACTTTACGATCATATATGGTTATTGATACAGACTCAAATTCAAGGTGGAAACATTGTCAAATTGAAGTGTCATAGTTCTAATTGCAGCTTATAAATACTTCACGTCAATGAACATGCACCTAACTGTGTTACAAAAAAAATCCATTCCAATATATTTCCAAATTTCTGTTAAGATGAGTATCTATTAAAATATTTGTAATTTTGTTTTCTTAAAGTATGAATGATTTTTGCATGGAATGGGGAATCACTGGGAAAAAGCAAAATCAGATGGGAATAGGTCATACTGCAAACTAAACAGTATTATTTGTCATCTTGATTCAGTGATAACAAAGTATCTTTAAAACTAGATTATTTTCCTTTGTGCAACATGTTAACATGGCCATTGAGTCTCCAGTAACCCGTGCAAACATTAATTATCATGCAGAAATAAATGAAGACAAATGCGATCCTATGAATAAAATATTGGCTAATGTGACTGAGCATTCAACTTTAAGACAATGGCATAGAACATTCCTTTATGTAAGAAGCAACCATTGTAATAGGGAATTAAAAATAAAACATGGGCATCAAGAAATTATTTCTGTAATGAACAAGCAAGGTGATAAGGAATTATAAAAAAAATGACAGCGCATTTCTTTCTATGATATACAAATATCATTTCAGAAAGAGTTGTAAAATAACAATATTTTCATTATGTCCAGCATGCCAGCCACACACAAAGCCCCATGCTAGCAAAATGTGATTTTTATAAGCATTAATTTTAGTTGAGACTAACTAGACATCATACAAAGTCTTTTAGTGTAAACTCCATGGCAAAATGACAATATAATTAGGAGTGAAGTGATAACAATGTTTTCAAAATGTCTCCTATGATTGACATAGTGAATATCTGGTTCTGTTTTCATTTCAGACTTAAAAAAAAAACAAAACATTATAGTTAGTTAGTTTGGTGAAAACCCGATTTAAATATGACAAATCCTGATTAGGAGCGACAACAAGGTTATCAAGTGTCTTCCACAGTGGCCAGGTTGGCTCCCCATTTGCATCATTTTCTTTAGGACCAACAAGGGAGATAGTGTTTTTAAAGTTTAGTGGCAATACTCCTAGAAGTTTAGAACAAGCAGCAATAGCAATCTTGTGCTAAATGCAAACTGAATGAAGAAGATTTCTTGCACAGACATATATAGTAATATCGATCAGAAACTAACCTCATCTGCAAGCCACATCTGAAATGGTACCGCAATGCCATCTTCGGAAAAACCTTGGGATGGTGACCACCAAGTACACAATTGGAATTTTAAATTCTGACCTAGGTAAGAGGCAATCTTTGAGAGATTCAGTGTAATGAACTTTCTAACCCTGGTACACAACATTGCATCAGGGGTTTTGACTTCATCAACCATCAACCTTGTTATTCTTGCAAAAACAATATGGTTCTTACAATGCAATGTTAACCTGTGGAAAAGGTCAAGGTTGAATACGCAGCAGCCACAGAAAATGAGATTTTCTGATGTCTCCTTCTTCTTCGCGACAGGCCAGCGGGTTACACAGGCATCAATCAGCCTGTGGAAGATGGGAGGTGGCAAAAACTTTCCTGTAAAGACACAGCACAGGACAGGTGTGCTGACCAGCATCGGATCTTGTTCAGGGAAGATAATTTCTCTTGGAGATTTTTGACGGAGCATACATGGTTTCAGGAAATAACTCTCGATCTGAAAAAAGTAATGTATATATATGTATATATATGGACAAGAATGATTGTCATGATGCCGATATTGTTAGTCTGATCAAAGCCACGTTCATTTCAGTCTTACTAGAGCAATGGGATATATATATATATATATATATATATATATATATATATATATATATATATATATATATATATATATATATATATATATATGTGTGTGTGTGTGTGTGTGTGTGTGTGAAAAGTGTGATGGCAATTATCCTAGTAGTTATTGATAATAAACCTGTGCCAATGGCACATGTCTGGATGACAGACACTGGCCATCTCAATCAGCCATCGTGGTCTACAACTAGTAAAGTTAAACATTTGTCCATTGACTCCAGCTATTATCAATATACTGGCTTTCAAAACAGAGAACGGTTAATATGTGTCTAAGATCACTCTTGTGTTCAGTAAAATGAAAAAGCTGGTGGCAAAACATCTGGATCAGTGGGATGCTTGTTAAAGTTCATCCAATACATATTACTATTTGTGTCAAAACAATTCTTTCCAAGTTTGTACAGATTTTGTATCTTCATCCATATTTGATGAATCATCAGTATCATGTGACCAATACCGAAAGGTTTCCATGCCATACTGCTTTCTATCAATGATGGCTCAATTCTGTTCAGAGATCTTTTAATTTAAACAAGTTGTTTATGTTTTAATTTCCATTTTTAGAACTGACAGGAATATCATATTGCTAATCAGCAGAACTTGTGCAATCATAAAGACTTCAAGCAAAATTGAAACGGCTCAGTTACATGACATCTATATAACAGTAAAACACAAAAGCAGTTGGCCAAAACATCTGGTTCTGTTGGATGCTTTGCATGTTTACAATAATTTCAATTCTATTGATAGTACATGTTATGATTAATGAATTTTTTTTCTTGGTTTCTCTATATCTTTTCCAGCACTGAATTTGAAGTGCAGATCCAAACATTTGTTAACAAATGAAATATTTGTTGCTAGAAGGCATTGTCTGAAATTTGTTAAAATTCTATTGAACAGATTGTATAAATACATATACAGTGAAAATATTTTTTCTGTTTGAGAACTAATGTTATATATGATGACAGCATTATATCAAATTTGGTTGCAAAAGCCCGTTTTGTCTGAATTTTACAAAGTCCTTTATGCCAGCATTATATTAAATGCAAGAAAACTCTTAATCCGATAATGCCAAAATTCTATTAAAATTTGTTAAAATCCTGTGCAAAATTATTTTTCCAGTAGCATAGATGAAAAAAGCTTACATTCAAATAGTGAGCTAAAATATGGCATCCTTTGTATAAATCTGTATCATTCTCTCTCTACTAGACTGATGCTTGTTGTCAAATTTTGTTTGACTCTGGTAAAACAGTTTTAGCAAATTATTATAATTAAATTTTAATTTTTGAATGGAAGTTTATATTTCATGAAGGATCTGCTAATTGCAGCTTTCACCATGTATGGCATATACAGGTTCCCTCCAAGGTTGTGTATAGAGTCCCAAAATAAAAGATCACAGTGTGTAAGATGTCTCAAGATAAAATATAATTGTAGACTTTAGACTGCACTTACAGTAATTAAAGGTGAATGTTTTTAAAAACTTTGGAAAATGGTCGATGAACATTGAACTAAAATATGAAGAAAAGATGAAATCCTATTGAAAACGTTTCTGTATTTATTTCTCAAGTAGTGAACTGGAAAATATTCTCAATTACCCATTCCCAATTATAAAGAATTCATTTGTGAAATTTGAATCCAAATTGTTTCCTTTAATGGGTAATTGAAAATAATGAATTCAAACAGTATTAGAGAAGGTGTATGACAGGAAGGGCTGACTTGTATCACTGATTCATTTCTGCAAACGTATGATTTCACAGTGCAATGAAACATTTAGCTATTTGTTAACGATTTGTATTGCAATTGGGACAAGTCATATTTGCTACAAAGTTTATAGTGTATCAAATGCTCTACATATATTAATAGTACATATTGAGTGTGCTTATTGGTTACAGTTTGCGGCCAATTGTTGGTGCACATCGCTAGCTCTTAGATGGGGAATATCGCTAAGGACAATGGATTTTAAAATAGGGAGTGAATATAATATGATTATATAGTTGCCTGCATGCATTTTCCTTGAAAAGATTTATCAAATTAATGATTGCACCAGTAGTAGATTGTATTTGTGTTCTAGGACATGAAAAGTTTGAACCAACATAGTTTGATTGCAGGCAAAATAATCTCGTAGATGAATTATCCTCTTTCATTTCATTGAAGTATACAAAACATATACTCTATGATGTGACACACTTTAATATGCGACATAAGGATATATGTCTTTCTTTTGTGAATGTGGCATGTGTTTCGCACATTGGAAAACTGACTTTTTATTAGTATTGAGTCAGCAATGTCAACTTTTACGTACAGATTTCACATTGGTCAGCATAGCTGATTTATAACAAAAAGTTATTGCCGATGAATTATCTTACTTTTTGTATTATAGAGAACATCTGAAGTTTGTTATCGGTTACGAATTTAGTAGCTTTGATGTAAGCAAACAATTTCCATAGCAGAAAAGAGAAGAATGTCCAGATTTATGACCTATGACAATTGTGTAAATATTTGTCTCACCATTTGCTGAAATATAATGATATAATGGGTTGTATTATTTTGAAATTAAAAGCTTAAAACACATTTTTCCTATTTGTACCAAATGTTTACTGGTACTACTGAAAACTAAAGCTGCTAGGTGATTTTAAATAAGCAAATTTAATAATGGATTTAGTCAAATACCATATTTTTCAGTGTACAAGTAAAAGATAGACTATACATGGCAACCAGTAGAAATGGTGGAGGAAGAAACAGGGAAAACCCTGGGAAGAACCACCAACCCACGTGAAGCTACAAGTAGGCTTTCTCACATGACCACATTAGGCAAATCCGAGACTCGAATTCATGCCGACAGAGATGAGATGGCAGTGCTTTAGATAATTTGGCTACTTGAAGACACTGAAGTGTGTAGTTTTATACGATTATTGGAAAGATTCTAAATTCCTATTCTGGTGTAACATTTTATATTTGAATTTCAACAGATTACTGCATAGAGAATGTTTCATTGTATAATTTCTGCCACAAATAGCTGCTTCGTTTACATGTAGCTTACAATTATGGAAAAGATTTAGTATATTTTTATTTGGCTTGCATCTCGTTATATATCATATTCATATTGAGTAAACCAGTCTTAAATAATACAGCATAATTTATTTTGGAGAATTTAAATTGCTATAAATATGTACTGTTAAACTGTAATATTTTGAATGATCCATGACCTTTTATCTGAATAATACTTGAATCACTGTAACTAACCTGGTCATGTAAACTGCAATAAAAAAAAAAAATTGAATTTATTTTTCCTGCTGCAAACTTTGTTGTTGGTGAAATTTTGCATAGGGCTTTTAAATATTAAACTTATACTTTGTCGTTTTCTGTGACTGCATATGAAATGACAAAGATTGTCCAAATGGTTAGCATTATCTGATAATCAATGTTAATTGCCCAAAACTTGAATTGATGACAACCCAATGTTAAGACTCACCATAAAACTGTTGTATTGATAATTCTAATGTTTAAGGTTCAGAATTCGTTATGTATATGAATGGAAGTTTTGTGGTTACAACTTAGTTAAATCGAAGATCCAAACTGAGAATTTATAAAGTATGTCATATGCCCAATACCCAATCAGGAAAAACTGGAAAAGCGCACAGAAATAGTTAAATTTATCAACGACCAGAATATCGATGTCTTCTTCCAGACAGAAACATGGCTAAAAGATCAGGCGGGTTTAACACCCACTGCTTACTCCATCAAGTCGATCCCCAATCTATCTTGCAGAGGTGGAATTGCTGTCATCACAAAGAATTCTATGATAAAATGTCTTAAGTACAACACAACCTTCAATTTCTGCAAAACCAAACAACACGCACACTGGAACATAGATAAGTCGATTTTTGTTGTCTCTATCGCCCTCAGTTCATTTTTTGTCTTTATTGCCTTCCTCCTAGTAGAACAAAATAAGCTGACTGAATTTCTCTTTTTGGAGCAGTTTCTTGAATCTTTTGCAGTATGAAAATTCAATAGGTGGCAATCTAATTATTGTTGGAGACACTCCTTTATTCTATTCATGTTTTCAACCATAAACAGTCAGTTAACCAACCCACCCATACACTTTAGACTAGATTCACCATAGACCTGATGATACTATTCTGCAATCCACCCTAGTATTCCGTTCAACTTGCATCAAATCACTTCTGCATTATATGCCATATCGACGTATAAGTCCCTAACCCTTCACCTTTATTTGCTACTAAGAGAAACCTCAGTATGATAAATAGAACCCAACTATGCCATCCATGCCATCCAATAACATCTAACAACTTACTTAATTCCTATAGCAGAACAACTTGAAAACTGCCTGAGTTCATTGCTTGAAAAATATGCCCCAGCCACTAAGTGCAGAGTATCAATACAAAAATTGTTATCTGTGGTATAGCTGTGTTAGGGACCAGCTTCGTACTGCTATAAGACATCGCCGTAAAGCAGAGAGGCTTTGGCTTTCTACCAGACTCACTATTTATAAACAAATCTATGCAACTGCAAAGAAGAACATCACCAACATATTTAATTTAGCCAAATTATGCCACTACATTATAAAGATCATGTAGAGTTCCAGTTGCAAAGATCTCTTTGAGATAACTAACAAACTAATGTCAAGGAACAAATGTACATTATGTCCAAGTACCATCTCTCCAGAAGACTATCTGGACCCATATGCAAATTTCTTCCATGACAAAGTACAAACCATTAGAGATACTCTTTACAACACAATTTCAAGTGACTCGTCACCATTCAGTTACGATACAGAATTTCAGCTACAACCATTAGGACCTTTTGAACCTGTCTCTATGGATTTAGTATTATGGAAAATCATGATGAAAAAGGCACCAAAGTCATGTGAATTTGATCCAATTCCAACATCACAGTCGCTTGAGTGCTTAGATCCAATATTGCTTTCACTAACTGATGTTATTAAAATCTCTCTATCATCCGGGAAATTCCCATCATTTTTAAAAACTGCCATCATCAAGCTAAATCTCCCTTCCACAACTGAATATAAAATGAAATTTACTCTATAATGTAAGGAAAAAATGACAAAAGCGTAACTAGACTGACATGACATTAGCTGTATGTCCCTTCTATGGCTGACTGTAACATGAAATTTACAATATAATGTAAGGATATAGTGAGGAAAAGAATGACAAATGTCCAAGCAAAGCATGGATACTGATATGAAATTAGCTATATGCCCTTCCACATTTGTAGTAAGATTCTAAATGTAGGAAGTCTGTCAAAGAGGTTACACTGAATGCATTCATTAGTCTTTTAGAAGATAAGAAAATGGAAGCAGATGTATTTATACATGGACAGGCCTGTAATATATAGTAAAACTGGTAATTCTTTGGGAAATTTATGCTGACATGCTTTGCAATTTGCAGCTGTTGTTATAAAATATTGTTTAAGATATTTATTTCTATAACTGCAGTATTTTTATTCCGATGTTTTTATATTTAATATTTAATGCTGTCACAAATGAAAAATGTACACAAAGAAAAAACAAATTTAGAAGAAATGTTGAACAATTATGTTAACTGACCTTCTCGCCAATCTCACTGAATGCCCTTGGTTTGGCAATAATGTTTAATTGCTCCATGATCAGCAAAATGTGATCTTTGTGATCATGCAGTTCTGGATACTTCTCCTTTGTCCAGACAGCATCTGTAAAAGAAAAGGAATGGATTTTAGATCGAGTAGGAAAGTTGTAATAATACATTATTTTAAAAACATTCATACAGAAGGTGATGGATTTCACAAAATGGGATTTGCAGTAATTGCATTCATTCAAATATGAATACAATTTTTATGTTCAAGAAACCGTTAAAGTCAACAAATAAACCCCAAAATTCATGAAGTCGATTCATTCATGTCATATGTTGGAAATGTTCTCATAATAAATCATCTTTAAAAACCACATTTATTTAAAATGACCAAAAACAAATCTAGTTTCTCAAATTTTGGAGCGAAGTTGCTGCATTTAATTTCAATATGAATAAACGAATAATATAATATAATAATAATATATTTAAGACAACCATTAAAACCAACAGAGTAAAGAGTAAGAAAGTGAAGTCAATCATTGTTGTATTCCAATCTTTACTTTGACACTGATATATGTGACATAATTACTTTAATAATTATCTTTAATTTATTTACAGAGAATCAGGTAATCTGTCATAAAAAGAGGTCATTCTAAAACTGTCTTGTTTCACATTTTCTGGCACAAAATCACAACAATCATCACTGATTACTGAAGATGAAATGTCAATTCTTTATAGAAAAATGGAGTCCTATAGATCCTCATGGGGGAAGGATTCACAGCAGACAGGTTTTTAAGGCAAAGGATATTTCTTGGCAATGCAAGCCAGTCAATTAATTATGATCAGAACTAATGTTTTTTTGTAAACAGTAAGAAGACATTAGCAGTACTTGCACCACTTGATTGAAAAATTGCGTTTCTTGTTTAATATGAGACAGCATGAAGATTCATCATGTGTGGGTTGATTTAACAGGCATGAAGGCTGGATTTTCCTGGAAATCTCCGCCACCATATGTAGAAGATCATTGCCCCATAACATGTATCACTGAATAAAGGTCCTAATGTATTTCATCAAGAACAAGGAAATCAGTGGAGTTGAAGGAAAGATGTATGCATCAAGGACAGTTTAAATAAGAGTAAAAATTGTCCAGACAATACAATCTGAAAGTGGCATGATGAACGTTGTGAGCTTGTCCTTCCATCTCGTCACAAATAGGTTCACATGATGCTTACCACAGTAATGACTGATTGACTGAAAACTAATCGACTATTCTTTTGTAATGAGTTGATTGAGATAGCACAGCAGGATGTGGCAAATTTAAATGCAGATTTGTTGATGACTCCTCCTGCAAAAATCCCAAATGATGTACATGAAAACAGTTGATTAAATTCATGGAAAGCATCAAGATGACCCTACTATATTCTATCTCCTGCCATGTAAGCAAGGAATTTGCAATGGCTGTACATATGAGAAGGCTGATGTGCAAGAGCACTTTTGAAGTGACAAAAAAATGTTCACTTCCTGAAAGGAGTGTTTGAGATAGGCAGACATGCTAGTACATGTACTTATATACATGTATAATGTGATCTTCTGCAGCTGACCTTGCAAAGACATGCTAGGCAGAACTGAAGAAAGGTAATCAAATTCACTGAGATGTGTTCAGATAGAGTCCAGAACTTTGTTCATTTATTTTATTATGAAACGTTTCGGATACAACTTTGATAAAAGAGTCATTTGTAGAGGTCTCATGAACAAACAAGCCAAATAAACAATGAAATGCAAAAGATGAAATATTCCTAGGCATAAATCTGACTCTTTCAATGGATGTAAGACACCGCCATTGTGATCATGAAGGAATATTTCAAGGAGATAACATTGATCAAATAGGAATTGACCTCCATGTTCCCACGAATGAAGTACTTGAATTGGAGGGATTTGAACTATCATTGTTGGCACATATATGGTCCAATATATTGAGGACATGTTTACAAAAGCAATGAAAAATGAATAAATAAATGGATAAATGCTAAAGTGGGAAACAAAAAACATACTTTGAAAACACTCAACATAAATAAGACATGTACAAACCGATAAGTTCTGAACTAAGGAATCCTTTCCCTTTGAAGTCAGACCATTTCTGTGAGACAAGATTGTCAGCAGGACCTTCTGGTAAGTGAGGCTGAGCATTGATTAGAGTCTTCAAAGCATCAATCAACCATGTTGGATCCAACACAATGTTCTCTCTCAAAATATCAATGCTGAAAAGTAGCAATATTTCAAAGCATTTGGAATAAGTAACAACTGTTTGATGTTGTATAATCAAAGATTCATTCCTAAGTCACCTAAACTGGTCCGGGATTTTGTCTTTTCTTTCTACTTGTCATTTTTAGAAGCAATACCAAAACGAAATGATCACTATACCAATACATATTGTACACATATATATATTTGAATCTAAACTTCACATCTGTCAAGCTCACACCTGATAATAATTCTGGTCAATTGAATAAATCTGTTAACATTGTATTGTTTTTCATTTTCCGTCTGTAAGTCTGATGGAAAAAAGCCAATCGGGCATGTCACTTTACATTGTTATAATTTGAGAAAATGAATTTCTAATGATAGATATCTCCAAACACTTAGTTCCATGTAGTATTAAACTAAATATGATACAAAAGCTAGAGCACAATGAATGGAATATTATATATATGCACCATGTCTAATAGTCTTCTATGTACATACTGAGGGGGCCCACTAAAGGCTGATGGGTCTATAGCGCTATCCATTACCGATCTATGACATCTCACCTCTGTCTGTGTAGGTTCAAACCTTGGGCTCAGCCAATGTGGGTATGTGAGAAAGCTTACAAGTAGTTTCTCTTGGATTGGTGGTTCTTTCAGGGGTTTTCTCGCATTCTAATACTGGTCACCATTTCCTGTACTGAAAAATGATCTTAAAGCCTATAATAACAACAACAACTAAACTGAGATTTATGTGCAAAGCAAGATTTTCTTCTTGTTATTGATGTTTACATCTGACCTATTGTCCCACAACTGACATACATGTCCCTTATAGCAAAAGCAAGCCAGCCATGAAATTTGATCCAGGTTGAATAAATATT
Source organism: Unio pictorum (assembly GCA_030141615.1). Classification (NCBI taxonomy): domain Eukaryota; kingdom Metazoa; phylum Mollusca; class Bivalvia; order Unionida; family Unionidae; genus Unio; species Unio pictorum. Next base: position 1,417,010 of record JARLTB010000228.1, read on the forward strand.
ATTATGCAGAAACAATTCTACTCTATTAACCATTATAGTAACCTTTACCTATTGACTTCAAAATGCTTCTTCGTTAAAGCAGCTATCACAGCATAATATGCTATGCCTTCTCTAGCCAGTCAGTATTTGTGTCACACTAAAATGCTCACTATTTCTTTATATGTATTAGAAAAATACCACTTCTCCATTAGGCCAATATTTTGGTCATAAATTAAAAAGCTATAATTCTCAGTGCAATAAAACATACTTTAAAGATTACTGCCATCTCACCTCTGTCTGCGTGGGTTCGAGTCTAAGATTCGGCTAATGTAGTTATGTGAGAAAGCTTGCCAATAGCCTTTCATGGGTTGATGGTTCTTTCCGGGGGTTTCTTGGGTTCTTCCTCCACAAATAATACTGACCGCCATGTATAACCTATCGTGTGCAGCAAAATAGTGTTAAACCCTACAACAACAACAACAACATTCGTTAAACGCAATATAAATCTCATGTGAGAAGCTGCAAATAACATCATCAGTTTTCATTTATGAAATGATATTTCGACGAAATCAATAAAAAAAATTAAGTAATACTTGTTTTACAATTACTGTGCCTTCATGAATTATGACTTTAACATCACATAATTATGTCCTCACAGAATTATCACTTTAACATCACATAATTTTCACCTTTGCATCACAGAGTGAGCACACTTTAAGAATTTGGTGAAATATGCATCTCTTTTGGTATTTCTTTTGATGCACTGTCATAATAAACCCAACAGGAAGTCAAAGTGGGTCTGATATCAATTATCTGAGGAGTTCAAATTCACAGATATATTCAAACTGTACAAATGAAAGTAAATCTTAGAAAAAAATATTTTTTTCTCTATTATTGTAAAGTTATTAGTGCCCTCTGCAAGATTATATATGCATAACATTTCTTTGCTTGCACAAAGGTCATTTATACTACCAGTATTATCCTGACAAGACAGAAAGAGTGCAGGTTCAAACCAAACAACCAAACAACTGGACCAGTTTGGGTCAGCTACCATTTTGTGTGCATGATCCTGGCTTTCACTCCAATTGCTTGACCTGTAGACTGCTAAATAAACTACTTAACATGTGTTGTTGTTGTTGTGCCATAAAACACCCAAGCAAAACAATCATCTTCCCACTTCATTTACTGAAAGTGAACTATGGTTGCATGGCGCCGTAATACACCCAAGCAAAGCAATCATCTTCCCACTTCAGTTACTGAATGAGAACCAAGCATGGTGCCATAAAATATTCAACCAAAGCAATCATGTTCATACTTCATTTACTGAAAGTGAACCATGGTTGCATGGTGCCATACAACACCAAAAACAACAACATAAAGTTATGCAATAGTTAGATAAAACCCTCCATATAATCACTTTTCTAATTTGTAGCTGACTGCTATATGTTGCTGTAAATTTGAACTGACTACAATTAACAATTAGTATGCGAAAGTAGTTGCTGAATCATGCATTTATGGTCTTTTTCCACAACCAAGTACATGCTAAAATATATTGCAGCAAAGAATAAGGTCCAACTGCCTTAGCACTAGACTGCTAAATAAATTAACAATGTTCCTTTACCATAAAACAGTAGTCCAAACCAATCATTTTACCTCTTAATTTATTGAAAGTGAACAATTTTTGCATGACTTAATTTCATTCCTCTGTGAAAATACATGTGTAAGTATTAAATACAACTCACCAAAATGAGGTTAGATAAAAATTAGATTAAAATTAATCAGACATTATGCAAGGGTAGTAGATATACACTCTCCAGTAGTAGACTGCTATATATTGCTGTCGAAATCTGAACTGTCTAAAATCAATCAAACAGTATGGAAAGGTAGTAGATATACACCCTACAGTAATTGACTGCTATAAATTGCTGTCAATTTGAACTGACTAAAATTAATCAAACAGTATGTAAGTGTAGTAGATATTCACCCTCCAGTAATTGATGCTATATATTGCTGTCAAAATCTGAACTGACTAAAATTAATCAAACAGTATGCAAAGGTAGTAGATATACACCCTACAGTAATTGACTGCTATATATTGCTGTCAATTGGAACTGACTAAAATTAATCAAACAGTATGTAAGGGTAGTTGTTCGTGACCTGCTGTCTATGTCTACTAGGTGCTTTTAATATCAGAACAAAAAATAGGCATGATAATGAATGTGATATTAATTACTGTTAGAATACAAACGAGATCAAATTCAATCTAGTCGCAACAATCAGAAAGGTATTCATTTGCTTCTGGTCATTAACTTTTTGCATGATTGAAAAATTATGAGGGTCAGGATCCCAACAAATTGGAATGTCTGTAGGTTTGGGCTAGTCAGATCTTGAAGCATTTTGGGATAACAATATTTTGTTATGTTCTTTTCTAAAATTTAAAAACATCAATCCTTAACCAAAATAGAGACCATTGGCAGATAATATATGAAATGCCATAAAACAATGTATACACTTGTAACAACTCCATCCTCACCCTGAATAACTACAAAAAATATCAACACCATTTTCAGGTGTTCGTTGGGTTAGGTCAGTTTGTGGTGGGCAATATAAACTATGATGTGCGTCAAAACACAACAATGGGAATTCAGTTTCCAAATTACATTTAACACATTAACTCCTAGCGCCGAGTTTACGGGGCATGAGACAGTAGCCTACTTCCATGGTCTGTAGCATAAAGGTCAAACAAGACACACTAAAGTTGGTGATATTATTGAATGGTTGACAGATTTAGCTCGACAAAAATACCACAAAATCTGGACAATTTAGCTGCCTCACAAAAAACAGAAGGAAAAACCTAATTTGTTTAACTGTTTTTGTGTTCTTAACCTAAAATTCGCCCATCGTCAGACGCCGATTTGGTGTCCAGATTTTAGACTTTGTGTCCTCAGATCAACGGCTGACCATACTGAAGCACACATAGACAGTTGAACCTGTGCAAAAGGTTGGATCAGGTGGATATTTTTAATAAAAATTCTTCTCCATATGAAAATCATAGGTAAGAGATGACTAATGGAGTCAACCTTAATGTCAGACAGTAAGAGAGTCAATATTTATGTCACACAGTAAGATATGACTAATGGAGTCAACTTTTATGTCACACAGTAAGAGAGTCAAGCTTGATGTCATACAGTTAGAGATGACTAATGGTGTCAACCTTTGTCACACAATAGGCGATGGTAATGGAGTCAATCTGTATGTCGCACAGTAACAGATGACTAATGGAGTCAACATGTTATGTCACACAGTAATATATGAATAATGGAAATAATTTTTATGTTACACAGTAAGAGAGTCAACTTGTATGTCACACAGTAACAGATGACTAATGGAGTCAACATGTTATGTCATACAGTAGGAGAGTCAACCTTTATGTCACACAGTAATATATGAATAATGGAATTAACCTATACAATACACAGTAAGAAATAAATCTGTATGTCGCACAGTAACATATGATTAATGGAATCATCCTTTATTTCACCCAGTAAGAGAGTCGACCTTTATATCATACATTTAGAGATGAATAATGGAGTCAACCATTATATCATAGAGTAAGAGATGGGTAATGGAATCAACCTTTATGTCATACAGTTAGAGATGACTACTGGAATCAACCTTAATGACACACAATAACAGAGTCAACCTTTATGTCATACAGTTAGAGGTGCCTAATCGAATCAAACTTTATATCATAGAGTAAGAGTTGGGTAATGGAATCAACCTTAATCTCATGCAGTAAGAATGACTATTGGAGTAACATTTTTGACTTGGATTGTAACCCTAAAAGATGCATGTTGCCAGTGAGAAGGACTTGGATTTTTAAAAAGTGTGATTTCGTTATTAAAAATCTAACATTTAGTTTCAGGATATTACCCTTACTGATTTCATCTTTATTTTGTACATCCTTTCACACCTAAACTTCCACAGAGTTATAGTAGAGAATGATTGTGATGATGTTGTACTAACCTGCAAAGAATCTCAATGGCTAAATTTTACTTTCTTGTGCTGGTATAAAGCTATAATTTACTGATACTCTTTGACAGACTGACACCATGTACAATGTACAAGAAAAGACAGCAACCAGTCTACTGGTACACAGTAACTCTTACCTGAAGTAGATGATTGTGCCCGTTTCATGTAAATATCTAAGAAATAGATCCAGTTCTTCTCTTTTTTCTATTGGGACAGTTCCTTCCTTGTTAATTTTCTCCACATCTTCATGATAAATCACCTGTAATTATAAGATGGCAAATACTGCTGTTGGATTGAATTGCTGAACTTGTAAAAAAAAACTCTATGTTGCAATCTGTTTTTTTTATATATAAAAAAATATTTTACACACACACACACACACCTTACTTTGACCTTGACAATATCAATATTCTGATAGGTACAGGCATACAAATGTGACCATTATCTATACGATCTATATGCACATTAACTAGCTCATGTGTCATAAATCCTCCATCTATTAACAGCTGTAACAGTATCAGAGCTCACGTACATGCTTTTTAGACATAGGTCCAGGGCTGGTGACTTAAACAATTTCACCAACTACGACTCAAATCCCATTTCTGATTTACATATGTCAAAAATCAGAAACAAAATCATATTAAATTAACTTGTGTGATTATTTGGATAGTCCTAAATTTCATGCAATCTCTTTCTCCAGCTCCCGAGGTCAGCCAATGTCTACATCCTGTAACATTGTCCTTTTGAGCAGATTTACAGTGTATTTATTAGTGTCTAAATTACGTCTTGATTGATTCAGTTTTTTTACACTTTAACGTCGTTCATAGAGTTTGAAGACTTCAATAGACGTATTATAAGTAGAGATCTTCCTAACAAAGAATTCATGAAGATAAATATTGTTTAATTTACAAGTCTTCAACAAGTGGGAAAAAGGAATTTGGAAAACATTTATTCCTACTTTCCTTGCACACAAATAAGATTTTTTTGGCAACCACATTAAAAATGAAGGACAGGCCCCTCATAATATAACCCACTCACTAAGAGTTGTCATGATGCTGACAATGTGACCCAGTTACTCAGATTTGGCATTGATTTTCTGAGTCACAAAAACTTAACCTTTTTGACTGCCCTTGATGTTGATGTATGTTTTTAAAATTCCTTTTCCCCACTTGTTCCTATTTTGTAACCTGATATTGGTAATTGTTAACTCATTTATTTTTATTCCTATTCAACTCTACATATCTTTAACCTTTTTCTTGCACTACATCCCTTTGGGTGTGATTAACAACTTAAAAAATATATGACTGCAAGCAAGAATTTGTCAGACAATAATCATGGCCGTGTTTAAAAGTTTACAAAGTTTTGAATTAAGAGGTGTAAATATAAACCTTTACTCCAGTAGCCTTACGCCTCATCAGTTCTTGTTCCAGGGGGAGCCAACGTGCTGGTATCTTCTCTCCCCAGTACGGCTGCTGTGATGCTACTTCAACAATTTTCCTCTTCAAATCCTCCAATTTTCTGTCTACAACAGTGTTGTCAATGTCAAAATCCTCATCTATCAAGTGAAACCTGGTAGGTTTGTCTCTCAGATACGAACGGATCTTTCTAAAGTATCTATTACATATCTGACGAGTGTTGCCCTAAAAAGAAAATGAAAAATGCCAAAAGATGAATAAAAGCAAATGCACCTATGCATGAATATTCAGATGTTTTGTGTTTTGAGCCAGATAATATTAATTGTCTTTGATTCATCAACAAGGATTGAAACATAATCATGGAAAATATCTACTTTAAAGTTATTTTCTTGTAGATCTTATCATACTTGTGTTTACTATATCACTCATTTAGTGCATCTGAATTTAAATGAGCTAAATAAATTTCAAAACCTTCTAATTTTCAAATGTGTATACAATACAACCCTCTGGACTGATTTCTCTGTAAACCTGTTTACATGCCAACTAGCTATATGGCTTGTTTATATGAAGACCATTGTAAAAATAATAATAACCCGTCTACATGCAGGCTAGCTATAAGTTTGGGTTATATGAAGACCATTTAATAATAATAATAATAATAATAATAATAATTAATGAGGACTTTGTATAGCGCCTAATCTTTAAAAGCTCTAAGCACTTTACACCATCAAGCACTTTACACCATCAATAATGATATGACTACACTACAGAACAACAAATGACAAAAACAATGAAATTGGAAAACATAAAACATGCTGAAAATATATAAGATACAAAACATGATTAGGTCGCTAAATTTGTCCCTGAAGTCGAAACAGGTGAGTCTTGAGAACACTCTTAAATGGGACCACTGTGTCTTTGTGTCTACTTTCAATGGGCAATTCGTTCCACGTCACCAGGCCCTGGTATGCAAACGAACGTTGTCCATATAACTTTGTTTTCACCTTGGGAACAATGAGTATACGATTATCAGAAGAAGAGCATCAGGATCTAGCTGGTGTATACACATGGGTGAGGCTGGATAGGTATGTTGAACTGGAGTCTGTCATTGAAATATAGTACAGAGAACAAATTTTGTGTTTGATTCTGTATCAAATTGATAGCCAGTGTAGGGTACAGAGCAGTGATGAGGTGTGTTCTGATCGAGGTACTCTAAAGATGATCCGTGCAGCTGTGTTTTTAACTTTTTGAAGTTTTTGGAGTAAATATTGTGATGAACCAGAAAAAATTGAGTTACAATAGTCCAGTCTTGAAAGTACTAATGAGCACAAAAGTGTTTTCTTGGCATCAACAGAAAGATATTTACGAATGGAACTTATGCGTCTCAATTCAAGATATGCAGCCCTGCATATGTTAATGACATGTTGGTGCAATGTGAGAGTACTGTCTAGAGTAACACCTAGATTCCGTACTGACTGAGAATTTAATGTTGGTGTTGCTGATATTTATTGTCTGAGGTAAAGGATGTGAATGAGAAAGTCTTTGTGTTGTGATCAGAAAAGCCATAGTTTTATCATCATTCATGTGCAGCTTGTTACATGTCATCCATGATTTGACATCTGAAATGCACCTCTCGACTCTATGGATGGTAGCATCAACTTCTGTTGGATGGCTAGACTTGTATATTTGGGTGTCATCAGCGTACAACTGGTGCGACACTGGGTGATGATCTATGACACTTGAGAGCGGCTGAGTGTACAGAATGAAGAGAACAGGTCCAAGAACAGATCCCTGTGGAACACCATAACATACGTCAACTGGGCTGGAGTGTATTCAATTTGCAGATATAATTTGTGTCCTGTTGACTAAGTAGGACTTTAACCACTGTAAGGCTATATTCTGAATGCCAAATACATGCTGGAGATGGTGAAGTAATATATCATGGTATATTGTGTCAAATGCTGCAAATAAATCCAGGAGAGTGAGGACTGTAATCTTTCCACTATCCAAAGCAGAGAGAATGTCACTAAATACTTTCAGAAGAGTAGTTTCCGTACTGTGGCAAGGGAGATATGCAGACTGTACATTGCTAAAAAGACTGTTTGAATTCAAATGAGATACAAGCTGAGTTAAAACAACCTTTCCTAAGATTTGTATATGAAAGGGAGATTAGAAGCTGGGCGGTAGTTCTTTCAACCGTTATAGTCCAGTTTTGGTTTCTTCAGCAGTGGCTTTACGATGGCAGTTATGAAAATTGATGGGAATTCCCCTGATGAGAGAGAGATAATAATGACATCAGTTAGTGAAGGCAATATTGGTTCTAAGCACTCAAGTAGCAGTGATGTCGGAATTGGATCAAGTTCACAAAACTTTGGTGCACTTTTAATCACGCTTGTCCGTACTAAATCTATGGAAACAGGTTCAAATGCTCCAAATGATTGTCGCTGTAATTCTGCATCATACATATATGGTGACGAATCAGTTGAAATTGTGCTGTCAAACGAATCTCTAATGGCTTGAACTTTGTCATTGAAGAAATTTGCATATTGGTCTGGTAGTTCTAGTGGAGAGAAGGTCGTTGGAAGTGGTGTACATTTGTTCCTTGACATTAGTTTGTTAGTTACCTTGAGGAGTTCTTTGCAACTGGAACTCTCCGTGATCTTAGAACAAAAGTAGGATCATTTGGCTAAATGGACTATGTTTGTGACGTTGTTCTTATTGGTTTCATACATTTGTTTATGAATAATGAGTCTGGTGGAAAGCCAAAGCCTCTCTGTTTTTCGGCGATGTCTTTTAGCAGTGCAAAACCAAGGAGAACACTTTTTTTATTGATTCTCTGCATTTGGTGGCTGGGGTATGTTTTTCAAGCAATGAACGCAGGCAGTTATCAAGTTGTTCTGCTGTTGGATGTAAGAAAGTTTATAGGTTTTCTTGGATGTCATGCATGAATTTGGTTCTATTTATTATACCGAGTTTTCTCTATGTAGCAAATAGAGGTGGAGGGTTCGGGACTGATACGTCGAGATGGCATACAATGTAGAGGTGATCCGATGCAAGTTCGTGGGATACAAGAGTTGATTGCAGAATATTATCATCAGGTCTATAAAGAAACCAGTCTAAAATGTGACCAAGTTTATGTGTAGGTTGGTTAACTGACTGTTTACGACTGAAAATATGAATGGAATCTCGGAGTTTTGACGTGACAGTCATAGTGAAAGTTGAAATCTCCAAGAATAATTAGGTTGCCACCTATCGAATTTCCATACTCTAAAAGTTTTGGAACCTGCTCCAAAAAGAGAGATTTAGTCAGCTTGTTTTTTAGACTAGAAGGAGGATGGTAGAAACAGAAAAAATGGACTGATCTTTGTTCCAGTGTGAGCGTTGTTTGGACTAGTTCAAACGATGTGTGGCAGTTGAAGGTTGTGTTGTACTGGAGGCATTTGATCATAGAATTCTTTGTAATTACAGCAATTCCACCTCTGCGAGTGTTGCGGGGGAACGACTTCATGGAGTAATCGCTGGGTGTTAAATCCACTCTTACATTCAACACCTACGGAATGTAACCAAGTTTCTGTCAGGAAGAAGACGTCAATATTCTGGTCATTGATAAAATTAACAATTTCTGTGCGCTTTTCCGGTGATCCTACTGATTGAGCGTTGGATAATGCAATACGTAGTGGTATGCCTGGGACAGTTGACACAATGGCTGACGATTTAAGAGGACTTTGAACCAGGTTATTGAAATTAACAGCAGAATTTTTAAGTTGTTTATCCGTTACGTGCGAAAGGGAGATAACTGAAATCCTTCCTGTTCTACGCAGAACGTTTCTTTTCTCGTTTCCATTTACATTTCAGAAATGATGAATGAATTCCTAGTTCGTTCAGTCTTGAGCACAATGTAGTATCTAGAACTAAGGTGTGGTCATTTAATCAAATTAATGAGGATTCGTCGTAGTGTAAGCGGCCACGTGACGGTGGTTTATTCAAAACCAATTACGTCTTAACAGCGGGACAAAACATCTGAGTAAAATTCCAAATGCTCTCGCTTCCAACACAAGGAGATGAACCAACACACACGAATGGAACAGCCAATGAATGATGAAACACAACAATGTAGACGATGACAGAAAACAAGCACAAATATCACAAATATAGTACAAAATCAGAAGAGCCCACTATCAAGCAGTCAAGCGATGGCGGCCATCTTTCCGGTGTTATATAAATAATAAAAATAACCAGTCTATGAGCCAAGTAGCTTTATGACTTGGTTATATAAGACCATTTCAATAATAATAACCAGTCTGCTATATGTTTTTGTTATATGAAGGACCTTCAAATAATAATAACAAGTCTGCTATATGTTTTGGTGACATGAAGCACCTTTGAATAATAATATTGAGTCTGCTATATGTTTTGGTTAAATATAGGACCTTTTAATAATAATAACCAGTCTACATACAGACTATCAATATGTTTTGGTTATATAGCGGCCATTTCAAAAATAATCAAACTAGCATACCTAAAGAATTAAAATGACCAAAATACGAGTTGTTTTAAGGCGTTTCAAAATTATATTTTCTATTTAGGAGCTTGTACTTAAACTTTAATAACTAATCTGAACCATTATTCTCCTTGTCTGAATTATTTGATTTGTAATCAATCATTTGTATACATCATATTGCAGATATAAAGAAATACACTTTAATATAAATCATTTATATTAATGTGTAAAGTTAAAACAATTAAGTAGATCACCTTTACTTACAGCAATGCTAGAGACTAAAGAAGGCCTAATATTGCTCACCAGGATTTTATAGATTAACATATAAATTTTCATTCATGATAATGGTCATTTTATGGTTTTTATAATATATGCCTATTTATCAAGTTTAATGAATGACAAATGCAGCTTCATATCATAGGCTACATTGACCACGTGGACAAATGAGCTAATAACCTCGACAGATTTTCATGTATCAATCTTCCAATACCATTATAATAATTTATGAATATGTCTATCTTACTAAATTAAATGTGTGTGCAATCTCGTAATTCAGTCTATATTCTCTCTCAAACATTAACCCCATAACCTATTAGCACATGCTTAATTAGAACTTTTCATTGTAATGTATGCAACTGAAAATTCAAAACTGCTTTGGTCTGACTGAGTCTTGTCACACAGCTGAGTTACAGGCAACACATTATTGGTAATATAATGGCTGAATCTAGACCAGTCACATAGCTGAGTTACAATGGACACATTATTGGTATTATAAAGACTGAATCTAGTCCTGTCGCTCAGCTGAGTTAGCTGGGATGCATGATTGGTAATATGACTGAATCTAGTCCAGTCATACAGCTGAGTTGCAATGGACACATTATTGGAATCATAATGGTTGAATATATATATATATATATATATATATATATATATATATATATATATATATATATATATATATATATAAGGCTTGTATCATTTAGCTGCGTGTTATTCATGCCATGTATAGCCATAAGGCTTGTGTCATCTGGTTGGGTGTTATTCATGCCATGTAAAGCCATAAGGCTTGCGTCATCTGATTTGGTGTTATTCATGCCATGTATAGCCATAAGGCTTGTGTCATTTGGTTAGATCTTGTTTGTAGTCATACCATGTAAAGCCATTTTAACAGTGGGGGATAATCATGAGACAAATCATTGTCACTGTATCCACTTTTTCAAAGGGACAACGAGGGATAATATTGACAAGTCAACAATAAACTCTTAGCTTTTAGAACCCCCTAAATGGCCATAATTCCATCAGTTCTATCATCCCCACCTGCACTTCCTGAAATATTGTAAAGAAATAAGATGCAATTTATCTAGCTTTGGAGTAGGTCTCAGTCAGGTCACAATGGGCCAGCAGCTGGGTAGATATTTTCTGATGAACAAACTACTGGAGGATACAAATAAAAAAAAAAGAAAAATAAATTAAGTGGCCACTGTAGCAACCATGTTGGATGTCTATCTTGCACAATTTTCATTTGTAACTAAACATCATAACTGATTGAGAAATAACATCATGTTGATAACATAGGAAAAGCAGAAAGCAGATATTTAAATAAATTCTGTTTTTCTGAGAACACTTATCTGGTCACATTAATGCATGGGATATAAGCCTGCTCCTTCCCAAATCCAGTCCTACAAAAATAAAAATTCTTCTGGTCTCCGAAAAAGGGCAATAACTCTTAGCAATTACCTCCACTTGCTACCTACAAGTGTCACTCGTTTTTAAGCTGAATGACAACAACAAATGAGGATGATTGCATAGCGTGATGGTTGGGAAGATTGTTTTAAAGTAATTTGGTTATTCTCTGAGAAAAAATTTACTTAAAAAATTGTTTTCTCCTTCAAATATGCTCTCTGCTCAAAAAAGTTTAAGAGAATGTGTAATAGAAAGAAACAATGCTGAGCATAAGACATCTACCTTCGGTAATCTTCCAAGACATCTACCTCAGGTAATCTTCCATGGAATGGTGGTTGGGTTTACCATGTAACTGATAATTCCTTATCCTGATTTGATAACATGATCTGTGACTCCTATCTCCAGTTAAGATGATGATTCTTGAAGCAAAAAGATGTTGAAGATGACTGCCATAGCAGCCATATTGTATGTGTGATCAGTAGTATTTAGGACCAACCAGACATCATACAAATACTTTTGGTAAAATGTTTATGTGACTTTCCATTCAGAAGATTTTTGCTAACAAACTTTAAAAGATATCTACAGTAAGAGGTCTCATTAGGATTTTAAAACTAAGAGTCGTGTACTCCCATTTTGGTAAAAATAAGAGTCCCACCAGCAAATGATGCAGTCCCCTCCCAAAAAATGTTGAAATTTGCAGATTAGAAGAAAGTTTGGTAGTCACTGAGTTTAATTTCCAGTTTTTATAACACTGACATGTACAACTGTGTCAGCCTATTCTGCACATCTGGTATATCTGTACAAAGATACATAACTTCTGTAAACATTAGATCACATGGCGTTTTGTTGACAATTCAATTTTTAGCTGTAGGTCCCAAGAAATGTATTTAATTTCCATAGCCTGATGCATAAACACTACACTTTTTAAAGCCATATGCATAATAGGCCACCATATCTCAAGTCATGGAAAAATTGGGGTGATATCACCTTTTGTTCAAACATAGTATTATTTTGAATATAATATTCTGGTGACAATTGCCGCTTTTCAATTGGTAAGAATTGCAGAATTTTTAGTTTAGTTGGTGAACTTAGATGAGCAGAAAAGCATGACAGCTGTGTAACTTTTGTAGTCCTTCAGGGTGAGACTGAATTTTGTCAATCCAGGGAATGGTCGTATTCTAAACACTAAGCCAGGCATCACACACTTTCTTAAACTTTGCGACTATTACATCCCAACTTTACTTCTCTGGATCTCTCTGTCTCTGAATTCAGATTGTAAATTTCAGCACATTTTCTGACTCAAGCTGCTAGTCGAAGTCTTTGAATTTGCCACCCAGCTGTTGCAACATGTTCTTTTGATGTACTCTAATAAATAGAACAGGCAAATCATGGGGGTATTTTAACCACTGAATTCTGTCACAGCTAAATAGAAAAAGTAATCAACATATTCTCACTCAGGAGGTTGCTGAAGTAGGACTGGCAACTCTTTGAATTTGCCACCCAGCTATTTGCATACATATGGAGAACTCCTGCATGGGTGATTGTCTGCATCCCAAATCACATCTTTGCACCTGAATACGCTTAATGAAGCGTTTACGAGACCTCTGTACAGAGGTAGCCGTAGTGAATTCCCAATTTATTTTTAGCTTCAACATCAGTATGAGATGAACATTCTATCAGGAGAACTAGCAATAACAAGAATTTCAGGATGGCCAATGTAGCTGCCATACTTAATGTCTGAGGAGCAGAATTTTAAAATAACTAGTACATGGCATGAATGTATGTTTCAGAATCCTCCATGTAGCTAAGGAACAGTAATGATATAAATCATACAGACGGACAATGGAATACAGGCCATCACATAATCTCTTCTTATCAACAACAAGCAGATATAAAGAGACCTAAACAAAAAACTTGTAACATTGATATTAATGGTCTCAACTGTACCTGTGAAATTTGATCCACATGTGTTCCAACCAAAATGACTGGGGGGCTGTCAGCTTCAGGAGATGATGCACATGAATGTATTGAGTTTAGCCAAACCTCAACTAGCTCTGAAAATAAATCAAACACAATAGATTGAATGGCACAGTATTTGCTTGTCCCATAATCAATAGCTGTTTAAGTAAGTAAATTAAATTTCTGTACAAAATCAATTTTCCTTTCTCAGTAATAATTACCTTAAGCTTTTAATTTTTTAACCATAACATGCTTAGGTTTTTTTTGCTTATCCTAATCACAAGCAACTCACAAAGTTGGGTCCAAGTCTGCATTGTAGAATGAATGTTGTTTAAAAACCATTTTCTTCTCCTCTTTGTCACAGTACCTGCATCCTTTGACCGTTTTACTATAAAATCAACAGGAATCTTCCTTATCTTAAATGTTCGCCATACACGAAGTCTAAGTGAAGTATGCAACATAGAACTGATGTCATTGTTCAGACATACAATAATGATGATATTTCTTGGCCATGACCTACATTTCTTAGTGCTGACAATCAGATCATTTATTAATGGCTCAGTCAATTCAGGCAAATCAAAATGTTTATAAATGCTCTCCTTTCTTTTATATTAGCTCTTCCTTCCAGTGTGGAATAAATCTGTAATCTGACTGTATTACTGTGTAAAGTAAATATAAACAACGAGTTCATGTATTTCATTTTGGTTGTGAAGTAGTAGATCAGAACTTACCATGAACTTGGCAATTCATCATCCCTTTGCTATCAAAATAACAATCATCAGCTACAAGATCAGTGACCTCTCCACTAACATCAGAAACCAAGAGGTATATCGCTCTTCTTGTCAGGAATGTTTGGTGTGTCGTGTAGAATGCATACTGGCCTGCAAAGTCCCAGATTGTCAGAAGTGACTTTTCGCCAGTACCTTCCATTATATTAACATTATCTTTCAACAACTTTATCATGGCTATTGTGTTTGTTTTAGACTGGGTAGGCTTCTTTTTGAACTACAGCTGAAGAAGATTCTTCTTGCTGATGAGCAGTGGATTCTTCATGTTCATGAGCAGTTGATTCTTCTTGCTGATGAGCAGTGGATTCTTCTTGTTCATGAGCAGTGGATTCTTCTTGCTGATGCGTAGAGGATTCTTCTTGTTCATGAGCAGTGGATTCTTCTAGTTCATGAGCAGTGGATTCTTCTTGTTCATAAGCAGTGGATTCTTCTTGTTCATGAGCAGTGGATTCTTCTTGTTCATGAGCAGTGGATTGTTCTTGCTGATTAGTGGCAGATGAAAGATCTTGGTCAATGTCCTTCTCAGAAGAATTATGGAGCAGTACTTCTGCATTCTGGTCTTTAACAGCAGCACGACTATCTTCAAGACTCTCAGTTCTGTCTTCTTCTAATGGGTTTAGGACTAATTCATCACTGACCTTGCCCGCCACTGAGTGTTGTTCATTCAGTACTTTAGCAATACGCTGAAGTCGATAATCCTATCCCAAGTCTGAAACCAAAAAAAGGAAGACATACAATTGAATACTGATTTGCATTCCTCATTTTAAATGGCGATACAAATGTAAATTAGACTAAAATTACAATAATACGTGGTTCCAGTAATGACATGGAAACAAGAGGGCAGTTAAAGTCTTAATAATACATTTATATTATCTTACTTCCCATCAAAATTTCCATTCTAAAGTCACTTGTCTCAATGTGAAACACAGGGCATGACTGTGTGTACAGAAGAAAACTTGTTATATGGTCAAGACCATCTAAATTCAGTAGACTGGTTTACTGGAACCACACATATTATTTTTTATGTCTATTGACACACTCGACTGTCTCATACACATACAGACTAAATAGTGCTTCTTTCTGAGGAGCTACATAAACTTTGGCAAAAATTATACAAGTCAATTAAGAATAATATCTTGGATGTAGACAAGGTGAGATATGGTAAGCAGATGGAATACATGTGTTCCAGTAGAAAATTTCTAAATAAGGAAAAATTATGAACAAAGTGAAAGAATATTTCTTAAAGAAAACTGTCTTAACATTGTGCATGTAGATTTCCATATTGATTTTGAAGATACAAATGCTGGAAGGAGCACTGAGTGGTCTAAAGCGCTTGCCATTACGGTTCACTGCGGTCTCACTTCTGTCTGCGTGGGTTAGAGTCTAAGATTCGGGAGCGCTTGCCATTACGGTTCACTGCGGTCTCACTTCTGTCTGCGTGGGTTAGAGTCTAAGATTCGGGTAATGTAGTTATGTGAGAAAGCTTGCCAGTAGCTTATCGTGGGTCGGTGGTTCATTACAGGGATTTCCCAGGTTCTTCCTCCACCAATAATACTTGCCGCCATGTATATCATATTGTGTATGTATATCATATCGTGTGCAGAAAAATGGCCTTAAACCCTAAAAAGACAACAACATATGCTGGACACGCATGCCTGAGTGCTGCTTTTAAAGCACACATGGGATTTTTGTATACTAACACTAAGTCATTTTTGTAAACTACTGTTTCACTTGTTGTTAATTTGCAATCTGTTGCTGGTAACTGTTAGTTTTCCTGCACCTCTCTTAACTTTACACCCCTTTAATTTATTCCCACACTAAAATTCCTTTGATTATAAAAACACTAAAGATTTCCACTCAGCAATATGGATGTAGTTATATCAGTTGGACATCAGTTTTTCAAAATGAAAATTTGTAATGCTAGGCAGTAGCATATAAACTGTTTTGCTACTATTAAAACATTAATTATATACTTCTGAATGGTGTCTTAATCTATAAATATAAGGAATCGACACTGATTGACAAACACTAACAGAGGCAAGCATTTCTTCTACAAGAATACGATACATGTACATTCATTACTCACTAATGCCATGTCAGTATGTCAGGAAAGGGTATCCTACTTTGAGCTTTGTAAACAGGGATGCAACTTAGCAAATGTCACAAATTGTTATTTGAATTACTTATCAATGGTAAAACATACATTCTGACACCTTGTTTGGTGACAACATTTTCTGCCTGTTTAACTTGGAGGGCTCAGACCAGTTATTATGTACTATGAAGTTTGTGATGTATGCAAGAAGTTGCATGCATTTGAAGCACACACAGAAACGAGAATGCTGGTATGCTATGCTACTTTGATGTAAAGTGGCTGACATATCTTTGGATATTATACGTTTTGAGTGATTGATTCTAATTTTTAACATAGCTTTAACAATTTTTCACTCATATCGCTACGATGTCTGCAGTGTGGCAGTTTATATTGATGTCTAGCACTCGGGCACCATGCGGTAGACATTTTGCATGATGTCCCACCCAGTTACATTATCCTGACACCAGGCTGACCAGTACTAACACTTTACTTCTTAATGCTGAGTGCTAAGCGAGACAGCTGTAAGAACCATAAATCTTTGGTATGAGTTGGCTGGTGATCAAATGCATGACCTCCCATGTTTTAGGCGGATGCTTTAACTACTAGGCCACTGGAGAGGACTGTATTTGTTGAAACTGTATATTAAATTTGGGTAAAATAATTTTGCTAGACTAAATATCAGCTTCTGAAAGTGCAATTAATGAATTACTAAATACATGTATACACAATTTAAAATAATTATTTACTTTTTTTTGCAATTCATCTTTGAAATTCAGAAACTGAAAATGTCCAACTGGAGCTAGCAGTTTTTGAAAAGTGCACATCTGGAGTAAGGCCAAGGTGTATAATCTATAACCCATATTACACCCATCAATCATACCAACCTAAAGGAATTCAAGGTTCGTTGAATAATACCTGAGATATAAGCTATCGTTTTTAAATAGCCAGTATAACCAGTGAGGACACCCAGGAAAATTCTTTTTCTTTAAATTCACCCCCGATGCAAAGTTTTAAACTGCATACACAAATTCTTTGTTAAAACTGAAAGACAAATGCGTTTTAACATTGCATGTTAACATCATAATTATGCAGACACCTGCAAGCGAATGGCCACTGTGGTGGAAGTGGGTGGAATTAGAAGCCACCTGTCATGACCACATATTAGCCCTGGACCTATTTAGCATACTCAATTATTTTTATTACATAGGTTATTCTAAATTTAAAAACAACTCAACTAATATAATTCAAATATGAAACCCGTCCAAATAGAAATACATGTACATGGATAGCATACAATAAGCAAATGCACATAGCATAAACCTGTTGAGCTAATTTCAAAATTCTATAACAATTAATGCAAGTTATTTTTGAACTTTTACAAAACACAAGCAACATGCTATTGGGGATACAAAAACACATAAAATACTTTAATCGTTCAGCACCAGGGGGTTCTTCCTATGATGTAGACTGAGAGGGACCAAACCAATCAAAACAAAAAACAAAATGCGAATTTTTTTTTTAGAATTTATATTTTAATGAATGTTCCAAAAAACCTTTTGAATATTGATCTGCAATGGCATGAATGAAACAACCTTCCCTAAGTCCGTGCATGTAGAGGACTAAAAAGTTTAAAAGCAGGAAAGCAATCTGTGTAAATATGCAATGACAGAAAGAAAAAATAATACATATATAATATTAAAATATAGCTGTGGACAAAAAGCAAAGTGTGATAAACATGCTGCACATGAGGAAGGATAATGGTGCCAAATAGTCAACTGTAAGAACACATAAAGTACTTTGACACTAAAAGAATAGAAAAAAGTGATGGGCCAGTTTTACTATGTTGTTTTAAAAAAAGCCCAAGGGATAGTGACTCGTCTGTCTGTAATACCAATTAAAATATGACCTACAAAGTCGTTGGCAATGGTTGCATTAGATGTAAGAAAATAAAATTCATCAAATTAGCAGAAGGGTTAAATAGGAAGGGAGCGGAGGAAACACGTGTATATTGAGGCCTGTAGGAAATGAAAATACAATACAATATGGGAAATTATCAATAGTATTAGAAATACTAGAGATAAAGAACCAGCAACCATTTTGAGAAAAATCAAGAAGAAAACAGAATAACTGCATATATTAAATTTACCCTTGGAAATCCCACTAGAAAGCACAGCTGGGAGCTTTGGAAACTTCATATCAAAGTTACAAAAACTAGAATAGATACCCACCCAGGATATCCAATAACAATTGAATCAGGCAATTTCAAATAACAAAGGCAAGATCAAAACAATGAAAAGGAATTTTTTTGATATAGTCTCCTGGTAAAAAGGTTGTATAGAAGATGCACACATGAAATGATGCAATGCCCCAACTCAATAAAACCTTTTGGATTTCGGTCTTTTGGATATGGTGTGAGTAGACAGTGAATCCAATATTTCCTTGAACAAACGTTAAATCCCCAAGAAACTTGTGTTGTCAAACTCTCATATGCCAAATGAATACTTAATAGCTTTGCTAGTTTGAGAAAGAGCACACCCATAACAAAACATATTTCTATAATTGGTGTATTTTGGCATTCATACGAATGCCCTCGTCCATTTTGTTCTTTTCTCAAATGAGATGTCCATTTGTAATGGTATACAATGGTACTATAAAAGTTGTAGACACAAAAACCTGGTTGGGAAAGGAGAATTTATTTTTTATGGCAGATATAATATTTGAGATCTCTTACAGTAATAGTAATAACATTATTAATAATAACAACAATAATAATAACAATATAATAGTAAAATAATAATAGTAATAATAAATTATATTAATAATAACAATATAATATTTGTACAAAATATTATTTAGTCTTTAACTTAGCAACAGCACACAGGCTTAGGATTGAATACATTTCCTTGTAGCCATAATAAATAGTAGATTCAAAAATGTACTTGCCCTGCTCAATCTTAATGAATCCTTCCCACAAAGCAATTGCACACAAAACAACATTAGCCAGCCATTGGAATAATAAAATTATGAAAACTAATAGACAGAAAATTTACCAGCCAGGATTCTCTGATGTAGAGCAAGATCTTCCTGTTAAGGACTATTTAGAGGGTATCATATATCATGTGAATCATTTAAATTCATCCAATTTTACAATAACATTTTTGACAACTGATTTTTCCATCAGTTTCTGGAACAAATTAAAAAAAAATTCACTTTTGATTCAACCCAGAGTTTACTATTACAACACATGCTGATGGACTAAAATGTATACTTAATTTTAATTGTGCTGCAAGTCTAATAGAAGTTAGAGGCTCAGGGTCAATGAAATGGAAAGACAAGAACTTCTCCAGAATGGCTACTAATCTATTTTTAGACTCCCCTACCAGCAAGGATAGTTTCAATTCCACATGTTTATCAGATATAGTGGACTCAAATGAGAGTTGTAGTCATAGAAACCAGGAACTATCTGATGAGAGAGCTGACCCAATTTCTGGGGTTACTGCAATGAATAGCACTTCAAATATGACCCCTACAGAGGGACCTATTAGAGATCATAGACAGCCCACTACATGTATGTGTAATACTGACCTGCTGCTGACTGTTATACAAACACTCCAGAAGCAAGTAGGCAAGATGCAAAAACAGATTGACAAGCTAATAAATGAAAAGGTTAAATTAGCTGCCCATAGAGAGAAACCTTTGACTATCAGCAGACATTCACAAACCATTGGTCCTAAACCTATGTCTCTTAGTAAAAGTGTACAGACACCTGAAGTATTTCCAAAAGAAAACCTAATGCAGTTTTCCAACTCTGTCACTGATTCAGCCAGAAGAAATAAAGCAGCATAAAAACCAATATCAATACAAAGTAAACATACTACTTTGCCTTCTATCAGCAAAGATACCATCCTCCTTATTGTTATTGGTAGTTCCATTTTACATGGAATTAACAACAGAGGACTGAGGCACTTTGTTAGAAAGCATGCCATTTCAGGTGCCAAAATACAGACAATACTGGAAGATATAAAAATATATGATCTCTCCAAGTTTTCTAAAATAGTACTCTATATTGGAGGGAACAATGCCAGTGAAGGGACTGATCTAGAGCTTTTTGAAGAACTATATGACCAATTACTTAATTACATTCATAAGCAAAATCAAAGCTGTCAGGTTGCATTGTGTGAAATGGCTCCCAGGGGAGATTGTGATGTGTTAGATAACAATGAGGTCATCCGAAGGCTGGCAAGTGAATGGAAGTGTGATATTGTTTACAATTACAGGAGTTTCCTGGATGAAGAGGGACAAGTGATGCAACATCTATTTGGAAAAAGAGATAAGATCCACCTGTCTACCAAAGAGGAGGAAAAGCTGGCAAAAAATATAAATGCAGTTATTCATGTAGTCTGGTCTTACAGTCACATTACAAACTTCATCCATCACCATAAACCTAATGTAGGTCAAAACAACATCAGACAATATGGTCAGCCATATCAATACAGGCAGTACACTATGGGATGTGATTACTGTGGTGAGATCAAAACATTCAGCACAGGAATGCAGGCACAGACAGCCAATACAATGCCATCAGTGTGGTAGCTTTGGACACAAAGCCAAAACTCACACTAGATTTATGGAATAGGAAAAGGACAATGAGGCCATCTCAATTCCACAGGAAGACTCTATTCAACAGGAGGACCAATCTATCTATCAAGGACCGTCATATACACTGGGCATCCCTTGTCAAAACAGATTTGATCCCCTGGTTGATGCATGTTCTGAATGTGGAACCTAACAAGCTTCTTATACATATTCCAACAGGAACGATAGTTCAGATTTATACAATGATTATAAAAGTAGAAAATGCAGTTGTAGAAAAACTAATTTTTTATACAGTAATGATAGTTGTAATGATGATTACTGTGAACATAGTTTTAATACTTTCAATGTCTCCTTGAGTGCCTCTAATAGCATTGATATTAGTCTCTTGAATTTAGGAGTTTCTAGCAAAGGTTTACACATAGGTCATTTAAATATTCAGGGTTTTCGAGGAAAGATTGATCAAGTGAAGTTACTGTTAACCTCTCCAAATAATAATATCCATTTATTTGGACTCTCTGAAACAATGTTAACAGAAAATCAACGTGAAAATTTCTTATACATTAATGGCTATGAAAAACCTTATCGTAAGGATAGGAAAGCAGGCGGTGGTGGGCTCCTTGTGTATGTTAAAACCGGTACTGTTTGTAAAAGACGGGAAGACCTAGAAATACCGGAAATAGAATCCATTTGGCTACAGATCACTCCAGAAAAAGCAAAGCACTATTTAGTAGGTTTTGTGTATAGACCACCATCATCACATACTGATTGGTGTGAATATTTTGAACTTCAAGTAGATAAAATTTCAAATGAAGAGAAAGAATTTTACATTCTAG
This sequence comes from Unio pictorum, assembly GCA_030141615.1. Classification (NCBI taxonomy): domain Eukaryota; kingdom Metazoa; phylum Mollusca; class Bivalvia; order Unionida; family Unionidae; genus Unio; species Unio pictorum. The sequence continues at coordinate 1,438,888 of JARLTB010000228.1, forward strand.
GCGATATAAATCGAGACCTTCTCAATGATCAAATAGAAGGGAATTGGATGAAATTTATTGATTCGTTAGGTATGGAGCAACTAGTAAATGAACCCACTAGAGTAACATCTACCTCTAAAACACTTATAGATCATATTTATACCAATACAAAAGAAAATGTTTTGGAAGTAATGGTTCCAAAGATTGGTATAAGTGATCACTTTCCAATTTTTCTAACACGTAAAGTCAATGGCAAATAAACAAAAAATAATATCCATAAATCCATTACTTATAGGTCCTTTCAAAACTTTGATACTTTTAAATTCCAAGAAGATCTAAAACAGATTCCATGGAATACAGTCCAAATCTTTGAGGATATTGATGATGTTTTAGATACTTGGACAGATCTGTTCATTAGTATAGTTGACAAGTATGCCCCTTTAAAAACACACAGGATAAAGAAAGATCATCAGCCAAGCTGGATCTCCCCAGAAATTTTAGAAGCAATAAAGCAAAGAGACCAACTAAAATCAGTAGGAAATCAAACTGAATATAGAGTTTGGAGGAATAAAGTTCATAAAATGATACATCAAGCCAAACAAGCGCACTACAAAAAAGTTCTGGATGAAAACCAAAATAACCTGAAAGCTATCTTGAAAGTGTTTGCAGGTTTTGGTGCAGTCAAATGTAAGCGTAAAACTGAAATTTTATCCCTCAATCATGAGGGCATTTATGCTGATAATCCAAAGGACATCTCAGATATTTTTAACAACTTTTTTGTTCAAATTGCTGAAAAACTTAAAGAACCCAGAACTTCATCTGGTCATCTGGAACTCAAACAGTTTTGTGCTAAAAAAACTACAAAACAATATAAAATTTGAAATTCCTGAAATGAGTCCAGAATTTGTGTTGAAATATATTAAAACACTGGATGTATCTAAAGCTACAGGACTTGATATGATTGGACCAAGGCTACTAAAAGTGGCTGCACCTGCAATTGTAGAGAGTATAGTTTTCATTTGTAATGAAAGTATTAGGTCTAATAAATTTCCACAAAGTTGGAAAACTGCCAAGGTTATACCATTGCATAAATCAGGAACAAAAAATGATGTAAATAACTACAGACCCATCTCTATCCTTCCTTGTCTCTCCAAATTACTAGAAAAACATGTACATGATTATTTTCTCAACTATTTAAACACTTATGATCTTATTCATGATAATCAGTCTGGCTTTCGCCAGAATCACTCCTGTGAAACTGCACTTGTATCTTTGATTGATAAATGGCTGAAAGCGTTAGATCAAGGAGAAATGGTAGGCACTATTATGGTTGATTTTCGTAAAGCTTTTGATCTTGTAGACCATGAAATTTTACTTGAAAAACTAAAGATTTATCAATGTAGTGAAAACTCTCTAAACTGGTTTACCTCTTACTTAACCGACAGAGTGCAAAAGGTATATTTAAATGGTCAACTTTCTCAAAGTAAAAGTATTAATTGTGGAGTACCACAAAGCTCTATCCTTGGACCTCTGTTATTCATTCTATTTATCAACGATTTACCTCTTAAGATTGGAACTTCAATTTCTTCCACTGACCTCTATGCAGATGATACTACACTGTCTGAGATTGGTAAAACCAAAACAGTAATTGAAATTAACTTACAAGATGCTCTCAACAGACTTCAAGTATGGTGCAAGGAAAACAGTATGATCATGAATACAGAAAAAACGAAAGCCCTACTAGTTACAACACAACAAAAACGAGCAAGACTAGATAGCGACAAACTTAATGTTTCTTTTGACAATGTGAGCCTTAATATGACCTCTCAAGATAAAATTCTTGGTGTATTCGTAGATAACAATCTTATGTGGTCTGTTCATATTAAATACATTTCAAAAAAGGTTAATTCTTATCTTTGGCTACTGAGGAAAATCAAAACATACATTCCTCTTCAGTATAGGGTCATCTTTTATAAAAGTTATATTCAGCCATATCTGGACTACTGTAACGTAATTTGGGATAATACCTCTAATTCAAACATAATAACAATTATAAGGCTCCAAAAGAGGGCTTGCCATTTAATTCTAGATCAATGTATAGACAATTTTCAGGATGCAATGAATAATATAAAGATTTTAACAATACATGAAAGAATATTTCTTAGAAAAGCCAAATTGATATATAAAGTATCCAGATAATCCATTCCTGTCTATCTAAGCAATATCTTTCACCAAAGAGATACTGATGGTACTCCAAATTTAAGGTCCATAAGAAGAAAAAATTACATTATACCAAGGCCAAAGAATCTATCTGTGCATTCAATCACTCATAATGTACACCACTGTAAAGAAGACACTCCAAATATTTCATCCATTACCATTTATGTAATCGTACCGATTCTGAAGGGCCGATTTTGCGAAAAGTTATCCGTTGCTTCGTGTATTCCACTTAGTTTATTCGAATTCATTAGATCAACTTCCGGTCCACTTCGGAGTGAGTGCCACTATTGGGCATTACATGTGCAAACATTGAATACCGAAAGTAAGAACTATCCATTATAAAATTAAAATTTAATTATTATTTTCTTAAACGCTCATTGGAAAATAAAACTGCGTACGTTATCTCAACTAATATGCTCATTTACTATATTGTACGCGTATCGTAGCGGTCATGACTCTTAAACATTTACATAAAAAATAAACATTCCAAATGAGATAAATCACGACCGGAGGAAATTCGAAATATAAAGTATAAAAAAATAAAGCAGTGTAATATTGTCGAAAATGGCAGAAATTACAATTACTTCATGGTATGTTCTGGTTAGACATTTGTATTTAAGTTTATATCCCCGTCCCACAGGCACTTGATTCTGGGTAAATTCATATATACACTCACCATTTAACATAATGGTGAGTGTATCCATTACTTTACCGGGAATCAAGTGCCTGTGGATAAGATCCTCACATTTTGTAATTAAATTTTGAGTTTTCTAACAGATTTTTAAAATATATCATTACTTTTGGACGACCTATTTTTTTTTTTTTTTCAGAGTATAACTATCATGATTAAGATAAAATCAGGTATTTTCTATGCATGTGAATATGACTTTAATATAGTTTCAAGTTAAATTTCAAGATTGCACAAGTGTACGTGTTTGGAAATGTATTATTCTTGAATGAATACATAGTGTCCTTAATTTAGCAAAATATACAAGAGTAGACAAATTATCATTGGCATGCATATTTCTAGGTATAAAATGTTGTTATATTTTCAGGACATAATAACCTTTATATGTTTTTCATTATTAATTACTTCATCAAATCATTATGTAGACAAAAACAACCTACATGATATATTTTCTTACCATAAGGAGAGAAGATGAATGAGTTTATGAAATCATGTAAAATAATTAGAACCTTGAAATCTTAGAGTAAAATATTAAATTTTAAACTGAAAACTGCAAGAAACATGTGTGTGTGTGTGTATGTTTGTATATGTGTGTACTTATATAACCAGTCCTTCCATTACTTTAATGTATATTCCCATAAATACATTTTATGACAGTATCTCTTCTTCCTGAGTAACAGACCAGACTTTTTAAAAGATTACTCCATTATAATTAAGGCTGTCAGAGAATCTCCTGATTGACTGGAACAGAAACACAAGCCTTGATGAAATTATTTCTAGGTTGACAAAGGATATTCCAGCTTCTAAGGATGTGTGCAATCCAGCAATGTTGACTAACATAATAATGAAAATACTTCCAAATGTGAAGAAGTCTGTTGTTAGAGTTAACAGCATACATGGTATAACTTTAGATTCATCAAATGGTAAAAGTCAGCTTATTCCATTTTAAGCAGAGCATACCATGAAGCCATCATAATGGTTTCTGCTTGATAAATCTGAAAGTGTTTGCAACCTTAATTTTCCTTGCCCTGGCTCTGGCACAAGTGTGTAAGTTGCATGTACAACTGTTGTGGTATTGAACATGTCAGTAGTATTATTGTCCAAAACAATTTCACAAATTCTGTCTAAAATCTTTCCAAATGCAAAAAAGGTATCATTTGGCACAGAATTCAAGAAATGTTCAGAAATTTGGATGCATTCTTGAGACTGAAAAAAATTTCAGAATAATATTCAGTCCATATCTTTGAGTCTGGTTTTCTGACTTCTATTTTGCCACATATTTTATTAAAGATACGTTGAATTTTTGGGTACAATAGTCCAAAAAATATATTCAACTCTTTCGTTTACTTTTTGAAGATTTCTGTTAGTGTCACTTTTAATCTCATTTGCTCTGGTGTCGTTGCTTTATCTGGGATAAGTCGTTTCATTTTTGTATGGTCAACATGATGCTCTAAAATGTCAGAATCAACCGTGGTTAACCTACATTCTGGGTCACTAGATGAAACAGGCATGTCTTCCCCAATGGACAAGATTTCATCAACTTCTAAAATTTCTCCATCAGAAAAGTCAGAGTTATCAGAATCAGAACCTGTTTCATAATCAAGGTAAAAGTTGAGGTTCTCTAATAAAGAAACAGAATGTCTACAGCACTCTAAACTTGAATCAAACTGTACAAAACTTGTATTGTAAAATTCATATGTGCATGATCTTTGTGGAATAACAGAGTTGGAATTGAAACTGATAATCCTTAGTCCCTTTTTATTTCTAGTTCTACCTATTGCCACACCTAACTGACCTGGTGCAAAAATATTTGATGCATCAACTTCAACTCTATCTAAAGTCAATCATTGTGCCTTGCGAATGGTAATGCTGAAAGCCAAAATGAGTGGAATTTGCTCCTTGTGGCTACAATCTTTTTATCAATGCTAATGTTTCCATTCCTAACTGAACTAAATTATTTTCAAAATCAACTGTCACAGAGTCTTCCTTCATTGCCACAACCTTTCCTTGTAAACCATTTACTATTGCTGAGCTTATGATTTTGACCAGCATAACTGGACAGCCAATTTTCAAGTGTAACAATTTTGGAACACACATCTTATTGCACCATTTATAGCCATCATCAATCGACTGATAACATTTTGATACACCATCCATTTTCATTAGTTTGCATGCATCGTATATATCACAATCAAAGTTCCGTCTACAAAGTCTTATTGGGTCATCTCCACGGCGGAGAGGTCTCTGCTGCCTCAAGATCAAGTTCTTGGTATCTTCAGGGATTTCTCCCTTTGAAACATTATTAATAACCTTTATGAAATCTAATTCATCTTGTCTTATGACCTCATCAAGGACAATTTTATGTCCAAATACCATTGCAAAAATGGTGGATTTAAAACAATATTCACCTGAATCAGATGTCAATGGGTCAAGTACAGGCGGAAGCTGAAAAAAGTCTCCACTTGCAATAACTTGTATACCTCCAAAATATAAATCTTTATGTTTTATCATTATACATACATATTCAATTTGTTCAAAATGTGTCAGTGAAAGCATAGAAGTTTCATTAATTATCAGACAGTCTACTTTCAAAATATTGTGTTGATGGGAATCAAAATGTTCATCAGTGAGAAGTTTTCAACATAGGTCATCACTGTCATATCTACCATCACCAATCCCAGACCAGGAATGCATTGTGCATCCTTTCACATTCAATGCTGCAATGCCTGTTGTGCCAGTTACACTGACATTTGTACCTGCTCCTGACAATTTCTTTTGTATTTCCTTAACCACAAAACTTTTTCCTGTCCCACTTTGGTGTAATAAAATTATATTGTGACCCTCAACAGCTTTTTTAACAGAAAATACTTCTGCTTTATTCATTTTACACTGATTATTATTCAAGGTGCTGATAAATGTTTACAACACAAGCAATAGCATATATAACATGTCTGCTGAAATTGTTAAATTGTATTGTTTACAACTATTTTCCCGGAAAATGTCAATAGTCGAGCACATGTAACGATCGGAATAGCGTAATGACTTGACATAAAATACCGTGGATATTCCGATTACATATTTGCCGGGTTAAGCCGAGATGTAGCGATTGAAAGCGAAATTTGAAAAGGCTCTTTCAACAAAAGTACCAATCGCTGAAGATATCGAGATCAAAATCGCAATCACTCCGAAGTGAACCGAAGTTGATCTAATGAATTCGAATAAACTAAGTGGAATACACGAAGCAACATATAACTTTTCGCAAAATCGGCCCTTCAGAATCGGTACGATTACATAAATGGTAATGGATGAAATATTTGGAGTGTCATCTATACAGTGGTGTACATTATGAGTGATTGAATGAACATATAGATTCAGAAAATTAAATCGGAATCATCGAGGGGTCAGATTGTGACGGACGAGAGCTAGGTACCTTGTGTTATATGATGAGTTTATACATGAATTTACTCAGAATCAGGTGCCTGTGTTAAAAATCGATAAATATGACCATGCACGATGAACTTGATATTTTCAGACTCCCAGAATAATAAATTAATATTTATTCCACTTTTCGTTTATTTTAAATCTAGTATACATGTTTGTCTGACAATAAAGTTATGACTATAATATTCATAAATCATATTTTGAGGGAAAATAAGAATTATTAAATGTAAATAAATGAAGTGTTCGTTGTTCGTTGTGGAAAATGTAAAATAAAATGGAATTACCTGTTTGATGTAAAGACTTCATTTTGTAACCAGTTATCACATTACTTCTATTTCTTGTGGTGTAAAGTAATCCATGTTGGTCATCATAGAATATTCCTAACAGTTCTGATGACACTGTGTGTATGGTCACTAGCTGACCGCTGTCTGTCAGCTGATGAATTGTGTTAGAGTTTATGTCACACACGTACACATAATCCCTGTCAGCCATTATTGACCACGGTCTTTTTAATTCCTGGTGTTGATATAGAAACTTTTTTATTTTTGGATTCAAGATATCATAAACATAAACTCCTGTAGTAATGGAGTCAGAAGTCAGACACGAGATGTAAACGGTGTTATCTTTGACGGTAATGCGAGTCCGATAAAACCCTTTACAGATGTCGTGCGTTGAGTCCATACGTCCATCTGTAATCGATACAATTCCCCAGCGCAACATGCCGTATTTCTCACCGCTGACAATGAGTTTGCCTGAATTCCATTTTGCCAATGAATAACAAAAATCAAATCCTGTCTTTAAAGTTTTGACGAGTTTTACTATCGATTTCAATGACAGGATTACAACCGTACCGTAATACAGACACACAGCGACTTCATTCTTACTTATAAGACAGACATCACTGGGATCGTCATCCAGTCTGTGTGATGTAATCAGTGTACCGTCATGACCATTGTAAACCTCAATATTGCTCTCTCTGCAGTCTACAGTTACCAACATCCCTTCCATCTTTACAAGACCAAAATAGTCGGGTGTACGGCCAGCTGTGGATAAAAAATAACTTACATCAGGATACGGAATGCACAAAATGCAGACATATATACTTTTATAAACAATGCCAAACAAACGTAAATACATCTATACATATATTTCTGACCTAAAACAATGACATAGTGTCATGAAATATATACATACACATTAAGTAAACAACGCTAAATGCATTTTTACACATCTATATATCTATATCTGACCTAAAACATTCGTAATTTTACACACCACCACCATTATCGTAATAGTCGCATTTTTTTATTATTATTAATATTATAGTTCGTTCCAAAAATTACTAAATCATGTCACACGAAGTGTTTAAAAAGAATGACATATTTTTAGCTACATTGAATGACGCTGACCTGAATATTTACCGAGTTAAATATATAAACAAAAATTGCTATGATATGTAGAACGAACTATAAACAATACGTTCGAGTCAAAAATGATAAACATTAATCAGAATAGAGTAGGGCTAAAGGGGTGTGATTTTACGTAAGTTTCAAGGAACTCATATTAATTACCATATGTGATTGTAACTACAACTAATAAAAATAACAAATATATAGTTTTCTTGTATATTATATATGCTACTTTGTACTGTTTTGCGACTATTACTGTTAAATAATACGTTTAAAAAAAAACAAAATTAAATTGCTCAGAATAAAGTAGGGATAATGGGGTAGGGGTGATTCTACATATGTTTCAAATAGCTCACGACAATTACCAATGTGCTATGTGGACCAAATATTTATATAAACAACGTGAGATGATAATCCGATGTCTATCCCCACCCTCAAAAAGTACACCCTGGATCACATCATATACTTTATTGAGATCACCAACCAACAACCATAACACAAACCTTCTCGACATGCAAAGAGAAATTTACACATATAACTGGCACTTACAAGGTATTCCATGACTACTCCTGTATAGCAATTTTGAAACTTTTGAGATCATCAGTTGTATCTTGAGAAACCAAATAATGGGTTATTTGACCAAAAATATGACTCTTGAATCTTGAAACTACCATCTAGAGAAATGATTAATTTGGCTCATATTTTTCTTCATATGGAAATAGTCAAAAATGGCAAAATACTATGCATAGAAGTAAGCCGTACTGTCTATTTACAGCAAACATAGATTTTGTGGAACTAAACCATACTCTCTATTATGGTAGATATAAATTTAGTAGAAATAAACATAATTTTTTTATCCAAAATATGTTTATATTAATTTAACCTTTTATTGACTTTTAATTCCCATGTGATTATTGTAATGTGCTCCAATTTCACATGGAATATGCTGTTGTTGCTGTTTTAGGGTTTAACGCCATTTTTCAGCGCACGATATGCTATACATGGCAGCCAGTATTATTGGTGGAGGAAGAACCTGGGAAAACCACTGGAAAGAACCACAGACCCACGAAAAGCTAATGGCAAGCTTTCTCACATAACTACATTAGCCGAATCTTAGACTCGAACCCAAACAGCCAGAGGTGAGATGGCAGTGATCTGTAACAGAGAGCGCTTTAGACCACTCGGCTACTCGGGGGGTCCCCTATGGTATACGATTGAACCTATCTCCACGTTTCCTAAAATCAATATTGGATGACTTCTCATAACTCTGTCACTGTTTGAACAGAGTTCTGTTGCATCGTAGTTTGTTTTCCCCTTTACAGGGAATATAACTATATGACTGTGTTTGAATAGAATCTTGTTACACTTTAGTATGCAAACCCACCCACCCACCCCACACACACTTTTTCACAGGTAATATAAATGTGACTGTTACAAAGCAGGATGCAACCACAACCCTTTCACAGGAATAAAACTATGTTTAAGTAGAGCACTTCTACACTGTAGTATCCTTCCCTCATCATGGGTAATATAACTGCACCATTACTAGGGTCTAACTTAATGTGCCATGCTTGTCTATCTGTTGGTGATAGCTGGATATCATTAAGGTGTTCCAATGTCTTATTACAAAAAAATAAAAACAAGTTTAACACTTGGAGCTGCTTTACCTAATTTGTCATTATTTAATGTTTCCATTTATTTGTAAGTTAAATTTTGCACATTATTTCAGAAATGAAAATGATTAAACCCTCATCACAATAATTCATGCAAATTATTATTAGTCTGTTTGCAAAGCTAAATCTAGAAAAAGCAATATGGACTGTTATACTTAAATATCTATTTTTAAATGAATTTTCTCAGGGAAACTTTGGAAAGTTATCTACTGTACATAACAGCAACAAAACGTGTAAAGCACCTGGTTTTTTTTCTTTCGATTTTGTGACTTGAAGCGATATTTTAGTCTCTTCGTAACAGTCATTGCATATGTTCATTGCTTGCAGATTTGGAGGTGGGTTGTCGCTTACAGCAAAGGATTATTAGGTAAAAGATTTTTTGTGCTTAAGACATATCAGTATGAACCTTGTACTTCCAATGTGTTAGTAAGCTACTGTAATTAGATAATTATCACATAACCATTTTCTTTCCATTTCTAACGGCATTGCTTGTATCAAGTGTTCCAGAGCTGCACGCCTTTTTAAACATATTCCCTTAGTAAAGCAGGTAAAACATTCAACTGTACAATAGTACATTTAGAGCTATTATTTTCCAAATAAGAAGTTTTTTATTTAAATCAGTACATAGAAAATTGCATAGCATTGCACACATCGTCCATTTTGTTTACATTAGTTACCGTATCCGTGACCGTTGTAAATTAGGAAAGGTCACGATTTCGTTGCGTTCGTACCATAATGTAAATGTTCGACAGGAAACCATTCTGTGTTTTGGTTTCTTTATGACGTCATCGGTACATAGAGACGTATTAGCGTTCGACCTTATAACATCTAAAGACCTGTGTTATATCGCCGCAAGAAAAAAATTAATTACTTATTCAACTAACGTATTTTGACAAATCTTCCATTTACTTCAAAAGACACTATGGCATGCACCAAACGCGATGTAAAGTTCTAAACTGAGTGTGCAGTATTCATCAAAGGTGTGATTTTGTCTAGCAGCATTTCTCTGTTACTGTTATTCTCAGTACACATGAAGGCCAAGGTCACGAGGTTGTCAGGTGTAACTTAACAGTGACGGTTTGTTCATAGGTTGGATTGTACATTTTAACAAGAACATTTTTTAAAATAAAATTTACGCGTGGGTATCGAAATAATAATTGGGATCCTTTATAAATATGTAGCATCATCAATGCCATTTTCATCATGACCAAGTCAAGTTATTTATCAACATAATCGTAACAAGGGGCACGACATATGGTCATTATCATCATCATAGTCATGTCCAATGTTAGTTTAGTTCCGTTATTTTCGTAATGTTGTTATTGTGATGATTATGTGCACGACATTTCTAGTTGTTTTTCTAACAGATGTTGTTGTTGCTGTTACGGTTAGTCGTATCCTTCCAGTCTTTTCTTTTTTCAGGAAGGGAGGGGGCTTTTCTATTGACTGAGACGGTAGTTATTATGCACTTGAAAAGTATTGTAAGATATGTCTTGTGAGTAGCCGGCATGAGTCATGCTTTCCAATGTTTAAATATCAAACTGTGCGTGAAAAGCAATGTTTCTCTAATTCTTCTATATTTTTTAAAACTTATTTGTTATTCTCTGGAAAATGATATTATGTAGCCAATTAAAGATAAGTGCATTTTCTGCTTACAAAACCATCGTTACATATTGCTAAATACATGGTTTGGGTTGATTTGTTGTTTAATAGCTATAAGGCACATCTGGTGACCTTTTTGTAGGGAACACGTTTTTCTCATTTTGTTTCTTTTTCAATATAATGTATGTTTTCGCTTTTTTGCTTCCATCTTCACTTAAAAACAAGATATTAGGATCATCTTACTAATTGTTAAAATATATGGTGACGTTGCAAGAATTGGAAAAGCTGTTTGTCACTTCTTTGATCTAATTACAGTTTTTCAGCCATTTACTTTTATTTACCAGTCACTACATATGCTTGTAATTTTTATAATAATATAAATATTTTGATATTTTTACAAATTGAAAAATATTAATGATTCCACAATTTAATTGGAAGTTTTATTTTATTTTACATTCAGCATTATTTTTATATAAAATATTTTCATTAATAATAACAAATGGAACTTTGATATTTACACCTAATTTAGAAATTATATGTACGCCGATTAAATTGCTTACATATGTAACCATAGTTGCTTTGTATTTAAAGGATGGCTCAAAAATAACAAATCCTTTAAAAAAAGCTGCTGCAATGGTCATACTAGAATATAATATTCAAATGAGCAGACGTTTACCCGACCACTGCTCAATTGATACATCTGCCTTTTGGGCCATCCTAGAATCATTAAAGTGGATTGAGGAAAATAAACCGAATAAGACTGTGATTATTAGCGACTCGTTAAGCGTCCTAAACTCAATTAAAAATAACACCACAAAATCTAGAAAATTTCTCAATACAAAACCTAATACTAAAAACCCTAAATTCAAATAAACTAGTGGTATAATTTATTTGGATTCCATCCCACATTAACATCAAAGGTAATGAGTTAGCAGACCAATTTGCTAAAAACAAACTCGACGAAGATAATTACATGGCACTTAAATATAGCCAAACTGAACTATATAGTTTAATTAACACAATGATTAATCAAAAATGGCAAACCGATTGGGACATAAATAAACAAGGGAGAATATTACACAACATCATTAAGGAAGTTAGTAGAGTAATAAAACCACCCAGGTGCAGAGGTTATGAACAATCTAAAATAAATAGAATAATAATAAAAAAAAAAAAACTGGCAAAGAAGCTTTGGAAAATACATAGGACCCTTCCCACATAACATTAATTGCCACAATTGTAACACCACAGAAGATTTACACCATATCTTCAACAATTGTACAAAAACCAGAAAGGAAAGGGACAAATTTAGATCCAAACAACTAAACATAGCAACACCAAGTACATACCCAGAAGTAATCAAATTAACTAACACCAACCCTCAAGGAACATTCAAAAATATAATTGTACTGCTTAAAACAACTGTGCTAATTGAGAAAATATAGAAACATCACCTATTCACCTAAATAAATCGAAAATTCTAACACTATAACAACCTTAAGGAGCAATATGTAGCCCCACAATGAGGTCACATGGGTTCTTTGACCAATCATTCGACGTGCTACTAAAACACCTAAATAACAAACTAATTCTGAAATTTAAAACAACCTTGAGAAGTAAGTGGTAGCCCCAAAATGGGGTCACATGGTTTCATTGACCAATCATTTGACGGGTTACTAAAACACGTAAATGAGAAACTAATTCTGAAATTTATAACAACGTTAAGAAATAAATGGTAGCCCTACAAGAAGGTCACATGGGTTAATTGACCAATCATTTGACGGGGTACCAAAACACATAAATAACATACTAATTCTGACATTTATAAGAACCTTAAGAAGTAAATTGTAGTCCCACAATGAGGTCACAAGGGTTCATTGACCAATCATTTGACGGGCTAAACAAACACCTAAATAACATACTAATTCTGAAATTTACAACAACTTTAAGAAGTAAAATGTAGCCCCACAATGAGGTCACATGGGTTCGTTGAGCAATCATTTGACTGACTACACACTTAAAATAACCAAATAGAATTAGATGAAGCACCAGGGATAACAAAAGATATAGAAATAAACATTGAAACATTTAAGAAAATAACATCAGGTACAAAACAAAAGGGTGGACTATTTATGCCATCATCTAGTAATTAAGACTCCTCTCTATCTATTTCTAACTTTTTCCATATACATAAAACACCAAGACCATCATACCCAGCGGCTCAACCCTACTTCCAAATACCAATTAGTCAGTATTCTCCAAAAAGTAATTCAGCAATAAAATGTGGTATCGAACCTCGAACCGTCAGGAATGCGGAACTAGTACATCCTCATAAATAGGCTGTCACATGGGACTGTCTACACTTTTGTAACAACAGCACCAAGTATTTCCAAATTGATAGGGACAATTTTAGATCTAGATACCCAGAAGAGAGGAGGACGCCGGTGCTGACAATCAAGATGAAGGGAGGCCCAAGGAACAAGAGACGACAGGAGGACACCGGAGCAAACAAACCAGATAAGGGAAGACTGGTTACCATTACGTAACTCTCCATCAAAAAGCCCTTCTAAGGGCTACTGCCATTTAGCCAATACAGAGCTCTGATTTGGTACGAAAGTTCTATTTGATAAGCGTATTTGAGAAACCTAACTTCATCAATTTCGAAAACCGCCAATCAATATAATCTAACAGAGACCAAACTACATATGTCGCACAGAAATTCTAGAATTAAAATTGTTAGGGACTTACAATACGTACACTGGGTACTAGAAACATTGGTATGTTAGGAGTTAGAAAAAATAGGGTTGAGTGCTTGTTTGATCCATTCCCATTCACCCATGTCATACATTCATGTCGATAGTCCCTCAATAGGGGCGCGACATGACCAGTTTAAATAGCACACTATATGTGCATAAACGCCCGTGGGAATGTGGCACTATTCCTTACCCCACGGGAAAAATTAAATAACTTTCTTTTGAAAGATATAACAGTGAATAATAACTCTTTGTGGCGGTTCAATTTAATTTAACATTCGTTGTATTTAAGGAGCACATTGACAGTTCCTTTGATTTAAAAGTGCTAACGTATCTTATTTTTAGTTTGATATTGAACGGATGCGATCTGGAACATTTGTGGAGATTTTTAAATAATATATAATACGCTTTGTTGTGGCTTTTGTTTTTTGCTTTTTGTGTAGACGAGAGGTTTAATCCGTAAGTAAATTTAAAAAGCATTGATTTAGCTTTTAGATGTTCTCTACTCGAAATAGGCTCGAAACCTTTATCACTCCTTTGTTAAAGAAAAGACGCGATTTTCTAGAGAACATTTTTAAAACGTCGTGGAAGTCCCGTCAGTATCAGGGACATTTCTGAATGACATATTTTTCAAACACAATACGAAAACACACCCATCAATCCATACCATGTCACGTCAACATAGCGACAATTCAGCATTGATCACTCATTTTTACCGAAAGACATACTAGTACCTAGGTATACAAAAATCATCATTTTGCATTTGAAATAGGCAATGTAATCCCTGATTACGAGATTGCATTGAAATAATCAGTGTCAACCCTGATTACGAGATTGCATTGAAATAGGCAATGTCTTCCCTGATTACATGATTGCATTGAAATAGGCAATGTCATCATTGATTACGAGATTGCTTTGAAATAGTAAGTGTCAATCCTGATATCGAGATTCCATTGACATAGGCAATGTAATTAATCCGTGATTTGGAGATTGCCTTGAAAAAGGCATTGTCAACCCTGATAGCTTTATTATTTTGAGATAAGGAACGTCAAGTCTGATAGCGAAATTCGATTGAGATAAGCAGTTCGAACCTGACTGCAAGATTGTTAATATACAAATAAGGAGCCTAAACTCTCACATTAAACTGGTTAACATTGAAATATTGGAGACAAACCCTGATAGCATGATTGTATACAATGAAATATGGAGCGTCAAACCTCATAGTGTCATAGCATTGAAATAAACAGTTTCAACAACGATGACACAATTGCTAATACTGAAATAAGCATCGTTAACGCTGATTGTAAGATTGATAGCAGCGACAACCCTGATAGCAAGACTGTTAACATTGAAATAAATAGCGTCAACCCTGATAGCAAGACTGTTAACATTGAAATAAATAGCGTCAACTCTGATTGCAAAACTGTTAACATTGAAATAAATAACGCCAGTCCTGATAGCAAGACTTAACATTGAAATACATAGCGTCAACACTGATAGCAAAACTGTTAGCATTGAAATAAATAACGCCAGTCCTGATAGCAAGTCTTAACATTGAAATACATAGCGTCAACCCTGATAGCAAGACTGTTAACATCGAAATAAATAATGCCAGTCCTGATAGCAAGACTGTTGACATTAAAATAAATAGCGTCAACCCTGATAACAAGACTGTTAACATTGTAATAAATAATACCAGTCCTGATAGGAAGACTGTTAATATTAAACTAAATAACGTCAACCCAGATAGAAATAATGTTAATATTGACATAAACAACATCAATCCCGAGAGCAATATTATTAAAATGGTGTGATATGATGAGAGAATAAATTACGTGTTGATGCAGATTAGTAGACATACTTGTATCTGGCTAAATGAACTGTACGATTTCAAGATCGTATAACTTTACAAGATCAAGTTAGAAATGATTTTGACAGTGAAAAGGAGACGTAATTCGCGGAAACAAAACATAGCATCATATGGAGCGTACCATGTTTTTGAAAGATAACGTTTTTTTCAAAAGTATTCTACATCGCAATTGAAAGATAGTGCACAATGCTACTGCATCTCAGTTGAATGCTAGAGTGTGCCATTATATTGCATCACAGTTAGATGCGATAATGTACCAGACTAGTGCATTTCATACCTTAAAGACACAATGTCTTCCTTTTATTGGCTGTATACTAAGATTCAAAGTAGAAGGACCTAGTGTGTAGTAATATGATCCACAGGCAAGTATCAGAACATTTTGTGAAATGCTTCATAGTTAAAAGTGATATCTTGGTTCCATAATCACCCAAGAGGGATCAAGAGCAGGCATTTGGTCACACACAGCGGATACAACGGAAGCTGTGTCAAAGCTGAGACTCACATGGAGGGACAAGAATATCTGTCTGAAACCTAAAATCAGATTATTGAGATCACTAGTCATCTCATTATTTCTGTATTCATGTGAGGCCCGGACCCTGAAAGCAGAATTACGAAGAAGAATCCAATCGCTTGAAATGAGATCCTACAGAACCATCTTTGGCATTTCTTACATGGACCACATCACAAACGAAGAAGTGCGTAACACCATCAGGCACAAAGAAGGCCATGATGAAAACCTCCTCACCACTGTCAAAAAGAGAAAGCTGAAATGGTATGGCCATGTCACTAGAGCCAACAGTTTATACACAACAGTATTGCAGGGCAGCGTCCAAGGTGGCAGAAGGAGAGGTAGACAGAGAAACAAGTGGAGTGACAACAAAACAGAATGGACCAGGAAAAATTTTGCGGAGACACAAGTATTGACACATGATCGAGACAAGTGGAGGAAACTGGTCAGATGTTCAGCAGCACAGTGCATCATCGACCACACTAGGTCAATAGATTGGTGATGATGATGATGATGATGATGATGATGATGATGATGATGATGATACTAAGAACAGTTTTGATATTCCTCATCGATAATAATATTTTGAATTGGCTGCGATGGCGGTCATACTGGATGTCGAATTAGTACCATGCTGATTAAGGATCACCAATATAATCACCAATATATCGTAAGATGTCTCCTGGTAGAATGACAATCACAATATGTTGAAGATATTCTTTGTGATAGACATGTTAAAAGTCGGATCGGCACCATATGTTATTAAAGACCAACTAAATATCAGAACATGTCGCTTGTAAACAAATCCCACTGAATATGACCACCTGTTAATGAGGACTTTGTGGTCTCTTGTATCTGAATCTTATTTTCTTCAGCACGTAATGGGCTATATATGGTGGTCAGTATAATTGGCAGAAGAATCCAAGAAGACCCAAGGAAGAACAACCGACCCACGGGAGAGAACTGACTCGCATTCTCTCGTACCCACGTAGATCTGTACGAAAATCGAATCCACGCGAACAGAGGTGAGATACGAGTTATCTATAAATATGAGAGCCATAGACCACTCGGCTACCATATGTCATGTTAAGAAGAAAGACGATAGCAATAATGTTAAGATGGCAACTGAGGTGACCGTTTTGTGTGCAACAAATACCGTCTGCGTCTTGGATCAGCAATACAGTAAAATGTCTCCTTAACTCAGATCAAGTGAAAATAAAAAGATATTGAACATCAAATCAGTATTTTGTTTAGGACTGAATAGACATTAGACGTCTTCTAGTGAAAATCCCTTTGTTAATATGAGCATCTGTCTATTCAAGAGGAATACGCATACCAATAGTTTTAGAATGGCAGCTAGTGTGACCATATTTGACATCAGATTGCTATGATTTCACTTGAGACCAACTAGTTATCATTTTAAATCTTTCAAAGAAAACTATTTAAATGGGATCTCCATTCAGGAGAACTAGCTTTTAAAGATGACCACTATCACGCCCATTTTCAACGTCAGATCGGCACCATGTCCGTTTTTGAGCAAACTAGACATTATAAGAAATATTTTAGTGAAAACCTCATACTCATGTGACATCCGTATAGGATGAGAAGCAATGGTAAGTTAACCACTGCGATCAGCTATCCCATAATATGTTGTTGCCCATGACCAGAAGAGTTAAAAGGCAATTAAACTGTAGATACCGTCCCGTCCATATGATTCCAAAAACAAATAACTAAAAAACATTTTTAAAAAAATAAAAATTAAGCAGAACAAGGGATATTTGTTTCAAGCATTCCTGCAAGTTGGCAGTATACATGAGAGGACGAGATGACTAGTTGCAGGAATGTGATCCAGCATTCAATTAGTAATGCATCAGAGACCTGACATTTGAAATAGTACCCCTCCAAGCATCTAATGCAGACACTGTTTTGCTTATAAGCTTGCAGAGTTTGGTGAAAATGAACTACAGGAATTGATTAATATATATGGTTGTGAGGATGGAGTTGTTGATGGTGAAAGAGCACAAGCTGGTTTCTGCCAAGTGAAGGTAGTCATTAAATCATTAAACTGCACACTGACAGAAGCTTGTAAAACTTTACCGCAACAGTACAGAAATGTATTTCCAGATTTTGCAGTCATAGCTGCAATTGTGTTGGTGTCACCAGTGACATCTGTGGCATGTGAGAGAGGCTTCAGTGTGCATACTAAAATCAAGACAAAGGGAAGTTCCAGAATTACACATGAGACCTTAACACAATAGATGCGATTCAAAGAAGAGGGACCTAGTGTGGAGGAATATGATCCACAGCGAGGTATCAGAACATTTTGTGAAATGCGACATGGTTGAAAGAGAACTGTATTGAGTTAAGACTACGATATTTGTACATGATATCAATTTTAATGTATAATTCTAAAGAATAATAAATAATTACCACTAAATAAAATTGACAACATTTTGTGTGTGTTTATTCCTGTCATTTTATTAGACATTTAGTCAAATCACAATGCTTCCGGCAGGGACTGTAACATTTTCTGGTGGGACTCATACTTTTACTAAATCAGGAGTCCTGAACTATTAGTTTTAAAATCCTAGTGAGACCTCTGGTTTGCATAGAGTGCTGATTCAATTTAATCTGCTCCACCTTCCCAGGGAATATGATTGCATCATCACTATGGTCTATGTTTCCTAAAAGAGTACATGTATTGACTTTTCATACCTCTGTGACTGTTTGAACAGAGTGCTGTTCCATTGTCATATGTTTGAATATAGTCTTGATACACTTTAGTATGCGCCCCACCCACAGTTTCCACAGGTAAAATAAATGTGACTATTTGAATAGAGCACTGTTATACAGTAGGATGCAACCAAAACCCATTCACAGGTATAAAACTATATTTAAATAGAGCACTATTACACTGTAGGATCCTTTCCCCTTCACGGGCAATATAACTGCACCATCACTAGGGTCTCCATTTCATGTGCCATGCTTGTTTATCTTTTGGTGTATCTGATTAAGGTGGTCCAATGTCTGCTTGCAATCAATAAAAACAAGTTAAACTCTTTGAGCTACTTTTCCTAATTTGTCATTTTTTAAATTTTCCATTTATTTCCAAGTCACATTTTGCAAATTGTTGAAGAAATACAATGAGTACGCCATCATCTTGAAATCCATATCACAATAATTCATATAAATTATTATCATTCTGTTTGCAGAGCTAAATCTAGCAAAGGCAATATGGACTTTTACACCGAGATATAATTTTGCAAAAGCACTGTCACGGCAACTTTGGAATATTGTCTACTGTACATCAGCACAACGTATCAAGCCTCCATTTTTGTTTCCACGATTTTATGGCTTCAAGTGAGTTTCGAGAATTATACGTGTATCTTAGCATTAGTCATTGCATATGCTTATTGCTTGCAGATTTGTATGTGGGTGGAAGCATACAGCAAAAGGATTATTAGGCAAGCGATTTTGTGTCCTTCGAAACATTACAGTATAAACATGGCACTGTCAATGTGCTGGCAATCTATTAGATACTTATCACATAACCATTTTATTTCTATCCCTAACGCCATTGCTGGTATCAAGTGTTGCAGAGCTTCACGCTTTTTTAAACACATCCTCTTACAAAAAACAGTTAAAACATTGAACTTTGCAACAGTACATTTAAAGTCTCTCTTATTATTTTTGCAAAAACAAAATGTTTTGATATAAAACAGTACATACAAAAGTAAATATCAGTTGACACATAGGCCATTTTGTTTCCATTAGTTACAGTATCCTTGACCGTTTTGAATTAGGAAAGGTTACGATGTCGTTGCGTTCATAACATAATGTAAATGTACGATAGGGGATCATTCTATGTTTTGGCTTCATTATGACGTCATCGGTATATTCTGACTAGTAAGCGTTCGACTTTATAAATCATGTAAAGGCCTGTGTTCCATCACCGCAAGAAACAAATTCGTGGCTTATTCAACTAACTTAATTTGACAAATCTTTCATTTATTTCAAGACATTTCGGGTATGCACCAAACGTGATCTACAGTTCTCAACTGAGTGTGCTGCATTTATCAAAGGTGTGATTTTCGTCTAGTAGCATGCTACTGCTGTACTGTGACTTATTTTCAGTACAATCCAAGGCCAAGATCATGGGGTTGTTAGGTGAAATATACATTGACTGTTTATTTATAGGTTGGACTGAACGTTTTAATAACAACAACTAATTGGAATTTTATATTTATGTGTGGGGATCAAAATAATTGTTTGGATCCTCTTAAATAAGTGGAATCGTCATCATTTTTATCATCAAGTTATTCATCAACATAATCCTAACACTCGGCTCAATATATGGTCATTACCACCGTATGGTCATCATCGTTTTTATGGATTTGCACCTCATGTGTTTAGTGTAGTTTGGAACACCATGTATACTAATTGATATGTTAGTAATTATCATCAAGGTTTTTATATATGTCTTATCTATTACACACGTTTCGTTTCTAGTTCCAGAATCCCATCTTTGACTATTCTGCAAATAGCATCTTGAGATCTTACAGTGGCCATCGTGTCTTTCAATGGAATGTCGATACAGACATGTTGACTCTAAGTGAAGTGAGTTGATACCCAAATACAGTGACGATGTTAGTTAGGCCCAGTCTGCAAAATATAAACAGCAAACGTCCACTCGAAATCAAGGAATAGCTAATGTTAAATTTTAAAAAAAATATCGATGAGATATCAGTTTGTGTATAAAACGCTAACGTTTTAGGCATAAATTAATATTTACTATTATAGAATACCAAAATTATAGGCAAGGTACTGCTTTACTGTGACTTATTTTTAGTACATTCCAAGGCCAAGGTCATGTGGTTTAGAGGTGTCATATAAACTGACATTTTATTTATTGGTTGGACTGTAAATTTTAACAAGAACAAATAATTGGAATTTTAGATTTATGTTTGGGTATCGAAATAATGGTTGGATCCTCTTAAATAAGTGGAATCTTTATCATTTTTATCATCAAGTTATTCCTCAACATACTTGTAATACGCGGCTGAATTTATAGTCATTGCCACCGAATGATCACCATCGTTCTTATGGATTTGCACCTATTGTTTTTAGTATATTTTGGAACACTATGTATAATAAATGATATGTTAGTAATTATCATCTATGTTGTTATATATGACCTATTGTGTTTAGTATATTTTAGAACACTATGCATACTAATTGATATGTTAGTAATTATCATCTAGGTTGTTATATATGTCTTATCTATTACATACCTTTTGTTTCTAGTTCCAGAATCTCATGTTTGACTATTCTGCAAATAGCATCTTGATGTCTTACAGTGGCCATCTTGTCTTTTCACTGGAATGTCAATGCAGACGTGTTGACTCTAGGTGAAGTGAGTTATTAACCAAATACAGTGGCGATGTTAGTTAGGCCCGGTATGCAAAATATAGACAACAAACGTCCAGGCGATATCAAGGGATAGCTACTGTTAAATTTAAAAAGAAATCAACAACATTTTGATGAGATATCAGTTTGTGTATAAAAGACTAACGTCTTAGTCACAAATTATTATTTACTATTATATAATACCAAAATTAAAGGGTTTCTTGAGTTCATGAGTAGCCGTTAGCCAATATCTCACATATGTCTGCGAAGGTGTCGGGCTGGCTAAGATGGATATGTGAGAAAACTGCCGGTAACTTTCCGTGGATAGAAATAGTTTACAAAGCTTTTTCCTCCACCTTTATACAGGCCACCATGTATAACCTTTCTTGTTCTATAAAGTGACAATGAAATTCAAATCGACATCATCCAAATTAACTCTACAATATATGCGTGTTGCATGTACACTTATAAATAATATATATTATTTCTTTGCAAGCAAAGTGGGAAAGAATATTCACAAATTTATCATTTGTCTTTCTTTATCTAATAGAAGTCACCTAAAATTCTCGTATGGTCGTACGTCGTCCTTCTTGCGGTTTGTCACTACATCTATATGGTTTATTTATGAACAGGACCCGATGCATCTTGGTGCATAACTTATTCCATTGTGAATAGGACGTAGTTGATTAAGGACGATGGAGAGAGCATAATTGCGTTGTAAGTGGCTGAATGTACAAACACCCAGAGGCTTTATTATCAGAATGGAATTTATGGAGGTTTCCGTTATCCGGTGTCTCCCTATTCCCCCTTCTCAACAAGCTAAATGCTATAAAAATATTGTTTTCATCTCAAGAAATTAATGCACCAGAGTGGTTATTAAACACCGTCCTACACTCAAGTTTTTCTCAACTCAGATATGCATTGCATGCGTGTCATTACCATAAAATACATTAATTCGACTGTACTGTTATTCCAATATCACTTTATACCGTAACTAGGTAGGAATTCCCGTGATTGTAAACAGGTAAAATAGTTTAGGTAGATCGATACCTGCATAATACGTTGACATCGGGGATATGATTATGTATTCGTCTAATTGAATTGATAATGGAACAATACACTATTTAGAATTTAGTCCCATCTTCTCATGAACATTGGAAGTATAAATTATTATTTATTTTGTTAAAATGTTATCTGTAAAATAGATTGACCTGATAATACTTCCATATTGTGAACACATGCAATATGAATGCGTATCTCTTTAGTTAGACCTATACATGCTTAATATATTGATCAGGCTGTAATCCCCTACCCCCAATGTGAACACAGATAATGTAAATATGTAACTTGCGTCTTTGTATAAGTATATAAAGACTGATACTTGTATAATTTGCAAACATTCCTCAGAACACAATCTTCCTGAATTACACACCTTATACTGTAGAAGCCTAGGCTTTACTGGGTTAAATCCCGTTTCTTGCCGGTATGTCCTGTCCTCCGGCAAACTTCTTTGCTATAAACAAACTAACCAATCCTTGTAAGGTATTTTAGAAGCGTATATCAACCAGCTAGGTTAGGTACAGTTTACATTACCTGTCTGATTTGAGCTAAGTCACACATACGTTACCTTACATGTCTCCTTGTTCCAACCTATTACTTTATGGCCTTTTATGCGTATCAAATGTTGGAATGTATGTACCCCGTATGGTTTGTTCAAGCAAATGCAGGTACTTAATGACATTATTCAGAACTTTAGGGTAAAATGAACAAGAATCCAAATTTCATCACAAAACTATAATTTGGCACTTATGTCTGTTAGGTTACTTATTTGATTTCAGTAATTAAAACAACAGCATTTGCAAACTTGTATTTCATTTTATTTATTTGACTTTAGTATTCCAAAACTCATATGTTTGCAAACATATATTTAAGTTCATTTATTGGACTTTAGTAATGAAAAGCTAATAAGGTTTGCATTCATCCTTTTTAATTTAGTTATCTGACTTCAGAAACGCAAGTTTTTGCACCGTTATTTTCTTTCTCTCGAAACGACAAGCCAGCACATACAACAGATACGGGTTCAAAATCCTCATTTTGCCCGTTTTTATTCTCCCCTTCTGAGCAAACGATCAACCACCGAACTGTTGCAGCTGTTTCTATTATTAAATTCAAGTAAAAAAAAAACGTCTAGTCGAAATCATGAAATAGCTACAATTAAATTTTAAAATTATCGAAAAAGATATCAGCTTGTATATAAAAGACCAAAGTCTTAGGCAGAAATAAATATTCCTGCCAGCTTTATACCGGCTGCCATGCTTAAACAGTTTTGTGCTATATAATGGCAATACACTTCAAACCAGCATCAGTCCAGATCAGTCTAGAATATATGCAAAGCGCATGTACACCTAAAACACAGTATGGTATTAATTTGCAAATTAAGCGGGAAAGAGTATTCACGCATTTGTCTTAGTTTACCTATTGGAAGTCAACTCAGTTTAAGGTAGGGGTCCTGAGTGGCCAAGTGGTCTAAAGCGCTCGCAATTACGAATCACTGCATCTCAACTCTGCGTGGATCGAGTCTTAAATTCAGCCAATGTGGGTTTGTGAGAAAGCTTGCCAGTATCTTCTCGTGGGTCGGTGGTTCTTTCCGAAGGTTCTTCCTCCACCATTAATACTGGTCGCCATGTATAGCCAATCGTGTGCTGAAAAATGGCATCAATCCCTACAACAACAACGACAGTTTATGGTATGGCCGCGCGTCTGTCGTTCGTCGTCCTTAGTGCGGTTTGTCAATACATATAGAGGGTTCATTTATAAACAGATCTCGTCAATCTTGGTGCATAACTTATCTTATTATCCCTTTCCAGAAAAAATTTAAGTCCTTAAAAAATATTTTTTATCTCAACAATTGAATCCACTGGACGCTTATTAGACATTTTTTTTTCTGAACTCAAAAATGCTGTGCATGTGTGTCATTACCAAAAAAATTACTTTGCTAGTACTGTTATTCCAAGATCACTTTATACAGTAGCTAGATAGGAATTTCCGTAATTGTAAACGCGTAGAGTTTAGTTGGATCGATACCTGCCCAATACGTTGACTAGATAATATATATATATATATATATATATATATATATATATATATATATATATATATATATATATATATATATATATATTAACAAATACGATATAAAGGTGTATTTGTGGAATTTAATAATTATTTCGAGAATACTGATACTTACAGGATTTATATAAATCTCTCAAAATCCAACCTTTCTTTATTTACACCACACGTTGCTATAAACAAACAAACCAAACACAGCAGCTACTATTATAACCATACAGCAACGAGCTAGGTTGTGAATAGATTACATGACGCAACTATATTATGTTTCTCTTGCAATATGTATACCTCTTTCATGTGGATTGTTCAAGCAAATCCAGGCAGATAATGTATAGAAAATAGGATAAGGAGAATAATGAATAAGGTCCCAGTTAGCAAGTCATAACTCCAACATCAATATACATGTCTTTTAGTTAGTTATTTGACCTCAGTAACCCCAGTACTTGTATATATATTTTCTTCTCTCCGTCTGTCCTTGGACAAGTATGTGGCCATCTTTGTTACGCCCTTTACAAGGGATGAATAATTTGCCTTTGCACAAGGCCAGCATAATCAAATACATCTATTGATTAGGACGGGGCTCAACTGTAAAGAATCGATTAAAAGTAATATTTTGTCCAACGTCTATATTATTAATATTATTTACAACCTTTCTTAGTTGCAAAAAGTGTTTTTGTATAGAAACCCAAACAGCCAACGGGAAACTACTGGCATGCATTCTCACATTCTCATGCTGGCCAAACCTGAGACTCGAACTCACACAGAGGTAATATGTTGATCGGTAAAAGCGAGCGCCCAGACCACTCTGACACCTGTGGCCTTTGTTTAAGAAATAGCATTTTTCTATACTTTGAGATTAACAATAAATCAAAGATCTGACATCGGCCTACCCAAAGCGTCTACCTGAATAGAAACATGGCTACGTTAGACAACACATACATGGTAAAATATGAAAATATGACAATAGACAAACTGATGGATTGAAAAGAGGTAAGAACGTTCCGGTAGCTAATTGTTGTCTAACACTATTGACATACTGCATCACTAGAGAGACACAT
Source organism: Unio pictorum (assembly GCA_030141615.1). Lineage (NCBI taxonomy): Eukaryota > Metazoa > Mollusca > Bivalvia > Unionida > Unionidae > Unio > Unio pictorum. Next base: position 1,464,624 of record JARLTB010000228.1, read on the forward strand.
ACAGCTTGATCCAGCTTGTTCATTATATTAGTAAGTATTATCTTTACACTGGGTTAAATCCTGTTGCTGGCTGGTGTGTCCTGTCCTTCCCCGGCAAATATCATTGCCATAAAGAACCAACCAATCCGTGCAAAGTATTTCTGAAGCGTATAACAACCGGCTAGGTTACGTACAGGTTATATTATATGCCTGATTTGAACTAGGTCAAAACAACGTTGTCGTACATGTTTGCTTGATGCAAACTATTACTTCATGGTCCATTATTGGTATTTTTGTCTGTTAGTTTACTTCTTTGATTTCGATAATTAAAAGCACCCGTGTTTGTCATCTCGTTCATCAGTTTATTTGTTTGACTTTAGTATTAGAAAACTCCCATGTGTTCATAAATATATTTAAGCTTATTCATTTGACTTTAGTAATGCAAAATACACCAAGGATAACATAAATCGTGTTTAATTGATTTATCTGACTTCATGAACCCAAGTTCTTGCACCGCTACTTTCTTTCTTTATACTTGACAATCCAACAAATACAACAAATACGAGCTGAAATATTCAGTTTGTCCGTTATTCTCTTCTGACCATAATCCACAAAATACTATTGTCGCTGTTTGTATTATAAAATTCAAGTCACCTTTTGGCGTATCATCAAAAAGTAACCACAACTATTAATGGTCAGTATGCCGTTGTTTTCATGGCAATGATAGCGTTGTGGACTGAAACATTTACGGACAGTATCGTGGTTATACTAGCTGGCGATTATCATGGTTGTGGTGGTTATAATGGCTGTGTATGAAATTATAAACATGCAATCAAGATTTGTTTGTTTATACGTGTACTTCATTTGCATTTTCCAAGTAAGAGGGTATGTTGATATCAGGATAATGTTGGACGACACATACCGGTGAACTATTGAGAGAGAACATTATATCAATGTCACCCTTGAAACCTGCATTTTTAAAGAACTGGTGTCAATTTAGTGGCTCAGTGTCATTAATAGTGAAATACATATCCTGCTTATAATATATATGAGAAGCCTTGTCTTTTTCTTGCTTGCACAATACATTAACGCTTTGTGACGGTAAATTATTTCATCCGAGTTAATGGCTCTATTTTCATTGCATTATATGGAGTTAATAAAGTGACACAATTCCGTTTTGTTCCTGCTACGTTGGATGGGGATGGAGTGGATTTCAGGTTATTGGGCATGTAATAATACAACTGGATCCCAAAACTATATATTGCTCATCCATGAAGGAACTGTCGACTGTTTACTTTGGACTTTATCAAGCCCTTCAGCGATTGGAAAGGGGCGAAAGCGGCAAATAAAAGATGGCACGGTAAGGCGCAGCCCTAATTCTACATACAGGCAACTCAGGACTTTGGACATCTGGTTTTGATTTGGAAACGACACAGTCACCCGTCAGCAGATAGCTTGATTGACCAAGCAACCTTATGTAGGGACAGCACTGCTTGCTAAACATGCTGAGGGACCTATATAAAAGGACCTAACCAAAGCTCGTTTCCTTACACTCAGTTGGCTTTCCGCAGCCAACGTGCATCTTCCAACACGGTCGAAACATAACGGAGACACAAGGCATCCCACACCTACCTCACATCGGGCGAAAATACTAAAACTTTCTTGTTGGAACATCAGAACAACACAAGACGCAATCGATAGTAACAGACCGGAACGACGCTCTGCATTAATCGCACACGAACTCTTTCGCCTTGGTAATGACATTGCTGCACGTTGCTAAGTCCACCTTTAAGACAGAAGTTGGCGCTGGATACACTCTGTACTGGTCCGGAAAACCAAAACTGACAAAGGCCTTTCAGGAGTTGGTTTCATGATCACAGACTCAATCACCACCAAGTTAACTAACCTATCGACTGGTCACACCAACCGCACCATATCCATGCGTCTCCCGTTAGAGAACAAACAAGATGTAACACTCTTCAGTGTATATACTACAACACCCAACACGGCTCCTTCTGAAAAGGATAAACTCTGCGCTGACCTGCGCAGACTTCTCAAGAGCGTCTCAGAGATAAAGAGAGAGAGAGAGAGAGAGAGAGAGAGAGAGAGAGAGAGAGAGAGAGAGTAATGTAAACGTTTTGAATACAGATGAGATTTAAATTGCACTATGGTCCGTGTATTCAAACGCAGTACCTTATTCAGTGTTTCCTTTTATTTTCTCCTATGTTTTGACTTCCTCCCTGCATGTGATACCATTACTGAAATTAATGCATTGTAAGTAACAGGACTACACACATTTTACACAAACGACAAATCTTCCTCCCATACAATGAAATTAACGTTATAACGACGGGTAATTGTATAATGTATATGTCCCGCTGAAATAAATACTTCTATAAGGTCCTGCTAGAGCAACCTCTCTAAAAGCTTGTAATGCAACTATGGTAAATTTTGATATTAAAATCATCTAAATTGTATTGATAAAGTAATCTTAAATGAATCATTTAGTGTTTCGATTGCGAAATAGTCCTGATATCCATATGTAATTTTACATTTATTATGTCGACGACTAAACTCGCGGGGCATAACCATTATATTCATATTGCCATACCTTATACAATATTATAAACAGGGTTGGGGAGGGTATGTATCAATAAAAGATTAAAGGGGGTTTGAGGAAAGGAGGTTGTCTAGAAGAGGTGATGTACTATCTACCTCGTTCCGCACATGTTTAGATACTCTAATATGTATATACGGTTTGATTTTGAATACATGTGACACTACGATGGTGCATTATGCCGATGTGTTCGATATCTACCCCGTTCCACATATCACATCATGTGTAGACAGTATGATTTTTAATAAATTTTTTTTGTAAGATTCGTACTAATTCGACAAACACACGCACGAATATAAATAAGAAAACTGTTACCATGATTCCCTGACGTGACTGTCTTGATTTACCTTATGTACCAGAGGTGCAGAGTGCCACACAGTTCATCGTCTTGTCAGTTGCAAACGCTACTTCCACTTCAAGCCCAGGTCCCAACAACAATGAAGTATCCAAAGAAGAAAGCTTCAGATAAAAATCCTTTTGTGAGATGACGTCAATGTAGATTTTCAAGAGTGCCATCATTCTAGACTTGAAGAACCAAATTTGTCGCCAGATCTACCTACGGAATAGATGATGAATCACATCAAGGCTTCCATCTCCAAACCTCATAATAAATTCTTGGAATCCCCACCTAGGGAAACAAAGACTGGTTTGAGGAAAATCAAGAAGTCCCAGAACTGCTTCCCAAAAAGAGACAAGATTACCATGCCCACCTCTCTCCACCATCTCGTACACAGACGAAAGCAGCCTTCTCTCGTATATTTGGCTACCTCCAATGCATATATGTTACATATTTTAAAACATTAGACTACAGTCTTGACACGGCACACTGTAATCGTCACTCATTTTTAAAGATCAGATAACCGCTCCAGTGGCCTAGTGGTTAGAGCGTCCGCCGCGGAAAGGGAGTTCAAGGGTTGGATCATACAAAAGACTTTTAAAAAATGGTATTAACAGCTGCCTCGATCGGCCCGTTGTCAGGATAATGTGACTGGGTGGGACATCATGCAATATGTCTGCGGCATGATGCCCCAGTGCTGGACAACACCATAAACTACCTCACTGCAGATATCGTAACGATATGACTGAAAAATGATTACAGCTACGTTAAATATCCTAATGACTTGCCAATTTAGGTCGGGCACCAAGGAAACGAAATATCAAATGAATTGCTTAGACGACAGACCTGAAGGTGGTTGTAGAATGTCGATGATGTCTCGTTAATATATACATTATAACAATACATTGATAACACTTTGAATTGTCACAAATTGTTTGAATAAATGATTCCCCTCAAATTATATCTGAACACAAAGTAAATGATTCCACAATCTGAACAGTATAACTTTCTAAATAAGGCTAAACCCTTAAAATAGCTATCATTTAACAACCTAATTACACTTTACAGACATGACAACAATCAAGTCAAATAAAAACTGTGTTCTCAATCATGGGCAAAGCTAATGCACAAAATATAAATCAAGTATATATAACAATCTATGATATTTTTTCTATGATGCACCGGCTATATTAATCTGATTCCGAGCTTCGTATACTCTCTGTCATGCACTCTGTCACAAAATTAAATTAATCCAGAGAAAAACATTTTTAATAGTTTTTCTGGCAGACTGCAAAAATTATATGAACAAATATTCAAATGTATGTGTTTGATTGTTCAGCTCTCGTGACATATCAAATCATGTGCATTCTATTGAGGAATTAGTATTGTTACACGCACAGGGGTATTCACTTGACCGAGCGGTGTCAAAACCCTGGCGCGAGTCACGCTGGAAGTCATAAGTTTTCCCCAAATTTCCAAAGACTTCCATACAACTTGAGTTGTAAAATGGAAAGAAAGAAGTGTCTGCTATAACTAGTAATCTTTGCTCTAATCAATTGGCGACCCAGAGGAGACAACTTGCCCAAACGTCCATTAACTGCACCTTTGCATGGTTTTTATTCATTATCATCCGTTTTCCGTACCGATAGCTCGTCATGCCATAGAAATTACACCAGTATTCCCTTACTAACTGGGAATTATTTAACTGCGCGACCCTAAGCCAGTCAATCCACAGAATTTCCGGCGTATCACTCTCATATACATACGCCCATTTTCCACTATGGCCACATAAACGGCACCTACCAAGTTCCAACTTATTGATTCCATTCTATAATTTACTGATTTCCAACCATAAATGCTGCCTTTTCAATCACAATACTTGTATACACAGTTGAATTTCAATATGGACTATGGTACACCAGGGACAGTCATTCGGCCTGTGCCTAAAATCACTACTAACGAACCCAGCATGGTTCAAATTCACTAACACTCCTCTCTGTGATGTTTTCTCCTACTAACTGGCTAACTATTTCGGGCTAGCAACTCCAAATTTATTACAGTATTACATTGTTAAGTGTTAAGCTTAAACAGATGTCGTGCTATCATTTTCAGTTGCCAAGGAGGTCATTTTACATTTATTATGTTAACAACAAGATCACTGGGGCGTAAACACGGGTATATATCCATAGCAGAGTTATATAGTTAAAGAAATGGCCGGACATACGTACCATGCTTCAATATTAGGGTTATAAGAGTAAATAAATGGTGTGACATAAGTAACACTATTTCATACAAAAGGTATATAGTTATTCAATGATTCGACATACGTACCACTAATCGATACTACTTTTTGTAGAGTTATTCTCCAATTTGTATTGTAGCTTGATGCAGTGTAAGACAAATCTCGTTAGTGCAACTAGTTCAATTTTTTGGGTAGATTTCCGATAAATAAGTAAGTATTATGGTGATTGACAGAAGATGCTCAAATATGCATGTCTTGCTGCTCTCACAACTTTCATTAATCATTTCATTCATTGATTGATAATTTAAATCGATTGCCACCAATCCATTCTATTCCTAAGAGCATCACCGTTTTATCGCTTCAAACCGAATGGAATTTGGTGTTCAAACCCGCAACATCCCGCATTAGAGGCGGACGCTCTAACCATTAGGAGACGAGAGCGGTCAATAGTAACACTAAAACATACGTTACGATTTGGATGAGTAACGTCATAAACATCTAACATCACGATGTAGCTAAAGGTAACGTCTCTAGTTTTCTTGTAACTTCGCATGTGACATTCACAGCAGGTAACATGCATGTATTCTTTTAAGCTCTGATGATTTTTGCTGATTTTACTGAACATCAAAATTGGATACATTTATGTTACCAAATATTGCACCAGTCTGCCCTGAGGTCATTCTATATATTTTATTAAGTTCTTTTAAATATCTACTGAAACTATTGAGAACGAAAAACTGTATAGATATATTAACGTATTGAAATAGAGGTTGTGTGCGGAAGTCAGGCATGCCTTTGCTGAAAGGTATGAATGCATGTATAGGGTGCATATCTTCATTTGTCACGACCTAATGAAATAATTTCATGTATATCCGTAGTTTTAAGTTGATGTAATGTTTTGAGAGATTTTGCCGTACTGTACTGATAAAACGTCAGACTCCTGTGGTAACGAGCAGTACGTGAAAGAAGAAGCAAGTGGAGTTGGGAATGTTGAGTGGTAAGCCACTTTCGCCATTTTATATATTTATTGACATTTAATTATTCTTTTATCTCTATAAATTCGATTACAAGAGACGAAAATGAGAAAATTGAACAACTGTTTGTTTTCCACACCTCAGCCGTTTGTCCCACAATGCAAACAAATCGTGTACGATCCTATCTACACCCAAACCCACCCTTCGCCAATTAGAACTTGTCACAATGAATTACATCCCAAACTGTAAAATCATAATATACCCAGCCCATTATTCATTGACCGATACTCTTTATTTCATATGTATTGAACCCATGTGCACATACCAGATTTTTAATATACAAAAATGAATTCTTACATTGAAACGTGCGCGTGTTAAAATCTCCTTAGTTTGATAGTAATATAGGGATTATTACAGTTTATTGTAGTCTCATATTTCATGTTTTCTAGAGAGAAAGTTAATATTACAATAGCGCATTAATCTTTGGACTTCAATATTTCTTGTACTTGCTTTGCTGTCATACTTTCATGGTAACATAATTATATGTTCAAGCTACATAAAATTGCAGCTCTGTTCCCAGAATCCTTCCACGCCTTTCAAGAAATTCTAAGCAACAAAATTTGTTATTGAAACAAATTTATTGAAACAAAAATTATTTGATTACATTTTATCTTTTAACATGTTACATTTCACCATGAGGATTAACTACTCTTATTGGTAATTTAAAAAGTCCCCCTTTTCCCATAAAGTGACGCTCTTCGTGTTGTGATAAAATATTACCTGGAGCAGTGTAAATTGTGCTTCACCGCCCTGGTGCCCTAGTGGTTAGAGCATCCGTTTTGGAAGCGGGAGGTCATGGGTTGGAGCCTCAGCAGATCCATACCAAAGACTTACAAAGTAGGTACTAACATCAACCTCGCTTGGCGTACAGCATTAAGAGTTTAGTGTTAAGACTGGTCGGCCTAGTGTCAGGATAATGTGACTAAGTGGGACATGATGCTACATGTCTGCGGCAAGATGTCCCTGTGCTAGACATCATTATAACCTGCCATACGGCAGACATCGTAGCAATATGACTGAAAAATTGTTAAAGCTACGTTTAAAAACAAAATCCCAAATCAAAACTATAATTCCCATATTTTCTTCCATTAGACTTTGTTGCATTTTGCAAAAATCATGAGCTCTCTCTCTCTCTCTCTCTCTCTCTCTCTCTCTCTCTCTGAAGCATCCTCTAATTTTACCAACAGAAAAAGGAAACATTTTGTTCCATTAGTTTTCACTTACAAATTTTGAATTTTGTCTCAGTTAGTTAAAATTATTATTTTCTTACACTTTTTTCCTTTAGCATGTTACTTTAGAAGCAATTTCTAACAACCTTTTTTCATGCTGAAAATTAGTGTAATTTTACTTTATAGCATATAGTTAAATATATTTATCACTTTTAGGTGTTTGTGTAACAACTAACAACTGTCATCCAATGGAGATGTAGTTAGAGTCCATGTGCTGTAAGCATTATGAGGAATTGCAGTGCAAGAAATAATCAGTTTCTGACAGCATTACTTAGCATGAAAGGCACCTGCGAAATGGTCTCAACGTAGATGTTTTAGAAGTGACCTTATATGAATTTCTACAGGTCAATGGACCCATTGGTGATAAAGAGCTAATGCATGAGTAATTTAATTGTTTCAGAATTCATGTGTAGACTTGAAAGCACATGTTATATCACAGTAAATGTATTTATATATAAAATCTTGTGCATGAAGTGATCGCGGTTATTGCACTATATACTGTAAAATACGGTTATATAAATGGTATGGCGGCTTATTAATGTTCGGCTGATTAAATATTATACTGATTAGGACACCTGTTGTATCAGTTGATAGTAAGATTAGGTTTGAGCAATACAAAAATTTATAATAAGCAACCAAGCAAACATTACAGTACGATGAAACAGTAGTGTAAACAGTCAATGTTAGAAGCAAAGAGAACGAAATTGGAACTGACGTGCCACGACATGCGCGTACGATACCATGCTATGCCATGAGAAGAGATTTTCAATAATGTGGTTGATTATAAATTAATAAAGCAATTTAGCCACAAACTATACATGTACACTATTCACAAAACTTTAAACAATGGTAATGCGGCACTCACAAATTTATATTATCAAATATGAAGAAGATAGAAAATCAATGGGAAAGATATGTCAGTGTAATGTTTAAAGGACTTTTAAACAAACCAATGTTTGCCGCTTTGATAAACATGTGTACTAATATGCACCTAAAATATGCATTACCTTGGGTTTCTTCTCAGTTCCGTTCTGACCTCATATATTGTAGTAGAGTGTGACCAGTCTTGGGTTGATGTATATCATGGGAAAGTATTTTATACTAAATCCAAGGCAGTTTCAATGATTCATAGTTTTTTACGTGATCGGCATACTCGGTTTTTAGTGCTGCTAGTGCATTGTCGGCTGTTTTTTTTTCCGTGAGCGTTGGTTTGGTCACCGGTGGAACTAAAGAGATTATAAATATTTCTTTGAACCTCGTCAACACGTTTTTAGTTCTGTGAATTGATTTACGTGACCGTCATAATTATTTACATAGGTGTTAAATTCTTTTACATGTTTATGATAATCATTATTTAACGATGTTATACTATCGTTGACAGTTGAAATAAGATCACCTTATTTGAGTTTACCATAGCGTCAAACACCGCGATATCATCTTTTATTACCTGGTTGGGTTTAACTAAAATATTCCCGATGATACATCTATGAGATTTAATGTTTCTAAAAGCGCCACTGATATAAGCTTCTTTACTTCTTCGAGGGAAACTCCTTTGATGTTTCCTCCACGTGAGAGAGATCTTCCCCAAATATCTACCATTATTACTGTTATGATCTCTTTAAAAAGCGAATACTACTTAATTCGTGCACAGTTTTATGAGGTAAGTTAAGAAGATTTTGAGATCGCGGTTAATACTTTGATGACGTCTCGGCCACATATTGGGGATCGGTTAATTACTGTGTGGGTAACGTTGAATACCAAGGGGTAATATTTAACTGAGATACATATTTGATAAATTATTTTGGTGGCGCTAGTCCATACGAGTCAAAATATATAACTGACTTAGGATGTATCGCGTACGCGACCCAATGAGTTACAGGTCTGGTATTATGATCAAGATTAATTGTACCTCTTTCGGTTGTGTAGGTAAATGATTTTTCATAAAAACACCTCTGAAATGTGTTATCGGAGATTGTTTTACCGCGGCGATTAAATCAATATTTGACATCGGGACTATGATCTGATACTGTTCGGGAGACTCAATCCTGCTCCGTACCCGGTGAATCGGCTGCCTGGTAGTCATCCTCCATTTATTTAAATCCTTGTCTGGTAATTTCCTTTACACCTGCTATAGCGGCGGTACAAGCAGCACCAGAAAACACACCTAACGCGGCTGCTTTAGCTATTACAGGGGCCGCGGAGGCAAGTAGTGCTAACATCGCCGGAGGAAAGGAAATATCCCATCGGATTTGACCATATTGATCATTGCGGATGGTAAAAATTTCAAATGAATTCCGGTATTTGCATTTTAACGCTTTATTGAAACGGTTAAATTGAGTTTTTGTCAAAGACACTTTATTTGGTCCACCATTATCTATCTGTTCACGTTTCAAAGTTATCTTTGCACCACACGTCGTCGAATTTTTCGATTGGAGTTTCTTTGATTGACCAGGATTCAGGGTGACATTAACGTGATTGTATGACATTTTTATTTAAATAACAGATCGGTCTAATTGTTACATGTTTTCTATTAGTCCATCAACTACTCTCATCCTTCCACCACCACCTTCAAGTGTCATCGATTTATCACTGAGAATACCAGTGAAGCGCTCCTATGCGAAATTGAAATTTTACGTCGACGACGGAGTGCCTAGACAAATCAAGCTGTTGCAATGAAAAATAATAAACGGGATACAAATTTTGGAAATCCATCTGTGATATTTGTAGTCCATTATCAATATTTTGATCACGTCCCATATAAGACCATAAACGATGATACACGCGAATGTTTTGGTTATTATAATAATCGATCAGAATATTAGTGACGGGTTCTTGTTGATTACCTACTCGAAATGATTCCTCGCTGACGTTCAATTTATCAAATATCATATGACTACGTGCTTGTTTATCAGCTTGCTCTACTCGTTGTTTATCTTGCAGCGCAATAAAAATGTATCTGGGTGCGAAGAAAGTTTTTGTTGGTGAGACCTGCCAGATAAATGTACCAACTGTGGTATTCATTATGGTATCTGTTGTAACATCCAACCATGAAAACAATGATATTCCTCCTTGATCCATAAGAGATAACAGATGTTGCTCTACAGCTAGTGATGGAGTCATAATTGGCATCCATAGTGCAAGCTTGGATAAATTTACTCTACCATCACCAACAGCATCACTATGCCAGAGTGCATCATTGTCATTCGATTTTCTCATAGAAACTATAGTACGACTAGCTCCAAAGATAACTTTTCTAACATCCCTACAAAATCCAAATATATGAGACAATGGAATCCCACATGAAAATCTTCCATTGCAATCTAACATCGTTTTACGTGTCGCAAATCCCAGATTGAAATTGGGATTATTGCTCATAACAACAGCATCAACATCTGCATCAACATTTGCATCGCCATCTTTTGGGGGTCTTCTTACAACATATTGATTATGATTGGCATTATCAGTAATATTTTTTGTGAACATCATTGAATGACCAGCAGATCGTATAAAATCGTCGGAGAATCTCGCTAGCCCCAATAATGAAGTTGAGACATCAACGTCGTTATCAACAGATTCGATCTTATTATAATTAATTTTATACTGTGAACTACTAAGCAGCGCCATAATACCATTGATGACAAACCGGACTGCGTCAGTTGGAAGATTGGGATAGGGTGTATTATCACCTTGTATTAGTTGACCTTCCATATCGATGAAACCTTCACACGGTAAGAATTATTTATATGTGTCATCAAATCGAAGTTCAATTCGTGATCTAGAATTAGGATTTATCGCATTATATGAGAAAAATTGATAATCACGTACATAATCATTGTTTTGTACAGGAGCATCCATATCAAAAGCTTCATCTGAAATCAATTGGAACATTTTATTATATAGTCGTCGATCTAAATCATGATCTTCTAAAACCAGAACCAGTTTTCAAATTTGCAACAATATTTCCTTGAGATTCGTCATCGTGAGATTGTGCCAACGGAACAAATTTTTTATTTACTATATCGTTGATTACTTTACTTACCCGACGTGACATTAGTTCAGTTGACGGTTGTTTTACCGGCGCTGTTTTTGTTTTCTTCGAACTAACGACATAAACTTTTCTTTGACGGCATTAAATGCGCTACCAGCGAGATCACCAACTGCGTCAATACCTTTATCACGAATAACACCAATAGCTTTCATTGATAATTCTTTGGCGGCAGGCATGATTTTTGGAGCAATTCTTGTAAATAATCCTCTGATAACATCACCGAGTCCATCTCCATAGTATATCTTGTATACAGGTTATCGCGAGTGCACGAAGTGAACAGTAGTGGTCTGTTATGACTACGATATATGATAATTTTATTTAAATTTTATTTATCTAATCGGGGTGATTAGTCACCGATGATATTAATCGTTATGATAGTTATCAAATAATTCATCAATGAATTCGTGATATAAACCAATATCCATTACACCATCCTGAAATAGTCGTCGGCAGATATCAGCTGCTTCGTTAATTATCTCCGGAGAATTATTTCCAGCTCGTTTCCTCCTCCTCCCCCCCCCCCCCCCGATGAGAACTTCCAATCGGGATATATCATCGATGATACTACACGAACAGGTAACAAGACCGCTACTTTGAACTCCTGATGGAGTAATATTTTGAGAAAATTCAGCTGCAAAGTTTTCTTGTTGCATCCTGTGTCGGAGGAGCCATCATTCTAAAAGTTTTTATTCCTCAGGTAGTTGAGATGCCTCATGTGATGGCAGACCAATTTGTTTCATATATGCAATAAAATTAGGATCATATTTTAAAGTTTTTATTCTACCGTATTTTGTTAAATATACTTTTATTACGCCCAACCTTGGAATCTTTTACCGTTTTTTCATATCCGGGATTCAAATATATCGACCACTTAGAAAATGTTTTATATGCAAAATCAGCTAAATCATCTAGAGTAGAATTTTCTTTAATTGCATCCATTGCATTTTTAGTAAATATTTCTTCCGGTGAATAATTTTCAAATGCTTTTACCGGCCGAATATTAACAGTAGCTCCCTCTATGTGAAGTTCAGGTTGAGGTTGTGCGGCGGAAGAGCTTTCGATATTTTTTTGTTTGTTTTTTTATCGTATTGCTATTTGTTCAAGTGCTGGTATTACATCTTTTCCAGTAACTAAACTAACCTTCTCAGTAGATGTATTTACCGGTTTAAATAATTGTTCAATATAAGCTGAAAAACCAAAACGTGATTGTTGTCTCGCTTGCAGATTATCTCTGAAGGAATCTCTTACCGGGAGAAATTTCTTAATTGCTGACAAACGTTCTCTAGTTAATCTAGTGATTTGTGCTTCTAAGATATTTGCCATAATATTAATGTGTTTATGGTTAATTAATCGCAACTATCTCTCTGAAACATAGTGAAAATACATTACACTACACATATATTTTCATCACAAATTGACAAATTCAAAATAACCATTATTTTGGCAAAATAACGGCTCCACAAATTTGGTAGGGTTCAGCCTCCCTGCTGCTTATGTAAGTTTGTGACTGTTGATACTACTAATTAAATCGGATCTTCTTCTCTATTTTAGGGACAAAACTTAATCTCTTATCACCCTCTCTCTGACTCTTAATGTCAGTCTTTCTCCGTATTTGTATCTCTCTCCGTCTCCATCTCTCTCTCTCGAGTTACATCCTTCTCTATTAAATTCGCAGGATCACACATATACACTTCAACCCATATTTGTACTGCTAAACTCCAATTCACATCAGCCTCTACTATGTTTGGTTATTGCATGGTTCTTTAACAATGCGACTTTGTTATTTTACAAACTAAAATCGCTGAACTAGGCGTGAATCACATTGCGTATTAAGTGTGTTCAATTCCTGGAATTGCTATATTTTGTGTTAAATTCCTAGAATTGCTATATTTTGTGTTCAATTCCTAGAATTGCTATATTTTGTGTGCAATTCCTAGAATTGCTATATTTTGTGTGCAATTCCTGGAATAGCTATATTTTGTGTGCAATTCCTGGAATTGCTATATTTTGTGTGCAATTCCTGGAATTGCTATATTTTGTGTGCAATTCCTAGAATTGCTATATTTAGTGTGCAATTCCCGGAATAGCTATATTTTGTGTGCAATTCCTAGAATTGCTATATTTTGTGTGCAATTCCTAGAATTGCTAAATTTTGTGTGCAATTCATCTGTTTACGCGCCATCAAAGTAACGACAGAGTATCAAAATGCGTCGAAATTAATACAACACATATATGACTAGGTATGTAATATAACCCTGGTAAGCAACCCCCCAACCCCAATTAATACACAAAACAAAATATCTAAAAATGTATTTATTTGATTAAAAAGTCATTAGTATGTTCATGATCAGAAACTGGTATAAATAATAACATGTTCACACGTAGTTCATCTATATGTATTCGAACACGGATGTTAGTGCGAGTATTACTGTCTAGCCCTAGGATATTTGAATGTGATCTGACAGAGAAAACTTATGGTTCCTAAAAAAATGAGAAATATACAGCAAGATAGATACGGCTTTTATGTCGCTAATCTTGACATTGTAGCTAAAGAAAAATTAATTTGTTTGTTTCAATGAAACTATTTCGGATTGAACAATTGTAGATGATATTCATTCCAGAAAAGTACAGATTCGTTTCCTGTAGCATTGTTTCAGATCTTAGCAAAGTAGTACTTAATGTTTTTACATATTTATTAAAGAATGAAAAAACAGATCATGACCTCTATGCGAGTCAAAAGAGTCATTGGTTATTAATAGTTGGCTCATGAAACATGAAACAGTTGATACAAAAAGCTATGCTACTGTCAACATTTATCATCAAAGCTAATCAATAATTTAATTGCTTGTTAATTGATTTTTAAGCCAAATATATAATTAGCACTATACCATTTTAAGGAACCAACCTTTAATAACGTGTTTCTATATTAATATTATATATATATATATATATATATATATATATATATATATATATATATATATATATATATATATATACATATATATATATATATATATATATATATATACAAAATATATATATATATATATATATATATATATATATATATATATATATATATATATATATATATATATATATATATATATATATTTAAATTACATTTGTGATAACTCTTGTTAATTATTCTTAAATACAAATTGGAAACTAAGAGTTGAATTTGGATTGTAATGTTTAAGGTGTATTAAAATTGTCAAAGCCACCAAATCCATTCCAAACAGAACTGTTTTGATCTTTATCGGCTGCCAGAAGCTTGACTCTGCAAATATAACGATTCATCGCAGTCACAAAAAGCAACCTATATACATATATATGTACATACTTACTGCAGCAGTATATTATATACATATACATACCTACATACCTACATACATACATACATACATACCTACCTACCTACCTACCTACCTACCTACCTACCTACCTACCTACCTACCTACCAACCAACCTACCTACCTACTTTTCTACATACCTACATACATACATACATACATTACATACATACATTACATACATGCATTACATAGATACATACATACATACATACATACATACATACATACATACATACATACATACATACATACATACATACATACATACATACATACATACATACATACATGCATACATACATACATACTGCAGCAGCAGTATATTATATACAGATTAGTGATTATTGCAGGGTACACTCGAATTTGTATGAATAGAGATTTTTCATTTAATTAAGTATATGGTCAAGAAGTATATTCAAATATGAAGATATTATTAAAAGGAAAAATACAGAAAAGGTGAACAGTAAACACAATATTTAATGTAGTGGGTGTACTTAATGCATAATACATTCAAATTTTAAGAATGAAGTGGATTTTCAGCAATATCATTTTTATCATTGTATATTCACGTACACATGATGCTTGCACACAAGGTTTATACATAGGCAAATTCGGAGAGCTTTCGGTTTTAACTATTTGCAATATGCAGTACAAATAAACATCGCAGACTCGGCATGGTGAAAGGATAATTTCATTTAATAAATTTGTAAGTCAGCAGATACATATAAATTATACCCTTCCATTTTTATTCCCATAATTCTTTGATAGAACTGACTGGTTTACTATATAATTTAGCGTTTATCTGCTACATAGCCTGGAAATACAGCCAAATTACCGTGATTTGTCATTGCAATATTTTGATTACGTTTGAAAAAATAGATTGCTAGGAGTTAAAATAAACGATAACAACCGTAATGTTTACGAGTTCTTTTTACCTCAGGTATACATGATTATATTGCGATGGATTGTAAAAGCTCAGAAAATGAAACAGAACGTAAATCTATGACCTCCATGACCATATCGATACTCAAAAACAATTGCAATATCATGGGAAATGGACCAATCATTTACAAGGATGCATATGGGTATACACCAAGATTCAAGAAATTATTTCGAGAGGAGTTAAAGCTTTTAAAATAATCGATACTCAGAGACTACTAAACGATACACAAAATGGATTATTGGCATTTTCAATGGTATATTTGTTGTTCTTATTGTTGGTTAATTTCCTTTCTATGTACTTATTTGCAAGCGTGCATCTGTGGATGTGAGTGGCATGGTGTATATACGACCACTCGCACCATAATATAGATAAATATAGATAATTTTATACGACTAATTCGATGGTGTTCATTGTCAAAATCCCTAATGATTTAATTTGTGCTTGGACATTTCATTTAGAACACTTGTTATATCTGTATTAGCCTTTATTATCTAATGGCATGGTCATTTATCGTAGCAGATATGACTGAATTTAAAAACATCTCTTGCACTTTTTCATTTTCTATAAAGCAAAACGTGCACTAACGACGTGTAGCCATTGCCTAAAATGTAAAGAATGAATTTTCTGAATCAACGTAAATTTGAAAGTCGTCAAACTGTCCTGGTGTACTGTGTAGGCTATGTAGTTTGAGACGATGTCAGACGGCGAATGAAAGTAAAGCACTTTTTATTTAAATCTGAATGCATGGTTGATGGAATAAGTTAATTGTCGATTAAAGATCATTGGAATTATAATGATTGAGTCATCGTGTTTGGGTATTGTGTACAATTCACCTCATCAATCATACAAATAAACAAAGTCGTTCGGACAGTATTTATTTTGCGACTGATTATGCAAAATGTACATATCGATAAATGCCAAAATATGATCATTGAGTTGTATACTAATAATACATATCGTTCCTATTAGAATGTTCTAATTGTTTCACAGTCCTTGAAACGCAATGAAAGTTGCAAAAAGCACCGTTTCTGGCAATTGTTTTAACATTTGAAAACTAAATGTGAAACAAAGACTTCTAACACGTTCATACCAGTCAGTTTATTGCTCAACCTAATTTTGTCTACGGTAATGTATGTGTTACATTGATATTGTAAAAGCCGTACATTACATAGTGCCGTGTGGAAGGCACCGTGCAGCAGCAGTGCTTATATTTAATGAGTGAAAAATTACTGTAATGGCACAATATTTTGACAATGATAGCAATAGGTAAATGGTGACAATGTCAATTTATAAGTGTCTCTTTACGTTGATGTACAAATTATGTCAATTTATAGGTGTCTGTACACCTTGATGTACAATTTATATCAATTTATAGGTGTCTGTGAAACTTGATTTTCATTTTCAGTGAATAAATGGGATCACATATCGAATTGACAATGGTGCTGCACTGTACATATATCTATCTTTACAGTGGAATTGTAACAAATGGAGTTTTCATTCTCATTCACGCAAATACAGCATAAAGAACCAACATGAAATAATGGATAAATTGAGACTTTACTCACCAGTTTACGCTGAGCTTCAGCCACCACCTGAAAAGTATGTCGCTTTATTTGAAAACACTACCAAATCAAATAAAAGATCAAACATTACATTATCAGCGAAAATATACATCATGCAAACTTTCTACCTAAGAATCTATTTTGAATCTATAATAACTATGAAAATGGAGATATTATACACGCATGCATGAAATAATAATAATCTTAATATTTAGTCACAACGGCTATAAATATATCGTTAGTAAAGTGGTTGTTATTACTAATGGAGCACTGTATATATTGACTCTCAAATTACGATACAAATTATCCGGAAAACGAGAGAGAGAGAGAGAGAGAGAGAGACAGAGAGACAGAGAGAGAGATTACGGTGTCCAAGTATTGTTTCAAGTCCTGAAAATAATTAACGCAATATTAAAAAACTGCAACATGAACATTCAAAAACAAAAACAAAGAAAATATGATATTGTGGAAAAGGCTTGTTGCTGGTAAGGAATAGGTTAGGAGGCTAATTAAATGAATTATATTAC